>JAZKJV010001703.1:0-190000 GCA_037367405.1 Ottelia alismoides
TATTTCTTTGGCACAACATGCAGAGGGCTCACTCATTTGCTGTCAGAGATGGGATAAATAAATCTCGCATCACACCACTTCTGGATCTCTTTCATAACAACCTCCCGCAGATTAGGATTTAATCTTCTCTGAAGTTCTCGAGAGGGCCTACAATCTTCTTCCAGGAAAATGCGATGCGAACATAATGATGGATTGATCCCATGGAGATCCAAAGTTCGCCAGCCTATAGCCTTGCGGTTGCGGTCAAGAACCTCCATCAGATGAGATTCTTGGTCTTCGGTCAAATGTGCATTGATAATGACCGGGTACATGTTCGGTTCTCCCGCACGGAAGGCATATTTCATGTTGGAGGGAAAGAGTTTCAGCTCTGGCAGGGTCTGAGCTGCTTCAGAGGTGACCTCAGCTATTAGTGTAGGTGGCGATTCTTTCAACTGTTCGGTGTCCACCATACTCGGTTTTACCTCCTCACTTAAATTCTGACAGAATGCTTCAATGATCTTCTCTTCATCGAAAGATTCTTCAAAAATCTGTTCTTGGTTTTGAAGGCACATTACCCCCACTGCAGTCTCTTACAACACATCAGCGAGTTCCTCATCCTGATCGATAAGGGGAAATTCGACTGCGGTCTCCACTCCCTCCTCTGGGCAGAGGAGTTCATGGATCTCATTGTCATCCAAAAATAAATGGGTGTCCATGAATTTATGCTAGGAAGTCGCAATCATCAGAATACTCAATCACCCTTGCACACGATGCGGATGTTCGTTCGGCTGTTGCTCCCTCAGGTAGGGTCTCCACTCTGATTGTTTCATTACCAGCACCAAAAGTGATTTTTCCCGTCCCATAGATCACTACTGTGTTCGACGTCCGCAGAAATGGTCTTCCAAGTATGATTGGGGTAAGGAGTAATGGAGCGGGGACGTGCATATCTAGTACCACAAAATCGGCCGGGAACTGCTTTCCCTGGACCGTAACTATCACGTCCTCTAACAGGCCCTTAGGACGCTTAACTGATTTGTCTGCAAACTGCAGAATCATCTTTGTAGGCTTGAGCAGTCCTAGCCTGAATTCTGTAAGCAGTGAGGCTGGCATCAGGTTGACGGAAGACCCGCTGTCGAGAAGTGTTCGTTCAAATTCCTGGTTGAACATCTGACATCGCACAAGAGGTGCTCCCATATCTGACTTTTTATCTGGGAGGTCGCTGATGGCATTAACAGTGGACATTGTGAGGATATGCTTTTCGGACTTGCCACCCTTGCTTCTGGAGCTGTGAGGGTGAGGTCGGCGCTTGGTTGTACATGCCTCTTTCAATCCTTTCTTCACGGCTGACATGTACTCAAGAGCTTTTATTAATGGCATGTTCAGTATCAAATTCTGGATGATTTCTATGATGGCAGGATCAGACAAAGCATTTTTCAAATTTTCATTTTTTCTGTATTTTTTCATTGCTTCTGGAAAAGGAATATTTACAAACTCTTCACTGATGTCATTCAAAATATTGTCCGTATTGTTGTTTACAGGTAGATGACAAAAAGGAGTGGGTTCATCTACAATTTGTGGACAAAAAATGACGGGGCTCGGCTTCAGGTGCTGGCGTTGGACTCGCTGCAGGTGCGATGCTCCTCCCGTCAGGAACTGGCTCTAAGGCAGGTGCAGATGTCTCCAATGCTGACCTATATCCACCGAGGTTGCTGCTATATTTTTGTGTTTTGCTATTTTCTTCAATTTTTGTGGTTTTTCTAATTGATGGTGCTGCTCCCAAAATGCTGCTTGGCCCTGGTATTGGCTGGACTGACGATTCCCCATCAGATGCAAGATGCTTTCTCTTCGTCGTCGCTGATGGCTGGAGTGTCCTACCGCTCTTGAGAGTAACAACATTAGATAAAAAACAATTTAATTCACCTGATTTGGGTTGGACACTGCCGTCTACTTGCTCCTTGCGTCGGAAGTTATTCGGATTGGCTTCAACCTGGGATGGTATGGCGGTCTTGCCAGCCGTCAGATCGTCGATCTTCTAAGTCATCTCAGCCATGTTCTTCATTAATTGTTCAAGGTAGGCCAGGGCGGGGTTCACTGGTGCCACATTTGATGCATCATCCCCTTGGAACCTCTGACTTGGATAATTCGAAGGGGGTATTGCTGATATCCTTGCGAAAATTGATGGGGAGGAACACGAGAGGGATACTGTGAATACTATTGAGAGTGATTTGCCTGATGATACGCTGCAGCTGGTTGCTGTGGAGGATGGCGGTAGCCAGGTTGCTGCTGCTGGTAACCCTGCCTCCACGTGTTCCCATATTGTTGCTGTTGCGGGTTTTGAGGCTGGAAGTTCCTATTCCCCTGTTGTTTCTGATATGATGGCCGATTCGCCATGTTCTGACCCTGGAAGTGTCCCTGAGGATGGGTCAGCTGCTGTTCAGGTTCCCACACACCATTGATTTCTTGAATGTATGGGGGGGGCAGGAGGAAACTGCTCAGGATACACAAGAGGCAGCTCTGGTTGATAGACAACCATCTGGTTATGTGCCTGTGGAGGTTGTTCTGGTGCTTGCACGTAGTATACATGCTGAACTGGAGGGGGTTGCGAAGGACTCGGCTGAGGAGGCTGCATACGTGATGGTTCCTTCAGCTCAGTAGAGTTCTCAGTAGCAGATACAACGTTGCAGGTGTTGGCGTTCAGGCTCGAACTAGCTGCTCCAGTTGTTGAGCAATCAAATCGAGCTTCTCCTGTCCTTGGGTTCTCTTCTCAATGACAGATAATTTTTCGAGGTCTTAGGACCTCTTCTCGATGATGTCGACCTTGGACAAGTGGCTCCCTATAATGCTGAGGTTGGAACTCTCATCCTTGTCTTCGGTGTGGCTAGCCATATTCACGGACTTGTTAATGGTTGTAGGCATCTTCATGTATGCCCGTGATGAGGACTGAGCAGCCTCTCCCTCGGCCATTTCCTCAAAAATATTCCAGACAACATCCTCATCTTTTGTTGAAATGTGAACCTCCACAAGCGGCATCAACGAGTCACTGACTCTCTAGTGTCAGACCACCAAAGAAATGTTGTACAAGACTGGTCTTGGGAATCTCGTGGTGGGGACACCGTTCTTGTAGTTCATTGAATCTCTCCCAAGCTTCATGGATTGTCTCAATGGGCTGCTGATAGAAGCTTGAGATGCGGGCACGCATCTGGTTCAGACGACCCAGAGGATAGAATTTGTGAAGAAAAGCAGATTTCAGCTCCTCCCAAGTCGTGACTACCTTTCCCAAGTGATAGACCCAATACAAGGCCTTATCTTGAAGGCTGAAGGGAAACGCGGTCATCTTGACTACCCCCACATGGATACTGGGGAGTGAGCGGTGGCGCAGATGCGACCAAACTTCTTGAGGAAGATATATGGTTCTTCAGTGGGGTTCCCATGGAATGTGGGAAGCAGAGATAGAAACTGCGGCTTCAGCTCGAAGTGGGCATGAATACGTGGAATCTGGATCCACTCAGTGATGCGACCCGCCCCAGGGTTGTATGTTTCTTTCAATGTTGGCTTCGGCTGTGGTGTTTCTGCATCCATTCTCTCATACTCAGGTCCTTCCACTGAGAGTTCGTCTTCGACACTTCCTCGATTGACCTCCAGGTCATGATCGTCCTCTCGTCTGTCATCTCTCTCATCAGCTCTCCTCCTCAAATCATTGAGCATATCCTGGAAGGCGGTCTGGGCCAAGGCTTGATTAGTCAATTGCTGTTGGATGGCTTGGATGGAAGCCAACAACTGACTGTTAACTTCATTCTGTGTAGTGTACTGCCCTTCCCCTGATCGGCTTCAGCTTCTGGTTGGGGTTGTGGTCCCTTTCCTCTTCCACCGACCATCTCAGATTCTGCTTGACTTGTTGGCTCGGGATTGGGCTCTAGATCTACGTACGGAAGAATGCCCTGATCAGTCTGAATTGCAGCACTAGATGTAGAGGGGAATTCTGTGTTAAGGTCAAAACAGGAGTTTGTTAAGGATGGCGATGTGTAAGGAGTGAAATCAATGGCCATCCAAAACGGACAACATTTGGAATAAGAGTGATCCTAGTTTATTAGAGAAGACGGGGAGTCTGGAGAGCGGTTCACAGGAGCATGAACCGGGTTCTCGGAAATCGCCCCAAATTATTAGAGAGGGCGAGCGGATGGAACCGATGTGGGTGTCGACGGAGTCTCGACTAAACTGTCCATTCTTCGCCATCTCAAAGATCAAGAGGAAGATCGATGTGGATGAAAGATACATGGGTCAACAAGAAACAAATGGAGTGTAAAACAGTAGAAGGCTCACAATGATCAAGGGTCAAATGGAAGGAGGGCAAAAATGGCGCAAAGGCGCGGTGTTTTTTTGATCTTGACCTTAACTCAACTAAACAATCAAACCAAAAGCAATGGTTTCACCAACTCGATCCGTGAAGCCGTGAAGGTTCGGCAATTATCTTTGTGAGTTTTAGATTTGTTTTTCATGCAATTATCTTGTCACGAGTCCTTAGAGCGCTACGCCTATAAGAGAGAGTACTACCAGAAAAGTATCCCGTACTTGTCCTCCTCCTGTGTAACCTGTAGTCTGCACTTTTTAAGGTCCTTGTAACCCTTCCTGGATCCCTACTCAGCCAAAGAAATAGAGAGAGGAAGCCAATAGGCGAAACCAGTACTTCGGAACTCGCTCGCAACGGAATCACCCGTGAGCGTGCAAGAACCTACTCGGACGCAAAACGATGAGACAGACACCCCGTGAAGGCGTGGCCTATGCTCGATACTTCAAACAAGGTCAGTGCTCTACACAATAGAGAGTCACTAGTGTCGACCAAGCCCTACTCGTCTACGTACGATAGAAGCGCCAATACTTTGGAAATCCAGGCGATACACAAGGCAGCCACAGACTGGGTTTTGGGCTCTATTCCTTACGACGTCGCTCACCTCACTTGGAAGGAGACCTTCCCATTCAACCTGAAAACAAATGAGGGCTTTGCTCACCCAAGGCAATGAGTCCAATTAATCAATTTTATTAAGGTCAAGTATTTTTAGCAGTCCCTTTTTTAAATTTTTTTGTATTATCACTTGTTTTGAGTAGATTCAATACAAGCGCCTAACGTTTTTGTATTTTCTTTGGTTCCTATTTGTTCCAAAAACAGAGGGAAAAGAGTCGGAAAAGCCAATGCAAGTTGGCACTAAGATGGAAACCTCACCTTAGTGCCTAAATGATGAATGCTAAGATAGAAGACTTACAGTGACTCCCAACTCTCTCCATGCGGGAGGCAAAACAGAAATTTTTAAACCTAATCTATATGCCGATATGCACACGGAAATCATCCTAAGCAGGCAATTTCTAGCAAGAAGAACCACAAGTCGGTCACCGATCGTCAATCCAAGAGTCCGGTCTAGGCTCACCCCTCCTTTTCTCGACACATCGAGTTCAGGAGTAGCGCTTGACAGGGTGGGCACGCGGCGCGTAGGTTTGAAGATGATAACACGACTGTTCAAATTAAACTAAGTCCAAATCGCACTATAGGTACATGCAATGGTTATTAGGGGGTTTGGACCTAATTTACTCGATCAAGCAAGCCTAAAGACTAAGGGCTCATTCCACAAAAGAAAGGAAAAATAAAACAAAACCGGAAAATGACAGCGGTGAAAACACGTCAAAACTGCGGTGAACCCCCAAGTGAACAGACACTTGGAAATTGGGCCCGAGTGTCCAAAGTCCAGGGTACCTATATTATTACAAATTTATCAAATGTCTCTCTCTTAAAAAAATAAGAAAAATCTAACTATCTCTCTCTCTCTCTCTCTCTCTCAAGTTCTCCTGCTCTCTCCTGCCGGCTAGGGTAGAATAGCCGGCTCCTCCTCCTAAGGCTGCTCAGGATCCCCTAGGCGATCCTCCTCGGTCAGTGGTCCCTCGCAATAAAACAAGAAGAGATGCCAGACAGTTCAAAAACGATTATACAATAAAATCAAACAAGTCAAAAATGGCTAAACAAGTAAACAAACACAAGTCTACTCTACAAGCCGATGCTCCCTGATGAATCTATGTTTCATCATCTTTATTCTATCATTTTGGCCTCAAAAACCCTAGTAAACGCGTGTAAATAGGCTTAATATAGGCATTTTAGCATTCATGCATGTGTGTGTAAATATTGTATAAAATGCAGTTTTTAAAACCAAAATTATAAAATAAAGAAAAGAAAAGAAAAAGAATAAAATATTGTAAATATTTTATGACCCGAAACCCCGAGACCTAGGCATCTTGATGAATAGGTCGACAAGGAATAAAGTAGGGGGAGATAAGGGTCAAAAATAGAATAAAAACACCTTCTATTTAATTCATTCTTTATTCATTTTGGGACCTATTTTGGGTACACTTTTTATACATCAAATAAAGAAACTTCGTACATGAAAGTTGTAGATAATTTAATATAAAAAAATACAAAATTGATTTCACAGAAAAATCATGTACAGATAAAAAGTTATGGTGTGATAAAATTCCAGAATCCCACCTTCCCGGACCCGTATCTCACAAATGAAAACTCCAAATGCAGCAAACTCACTTTAATTGTATATATAATAAAATAAGCAATTTAATGGCAGTGGTACACAAAGAAAACTCAAAATAAAAATACTTGTATACACAAAACCTAGGTATAATACTTGTACACATACCTGTACAATTACTATTTCTATTTTATTAAATATACAAAATACATCAATAAAATAAAATAAAAATATGATTACGTGTATAAAAGTATGTTATAATTATATAAATTAATAAATTAAATACAATAAAAATTAAAGAATACAATACATAGGTATTTATACCTATAAAGGGCATAAAAGGCAACTTATAAAATTATACCTCCTAAAAATAAATAAAAATTACCATAAAATACTTTATAAAATAATAAATATTTTTTTATTAAATAACCTAAGTTTAAATAATTCATTTATTATTTTAAAACTAATTTATAAAACATTTTTTGGGCTTTTTCCTGGTTGGTCCACGTGGACCAACCAGGTGGTCTGGGATGTTGACCAGCCAGTCAACTCCCTGACCATAGCCCTGCGCCCTTGTCAGAATGCCTGAGACCCAATCTTCTCGATTTTTTTGCCGCTTGTGCGTTGCTCGAGGGAGGACGCTTCCTTCACGAAAATTGCTCCTGGCACATCCTAGATCCCAGCCGACCTACTAGATCTACCCAGATCTTTGTGGCGCACCCGTGACCGCGCCTCGAAGATCGCCTCTCGGCAATTCTTTTCAAAAACCATCCAAAGACTCCATAGCCCTTTGAACCGCCTTCGGCTAGGGCCAACAATCTCCGAGCTTCGCCGTTGGGTCCCTGGTGACAGCAGGTCGACCCCCGACCCGTTGAGATGCGAATCAGGCACTCCTAGGCGCGTTCCAACCTCCATCTCCGGCGGCCTAGCCACCGTGAGGTCCATCTCGAGCACTTCGCTCTGAGGTACATTTTTCTTCTTTCTTTTGTTTGCTTTAGCTTCCTGGTAGTCATAGCTCCGAATTCCTACATTCCATTTTGCCTGAAATCACCCAATTCGCCATCTTCGCCACCTTGCCGGAGCTTGCTCCGGCGAGCTTCATTTTCGCATCGTACCCTTGTTTCCACCCCTTTGCGGGATCGCGGCACTTTGCCCGCACATCCCTTCACGTTTTTTGCAGGTCGCAGGTTCCACGCACGCCTGGAGGGCGAGTTTTGCTCCACGCCGGAATCACCTGGAGCGTGTCTTCGACCGTGGCGTCGTGGAGTCGCTCCGATGGTTGCCCGTCGTTTTTGCTGCCTCCAGGACCTTCAGGACCACCGCAGGAGTATTGGGCATCCTCTCCAAGCTTCCCAGGTGGCCGGAGTCGATCCGGAGGGCGGTTCGAAGCTCGGTTTTCCTGAGTTCTTGGCTGTTCTTCCTGATTAGTTCGTGGCCGTTCGATCATCGAGGGGACCCCAGACGAAGCAACAGCCATCCGATCTTGCAAGGGCCTGACCATCCGATCTTCAGCATCTTCTGATCTGGGCCGCAGGATGCGAACTGTCATCGCGAGCTGCTAGGCCGCCACGTGTCATAAGTGAACGATCAGCTACCATGGGATCAACCTCTGCTGGGTATTTTGCACACCTTCCCCAGCACTTTTGTGTATTTATTATTCATGACCAAAACTTTCATTTGCATTTATTATGTTTATGTAAAATTTGTGCGTAGCCCCCCGAGCTTTAGACTGTTACAATAGAGCCCCTGCCAGGCGCGTGCCCATCATGCGCGCCTTGGCGTTTTTGCAGGGTACCCCCCAGGGATTTTGCGTATTAAAGTTTAATTCCAAAACATTCATTTGCAGTTTAAAACTTTTGGAAATTTTGCACGTCAACCCTCAGACTTTTGTGATATTGCATTTGTACCCCTAACTGGGGCGCGTGCTTTGGCACGTGATCTTGGTGGGTATTTTGCGCGGAAAGGGTTGCAAGTTTTGTAATTTAATTTTGGTCCAGAAAATATTTTAGTCAGTTCAAAACTTTTACGAAAATTGCAGGCGTGCCCCTGACTTTCCTGATTATTACATAAATGCCCCTGCGAGGCCTTCAACTTGTACTTGCTTGCTCTATTTATTTGAGGTCTCTTTTTAACTCGAAAAATTCTCAAAAAATTAGGGTTAAGCTCCTGTGTGCTTGTATTGTAACGCCATATTTTAGTTTTTGATTTTGTGTCTTTTTCATATTTATTAAAAATAACAAACATGCTTTCTACCTACTGTCTAGCTTAGAAAATACCAAAAAAATAGTAAAATATTTCGAAAAAATCCCAAAAAATTCCCTACTGTCTATTTTAGCCTACTTTAGTGTCCGCCCAAAAATCACTAAAAATCTCAAAAGAAAAACTTAAAAAATTTGAAAACCTCTAAAAACTTCATAAAAATCTATAAAATCCTAGAAAATTCTAAAAATTGTAAACTCAAGTCCTGAGATCTCCTGTTTGTATTTTCTTTATTTTAAAATTAGTTTGAAAAATTTTGGTGGCTGTTTGTTATTTTTAATTCCTTATTTTACTCATAGCCAGTCCACATTTCACTGTTTTCCTTTATTTAAGTATTTAAAATACCAAAAACAGTTTGAAAAATACCCAAAAATCACAAAAACAGTAAAAAATCCTAAAAATATCAAAAACGTTTTATTTCTGAATTTTTGGTTATTTTTGCACATTTTTATAATTACTTTATCTTGTCTTTTATTACATTGTCTTTATATTACAATATTGAAAAAAATATATAAAATATAAAATTATAAAAATCAGAAAATTAAAAATCAAAATACAAAATTAAAAATTAAATAAAAAATAAAAAAATAAAAAATTAAAAACCACAAAAAATCTTTGTGTGCTTGCTTAGTGTAGACATCACTCACATTCACTCACACACACTTTTGTGCTTCTACCCTGTTTGCTCCCTGTGTTCGAACTTTCTGCATACTTGACTGCTATACATCTTTTGTGTAGAGTTAAAAATAAATTTTAACTCCACATTTATTTCTAATTGTTGATCTTTAGTGTGGGTTAATTGTTGATTAAACCTAGGATTTTGTAGTGGTCACAACACCGACTGTTGACTCGCCCTGTGAGTCAATACGACCACTCTGAATTCTGCGTTTATCAAATGGCGCTGTTGCCGGGGAGCAACAGCGCGTAGATCATTTTCTTGCTTTGTGATTGTGATACTTGTCTATATTTTGGCCTTCTTTATTTGCTCATTTATTTGATACCATTGTTTGACTTGTCTAACCACTCTCCTTGTTTGGATTTTGTGCGAGGTACGCGGATCGAGGGAGGAGCTCCTCTTTAGAGCACCAGCGCACCCATTGTGAGGCGGCGTTGACCTAGCACAAAGGAAGACTTGGAGTGTCCGAAGACAATTTTTGAGCATTTTATTTCATTCCATTTACTTGTGTAATTTGTGTGAGAGAGAGACTATTTATTGTAATAATACATGTACATAGGACTTTGGACTTTTCGGGCCCCAATTTCCAAGTGTTTGTACACTTGGGGGCTCACCGCAGTTTTGTCGGTTTTCATCGCATTTTTTTACTTTGTTTTCCGGTTTTGTTTTCTTCACTTTGTGTGATTGAGCCCTTAGATTTAGGATTGCTTGCGATAGATTAAGGCCAAACACCTAATATATCTTGCATGTACCTATAGCCGTGTTTGGACTTAGTCAAATTTTAAACATTCGGTTCATCATCTTAGATCCGCCATGCCGCGAGCCCACCCCATCAAGCGCTACTCCTGAACTCGACTTGTCGAGAAGAGGAGGGGTGAGTCTAGACCGGACTTTTTGGATTGAGGATCGGTGACCGACTTGTGGTTCTTCCCGCTAATAGCAATTTCTGAAACTTAGGGCAATTTCATCGGCTTGCATTTGCATATAGTTAGGTTTCAATTCTGCTGAGCATCCTTGCATGTAGAGTGCTGGAGGCAAGGTGAGCATTTACGCTTTAACATTCATCATTGTTTGCCGCTTGCATTGCTTTTCCGACTCTCCCTCTGATTTTTCCCAACCTAGGAGCTCAAAGGAATTGAATCCTCGTTAGGATCGTGTATTTTTATTAAAAATCCAAAAAAAGTAATAATCAATAAAATTGGGACTGTTAACATTACTTGACCCTAAAAACCACCAAAAGAAAAACTTGTATTGGGGCGAGTAATACCCTCATTGTCTTCGCTTTTACTTGCCCGCGCACACACTAAGGATTAGTGCCCAAATCCCATTGAGCCCCTAAGTGTTTGTGCAACTTTTTGGACTTCTCACCTAACTCTAAAACAGACAAGATAAAAAGACCGCATTTGTGGTCTTCACCGAGTTGAGTAGGTGAATTGAGGGTTTGATTGCTTCATTTTTGCTTGTGATTGTTTTGTGTGCATACTCGATCACTCCGCGCATTTGCGCCTTTCTTCTCATCTCTCTTGACTTGACCATTGTGTTCTCCCGATCATTTTCTCTTGTTTCGAGATGGATCCCTGGAGTACTTTTTATCCGGACTTTGCGGATTCCTCGCTCGCTCCAGCCGATCCACCTTCCTTTTATCAGGAGGATCCTCCTCCTACTTTGTATGATTTTTGTACATATCCGCCTCAGCCACAGTATTACGACTCGGACTTCTACCCACCTCCACCCCCATCCGTATATTATCCACCTCCACTTTCACAGCCACCCGAGTCTGACCTGTTGGAGTCACCTTCCTTGATCTCTATGAGTGATATCTTGAATCGGATGACAAAGCGCATTGATTTGATGAATGATAATATTGCTTTCTTGAGGAAGAATCAGATTAATGCTCCTTTCGTCAGGGATACAACTTCACTTATGGGTAATCATGGGAGCTTGCAATCGCCTAAAATACAAAAAAATGAGAAAAATTTAAAAATACAAAAAGAGTTTGGGAGACACTTGGTTGATCAATATTTTGAGGAGAGAGTCCACCTGCCAGAACCCTTGACCACACATGCATTCACACCTAGTCCCACCTTTGACCCCGAGGTTGCCGCTGTACAGACTGCTCTTGGCATGCCTCGTGTATATGCTGATTCCGACTTCCTCCCTTATATGGAGGAAGTCCAAAAATTCAAAAAAATGCTATCTGAACCCGAAGTGGTGGCTACTATTCATGAGATTATCCGTGCCCCACTTCAGCAGGCCATGACCCAATTATCTGCTCCTCTTCCCAAGAAGAGAAAGCGGAGGAGCAGATCTGAGTGTCAAATTCTGACCGTGGCCACTGCCCACGCCATCACACACCGTCCTATTCCCAAGAAGAAGAACACAGCTACACCTTTCATCACTTGCACCATCTCTGACTACACTTGTGATCGCACTCTCCTGGACGGCGGTGCATCTATTAGCATATTACCCTTCTCATTGGTACAGTGTCTTCACTTGGGGCCTCTAAAGAAAACTAGGATGATCGTTCAGTTTGCTTATGGATCTATCAAGAGGCCGAAGGGTATACTTGAAAACGCCGTCATTTCTATTCAGGGCACGAGTCACCATGTTGATTTTGTTGTGTTGCCCATGGAGACCTCCACAGGGGAGCCATCTCCAATCATCCTGGGACGACCTTTCCTCGCCTCTGCGAGGGTCGTTATTGACTATGGATCAGGAGAGGTTCGCTTCCGTCCTGTTGACGAGAGCGAAGTGTTGATCACCACACCTACAGTTGACCAGAGACCTGCATCTGATACACCTTCACCGATTTTGGCAGACTCCGAGGCCCGTGACCGATCTGATGCTACTAAAGATGTTTGCTTAGCGAAACCTAATGAGACCCGACGAATCCCCCGAAAGGGGAGGAAATCGGAAAGCATGGACCTTGAGTTTCCTCCTCCTGGCGTGTGGCGATGTGTTGATGAGATCCAGAGTATTTATGTGATTGAACCATTTGAGCGGAGGGCAGATACCAAGACTATTGAGGATGTTTATGATGTTGCCCATTATTTTGAGAGACCTCATAAGGAAACAAATGACATGGGTAAGACTAGACAGGACGGACCTGGTTTGACTACTTCCACTGATAAGTCCGTTACTGGTCCTTCACAAGTAAAGATGATTGAGGTCGGTTATGCTGCTGCCATTTATTTTGATAAATTCAGACCTCTTGTTGAAGACAATGATTCAGGTGAGAGTCTTGAGGACGAACAGAGTTCGTATACTTCCACTGATGATTTCGTGCCTTTTGACTTTGACCTGGACGAATCCTCACAGGACGACTCCGATTACACTTCTTCCGAGGATGATGAGTTTGTCCCATTTCACTTTGATATCGGCGAGACCTCGAAGGCCAGACCTGACCACACTTCTTCCACTCATACGTCTGCGCCTTCACACCATAGGACCACCAAGGGAGAACCTAGCCATACTGCTTCCATTGATCAGTTCGTCCCTTTCCGATTCGATTCCACTGAGGGCCTTCACCATGTTGATCCTGATCGGCTTCCGTTAGCTGTGGACCCCGATGTCGACTTGCATCACACTAGATCTATCCCTCAGCGGTCTCGCAAGAAGGTTAGCTTTCAACCTTCTTAATCCTATGTATATCCATCTATGTTGTATATTCCCTTGTGTACCTTTGTTCTCTCTCCCGTATTGCTCGTCCACCCATTCTCGTGTTTGCCTTGCTTAGGACGTACTTTGTCCTAAGTATAGGGGGTGGGCGAGCCGAGTGTTCATCGTTCCGTCTTATCACTCCTTTTGTTGCCTATACTTAGGGCTTCTTTTACCCTAAGTATAGGGGAGTGATGCGTACATCCTTCGATCTCTTCTCTCATCTGTTGATATCTTCCCTTCTTTTCTTCTTTTCTTCTTTTCTTCTTTTCCTCTTTCTATCTTCTTCATCTACCAAAAAGGTGCCGCCCCATGTAGACAGTTTTCCATACTTAGGACGTACCTTATCCTAAGTATAGGGGGGTGTGCACTGACGATTCGCTAAATACGTTGTTTAATTCGATCACGTTGTAGTAACGTGTACTTAGCGATTCAGTCAGAACCGAGAGAAGATCTCCGTGAAGAGTGTCTCGGCTTTAATTTATATCCCGGGCAAGTCCGGGGTCGAACTCAGGGAGGCAAAGGAACAACTTGGGTTTAATTTAAAAATAAAGATTTTAGATTTCCAATGTGTTTTTTTATATTTTTTAATGCAAAAAGAAATATCAATGCAAGATGCGGTTGAGTTAAAACACTAAGAAAACACACAACAAGGCCAAATTAATTTTAATGTTAAATTAATCCAATTCAGCCAAATTATATTTTTCCTAGCATCCTAATCCAGTGATGAACACAAAACACATTTTTTTAGAATTTTAGGGGTTAAAATGCAACAAGGAAAAATGCACACTTTTTATGGGTTTTTTCGTAATTTCTCACATAAGCAGTAAGTAAAAATGATGAAAATTTTATGGGAATGAAAACATAATGCAAGGAAGCTACAGTAAAATTTTTGAATTTTTTTGACAAAATATGAATTTTTTATGGATTTTTTAGTACAAACAGACTGACAGTGAGTCAATAATTCCTAATTAATCCATAATATCAAATTAATCAAAATGCGAATTATCTCAGAAAGATATTTAGATGTGCAATTCAGGAGACTTGAAATTTCGTAAAAAGGATATATGTGGATTTAATTAAAAATCAAATACTAAAATAACCCTACAAATTATTTCAGGCACAAGACAACTCCATTTTGGTTGAAATTTGGATAGTAAGTTAACCACATATCAAGGCATCTTTCCTAATTTTTGTGTAATTTTTAGAGCAACGGTGCGTGAGATATAAATTTAAGATTCCAGATTGGGTAAAATATGCAAAAAGTTCGGTTGTACAATTTTAATTAATTCACAACATCTCACAAAAATACAAATAAATATCCAAAAGGTAGAGGATTAGTTGCTCAACACAGTGGAATTTTTCATTGAACAAAAAGATGCATAAATGAGGTCCAAATTAAAGTAGGAACACAAGGGTATCCGTGCAAGTCAGAAATTAAACTAAACACCATTGTTCACGGGGGCACCTTAGTAATTACATGAACTAATAGGGAAAATATGCAATTTGTACAATAAAAAATTTGATGGAAATAACCTTCTTCTTCTTCCTTCGGCTACAGGTGAGATGAACCCACAAAGGGGGAGGAGGGCGGCGCCGGCGGCGTGGCCGCGAGGAGGCGGCGGTCGGCGCGGCCGCGCGGCCGCAGCGGTGCGCGGCGGTGGCGGGCGTGCGGTGGCGCACAGCGGCTTGGACGGTGGAGGGTTGGTCGCGGGTCGGAGAGGGGGCGGCGGTGCCGCCATACCGGGACGGTGGCTTGACGGAGACGGGGAGCGCGGTGAGCTGGAGGTGGCGACGGCGGTCGGCCAGGGGCCGTGCGGAGGAGGCAAGGGGGCGGCGGCCAGCACCGCCTACCCGTGGAAGGAGGTGGGGAGGCGGCGGGCTGCTTCCTCCTTCGTTTTTTTTATTTTTTATTTTTTTTATTTTTACTGATGTGATAATAAAAAAAACCTTTTTTGTTTTAATCTTTTTTATATTTTTTATGTTTGATTAGACAGAGAATATGATTGGCAAAAAATAAAATAGGGTGGTGGTGGTGATGATGATGAACTAAATAAATGGAAAACAAATGATGGGGTGATGGTGTGAAACAAATGGTAGATGGTGGTGATATGATGTATTAAAAAAATTGCAAAAAACAACAAGATGATAAAATAAGCCGAAAAATTACCTACGATGGATGGTCGCCTATGATGTGCCTTCGAAAGCACGGTCTTCGCTCGAATCGCCGGCGTGCGATGAGCTCGAGCAACACACGGATGTGTTTGGCGATGTTGACCGAAAAGCTAACGGATCTCACCGGAGAGAGGGTCGTCGTCGCTCGACCGCGGTTGCGTCGCTGTCACCGATTCAACTCTGGGAACTTGGCTCTCCTCACATAAACATGGATCAAAGGCAAAAATGAGGAAATGACATGTATATAAAGATGATGGAATGAGAGGTTATTAAAGTGGTGGAGTTGAATGGGAAGTTGTATTATTAATGGAGTTGAATGGGAAGTTGGGAAAAAATGGGGGAATAATGGAGTTGAATTGGTGGTTATTGTAGAGAATGGAATTTAAATAATAAATAAATAGATAAATAGAGTTGGCTACTTTAAATACAATAAAATAAAGAGAGAAGACAAATAGTGGAGAATTTACAAAAGAAGACAAAACACCATGTACAATTTTTGTTTACTTTTCTAATTTATATTTTTTTTTGTCTTTTTAATAAGAGATATTTACAACGGAAAAATACTATAAAATAATATAATTAAAATACAACACAATCATGATATTTTTGTATTTTTAGCAATTATGAAAGATACAATAAAAATTAAAGAAAGAATGAATATATACAAGGTATACAATGTACATCTAGGTCCCAAAACCCAACTTTTGCAAATGAGCTCCGATTTTAATGAAACCACTTCCGTTGGATAGATAATTTTCTAACTTGAACTTTAAAAGTGAGTTTGGTGAATTTGGAGTTCATACGGAGCGGGAATTTAGCTTGGAAGTTGGTCTTTACGGCTTTTTCCCATTGAGATCTAGGAGTATTTATTTGAGGTAAAATTTGTTTTGTATTTTTGTATTTTTATATACATTGATATGAACATGTTGGAGAAAGAATTAGCCAAATAGGAGTTGATAAGAAATTATTAAAAATACATAAAGTTTTGGGCTATTTACATGTATAAAACTCCTTTGATTTTGCGGCTTTTTATGTGTAATTTATTTTGTACAATCTAATATACAATAGTTAGTGAGTTTTATTTACAAGAGTCATTTTGTTAATTTATTGATTTTATGGACATTTTTCTGGGATTTTACTCGGAGATTTTGTTAAGATCAATATATTGAGATGATGAATCGTGGATTCATCATGCACCCCGAGTATTTCCATTCTTTGATCCTCTCCATTGTCTCCTCTTCTTGTCTATACTTGGGGATATCTTACCCTAAGTATAGGGGGAGACAATCTGAGTACGATCTGTTCATTCCCACCCTTGACCCTCCCTGCTTTGTGTACAGTCTGCTATACTTAGGATTATTTGATCCTAAGTATAGGGGGGACGGTCGACTTCTCATTCGTTGATTCATTTCTTCATTCCTTTATTATTTAGACTTGTCTATACTTAGTACGAGTTATGTCTTCTCTTTTCTCTCCGATCTATGAGGACATAGCTCAAGCTAAGTATAAGGGGTTGTATATACTATGTATATACTTTAACCATAACTCGTACTTTCGTATTTTCTTAATAATATGGCTAATTATTCTTTAAAATTCATTTAAAATCCCTAATAAAAAGGTGTCTTGTTCCTCAAATTCTTTTGTGTATTTACTGATTAATAAATCAGGTGAAAATGTTTTTTGCAAAATGTTTGAAAAATAGTTTGAAAAACTTTGTGAACATCTATTGAAAACTATTTTGAAAATATTTTGTTACATGTTTTCAACCTTTGTAAAAATGTATGGTTTGTAAAACTTCTTTTCTTTGTGTAAAATAAAATGTTTGGAAAATGATTTGCAAATGGTTTGAAAATTGGTTGCAAAAATATTTT
The DNA here is from genome assembly GCA_037367405.1 of Ottelia alismoides. NCBI lineage: Eukaryota > Viridiplantae > Streptophyta > Magnoliopsida > Alismatales > Hydrocharitaceae > Ottelia > Ottelia alismoides. The sequence continues at coordinate 17,139 of JAZKJV010001703.1, forward strand.
GAAAAATCTATTTATACTGTTTTGAAAGCCTTTGCAAAATGATTATCAAATGTGTTTACGTGTTTGTAAAATGTTTGTAAAAACTATTTTGGACTATAGTTCTCAAAAATTGTGTGAAAAGCTTGTGTCAAATAAGTTTGAGGAACGCACACATCTCACCAAAATTCACTACCTATACATATGTATAAAACTGACCACTTACCCTTGTAAATTCTTAAAATGCACTTCTTGTATATATAAGAAGAACTCCCGGAAATATGTTCACCTAGATTTCAGCCAAAAAACTTTTTGTTTTCAAAAATCCCAAAAACATTTGCAAAATTAAAATCCAAAAGCATTTGAAAATTTTCTTTGAAAAATACAAAAATGCATCTGCATATGCATCATCATCATATTTTCAAAAATCCATAAAAAGTTTAAAATCTTGAAAATTGCATCACAAAAATATTTTCTGCATTGCATTTGCATAGCATGAGCATTTTTCGGATTGAGTTTGATAGTTGAACGAGTCTAAGTAAAATCCGGAGATTGGAGCTTGATTGGACCTTAAAATCTGCCTAACAACAGGAACCTTATAGGAACTGGGTTGGAGGTACTTCAGGTCTAGTTGACTTAATTCTTTGAGGATCATGAGACTTGGTTCAATGGATTCTTGACTGCCTAAGTAGAGTATTTCGGAGCACACACACGACTCTTGTTGATAATGACCTAACTTGGACACCTGCACCTTTCACATGGCTCAACTCAGTTGGAGTGGTGAGGGGATTGGATTTGCCGGTATGAGACGCACACAAGTGGAAACGGTTGTCCTCTTCTAGGGAGGGAAGTGCGCCCCAACCCATCTAGTGATTAGGAAGCCTAAAGACAGGAGGCTGTGGGTTGCGATAAAGCTTCAAAAGAGGGATACTCTACTAGCTTAAGAGAAAAAACTCCTTATGTAAATGCTGCTGTATATAGTATTTCAAAAAAAAAGAGTTCAGGCATGTACAAAAAATAAAAAGCCTGCAAGTATGTACAAATGTTGTAAAGTCAATAAGCAAGCTTGAGTTCCAAAGTCATATCATGTGAGCCGGCAGCAGGATGACTTGACTACACTGGTCTTGCATCCCAGGATAGGTAGCTACACTGGCTACCGTCCTTTCTTCTCTTCACCCCCTCCTCTTGAGCTGGTTGCCACTTGAACTTAGAAGGGAATACCCCGCTCCTCGAGGATGGAGTTGTTGGATTGGGGAATCATTGGATTGTCATACTGGAGAAGTCAGTTTCTTTGACATTCTAGTTGGGGAGAGCCATCATCACTTACACTGTACGAGTCAGATTCATAGTCGTAAGAGTTTGTGTATGAGTTGAAGTATTTCTAACCTGGTTATTGAGGAGACTTGGACAGAGTTTTGGGATTTTCATGGACTGTTGGATTTCAAATTCGGTTCTCAATAAGGTTCCGCCCGTACTAAAATTCCAAAGGTCCGACTTAAGCTCCAAACTTTGATTTTGTGAAGACAAGTTTGACAATTAAATTTAATCCACATTTCTTCTTTTTCTTTTCTTGTTTTTCTTTTCTGCACTTATTGCATAAGTGTTTGCAAGGGACCTGCAAAGGCAAGTATAGGGAGATGATGAATCTATGTTTCATCATCTTTATTCTATCATTTTGGTCTCAAAAACCCTAGTAAACGCGTGTAAATAGGCTTAATATAGGCATTTTAGCATTCATGCATGTGTGTGTAAATATTGTATAAAATGCGGTTTTTAAAGCCAAAATTATAGAATAAAGAAAAGAAAAGAATAAAATATTCTAAATATTTTATGACCCGAAACCCCGAGACCTAGGCATCTTGATGAATAGGTTGACAAGGAATAAAGTAGGGGGAGATAAGGGTCAAAAATAGAATAAAAACACCTTCTATTTAATTCATTCTTTATTCATTTTGGGACCTATTTTTGGGTCCACTTTTTATACATCAAATAAAGAAACTTTGTACATGAAAGTTGTAGATAATTTAATATAGAAAAATACAAAATTGATTTCACAGAAAAATCATGTACAGATAAAAAGTTATGGTCTGAATAAAATTCCAGAATCCCACCTTCCCGGACCCGTATCTCACAAATGAAAACTCCAAATGCAGCAAACTCACTTTAATTGTATATAGAATAAAATAAGCTATTTAATGGCAGTGGTTTCGCATTTGGCGGAGCTACGATTTGAAAGTTGAGTTTTGGGACCCCTTTGTATAGTTGTACTGATTAAAATATTCATTTTATTATTTATTCATTATTTTTGTATTTTTATATTTTTATAATGTTGTAAATATTACTTATAATAATTATGTGCATTAAAATCAGAATAAAAATGTAAATAAAACTCAAAATAAAAATACTTGTATACACAAAACCTAGGTATAATACTTATACACATACATGTACAATTACTATTTCTATTTTATTAAATATACAAAATACATCAATAAAATAAAATAAAAAAAATAATTATGTGTATAAAAGTATGTTATAATTATATAAATTAATAAATTAAATACAATAAAAATTAAAGAATACAATACATAGGTATTTATACCTATAAAGGGCATAAAAGGCAACTTATAAAATTATACCTCCTAAAAATAAATAAAAATTACCATAAAATACTTTATAAAATAATAAATATTTTTTATTAAATAACCTAAGTTTAAATAATTCATTTATTATTTTAAAACTAATTTATAAAACATTTTTTGGGGCTTTTTCCTGGTTGGTCCACGTGGACCAATCAGGTGGTCTGGGATGTTGACCAGCCGGTCAACTCCCTGACCATAGCCCTGCGCCCTTGTCAGAATGCCTGAGACCCAATCTTCTCGATTTTTTCGCCGCTTGTGCGTTGCTCGAGGGAGGACGCTTCCTTCACGAAAATTGCTCCTGGCACATCCTAGATCCCCGCCGACCTACTAGATCTACCCAGATCTTTGTGGCGCACCCGTGACTGCGCCTCGAAGATCGCCTCTCGGCCATTCTTTTCAAAAACCACCCAAAGACTCCATAGCCCTTTGAACCGCCTTAGGCTAGGGCCAACAACCTCCGAGCTTCGCCGTTGGGTCCCTGGTGACAGCAGGTCGACCCCCGACCCGTTGAGGTGCGAATCAGGCACTCCTAGGCGCATTCCAACCTCCATCTTCGGTGGCCTAGCCACCGTGAGGTCCATCTCGAGCACTTCGCTCTGAGGTACGTTTTTCTTCTTTCTTTTGTTTGCTTTAGCTTCCTGGTAGTCATAGCTCCGAATTCCTACATTCCATTTTGCATGAAATCACCCAATTCGCCATCTTCGCCACCTCACCGGAGCTTGCTCCAGCGAGCTTCATTTTCGCATCGCACCCTTATTTCCACCCCTTTGCGGGATCGCGGCACTTTGCCCGCACATCCCTTCACGTTTTTTGCAGGTCGCAGGTTCCACGCACACCTGGAGGGCGATTTTTGCTCCACGCCGGAACCACCTGGAGCGTGTCTTCGACCGTGGCGTCGCGTAGTCGCTCCGGTGGTTGCCCGCCGTTTTTGCCGCCTCCAGGACCTTCAGGACCACCGCAGGAGTATTGGGCATCCTCTCCGAGCTTCCCAGATGGTCGGAGTCGATCCGGAGAGCGGTTCGAAGCTCGGTTTTCCCGAGTTCTTGGCTGCTCTTCCTGATTAGTCCGTGGCCGTTCGATCATCGAGGGGACCCCAGACGAAGCAGCAGCCATCCGATCTTGCAAGGGCCCGACCGTCCGATCTTCAACATCTTCTGATCTGGGCCGCAGGATGCGAACCGTCATCGCGAGCTGCTAGGCCGCCACGTGTCATAAGTGAACGATCAGCTACCGTGGGATCAGTCTCAGCTGGGTATTTTGCACACCTTCCCCAGCACTTTTGTGTATTTATTATTCAGGACCAAAACTTTCATTTGCATTTATTATGTTTATGTAAAATTTGTGCGTAGCCCCCCGAGCTTTAGACTATTACAATAGAGCCCCTGCCAGGCGCGTGCCCATCATGCGCGCCTTGGCATTTTTGCAGGGTACCCCCCGGGGATTCTGCGTATTAAAGTTTAATTCCAAAACATTCATTTGCAGTTTAAAACTTTTGGCAATTTTGCACGTCAACCCTCAGACTTTTGTGATATTGCATTTGTACCCCTAACTGGGGCGCGTGCTTTGGCACGTGATCTTGGTGGGTATTTTGCGCGGAAAGGGTTGCAAGATTTGTAATTTAATTTTGGTCCAGAAAATATTTTAGTCAGTTCAAAACTTTTGGGAAAATTGCAGGCGTGCCCCTAACTTTCCTGATTATTACATAAATGCCCCTGCCAGGCCTTCAACTTGTGCTTGCTTGCTCTATTTATTTGAGGCATCTTTTTAACTCGGAAAATTCTCAAAAATTAGGTTTAAGCTCCTGTGCGCTTGTATTGTAACGCCATATTTTAGTTTTTGATTTTGTGTCTTTTTCATATTTATTAAAAAACAAAAACATGCTTTCTGCCTACTGTCTAGCTTAGAAAATAACAAAAAATAGTAAAATATTTTGAAAAAATCCCAAAAAATTCCCTACTGTCTATTTTAGCCTACTTTAGTGTCCACCCAAAAATCACTAAAAATCTCAAAAGAAAAACTTAAAAAATTTTAAAACCTCTAAAAACTTCATAAAAATCTATAAAATCCTAGAAAATTCTAAAAATTGTAAACTCAAGTCCTGAGATCTCCTGTTTGTATTTTCTTTATTTTAAAATTAGTTTGAAAAATTTTGGTGGCTGTTTGTTATTTTTAATTCCTATTTTACTCATAGCCAGTCCACATTTCACTGTTTTCCTTTATTTAAGTATTTAAAATACCAAAAACAGTTTGAAAAATACCCAAAAATCACAAAAACAGTAAAAAATCCTAAAAATATCAAAAACGTTTTATTTCTGAATTTTTGGTTATTTTTGCACATTTTTATAATTACTTTATCTTGTCTTTTATTACATTGTCTTTATATTACAATATTGAAAAAAATATATAAAATATAAAATTATAAAAATAAGAAAATTAAAAATCAAAATACAAAATTAAAAATTAAATAAAAATTAAAAAATTAAAAATTAAAAACCCACAAAAAATCTTTGCGTGCTTGCTTAATGTAGACATCACTCACATTCACTCACAAACACTTTTGTGCTTCTACCCTGTTTGCTCCCTGTGTTCGAACTCTCTGCATACTTGACTGCTATACATCTTTTGTGCAGAGTTAAAAATAAAATTTAACTCCACATTTATTTCTAATTGTTGATCTTTAGTGTGGGTTAATTGTTGATTTTAGTCCAGGATTCATTGTGAGTCGTCACAGCGACGGTTGTCTCCGCCTTGTGTGAGATACCATTTTAGACTCCGTGAATTTTGGCTAAATCACTCCCCGGCAACGGCGCCATTTGAAAAATGAGATTGCGAGAGCCGCTAAATAGTGGTCTGACAAATCAGTCACACTATCGGTGGGGCGACTACTCAAGCATTCACGTTCGTCAACAATTAACCCACACAATTAATTAAACAATCAAGAGCAAGGATCAAAATTTATTATACCCTACTAAAAATGTACAGTGGCAAGCAATAAGGGGTCGAACACAAGAAACAAGGGTGTAGAGTGTAGACAAAAAGTCAAAGCCTATGTCTAATGAACTACTTAGCCAATATGGATTTCTTTGTGGGTTTTTGATTTTATATTTTTTATTTGATTTTTTAATTTTTAATTTTGTATTTTGGTTTTAGATTTTCTGATTTTATATTTTATTTTTATATTTTATATTTTTGTATTTTCTTTTTTCAATAATAGAATATATATACAATGTAAGGAAAGAGGGGAGAGGGTATTTATAAAAATTGGTAAAAATAGTCGAAAATCAGGGAATAAAATATTTTTGGTATTTTATTAATTTTTTTACTATTTTTGTGATTTTTGGTGATTTTTCAGAATGTTTTTGGTATTTTTAATAGTGGAAATACAAGAAAACAGTGAGCAAAGGTTCTGGCCGAAATTAAAATGGGAATGAAAAATAGTAAACAGTGGCAAAATTTTCCCAAATTAATTTTAAAATAAAGACAATAAATCAGGCAAGCTACAAGACCAGAGTTTATATTTTTAGGATTTTTCTTTGATTTTTTAGATTTTTATGAAATTTTTAGGTGTTTTCTAATTTTTAAGGTTTTTGTTTTGAAATTTTTAATGATTTTTGGACTGATACTAAAATATGATAAGGTCAAGCAAAATATAATTTTTTTTGGAATTTTTAAAAACGATTTTATAATTTTTATGGATTTTCTAATGCAAACAGTAGGAAAAATGATTGTTATTGATTTTTAATAAATATTAAAGTACAATAAAAATGTAATGCAAAAATATAGTGTGAATGAGCAAATTAACAGGAGCCTATGATATTTTTTTGGTAAGTTTTCGAGTTAATATGATGCTCTAAATAAATAAAGACAACCAATAAAAATCACACAGCTGGTAGGGGCATAAATGCAAATAACAGAACATCCAAGGGCGTGACTGCAAATTTCACCAAAAATCCATGCGCGAAGCACGTGTTCCGCTGTTCACAGGGGTATATTTGCAAATAATGAAAACCGGCAGGACAAGAGTGCAATTAACCCAACAATATATTTAAATCACGCAGGGGTATAAATGCGAATACATGAAAGTTTAGGATCAAAAGTGCAAAATACCCAAAAACCACGTGTTCTGTCACGTGAGGTGACGTGGCCGAGGACTGAAGTGCAAATATTAAAAGTTAAGGGGTCTAGTTGCAATTATTACAAATATTTTTGAACTACAAATTAAAGTTTCTAGACTAAAGCGTAAATGCAAAAAGCGCGGAGGTTGGATGGAAAATACCCCTCTCAGCGCACGATCGGACGACTGATGATGATCCACTTATCCACGTGTTCTGATCTGGTGGCCCGATGACGCTTCGCACGGACGTCCAAGATTAGATCCCCACGAAGAGATCCGACGGTGGAGGGTATTGAAGATCTAACGGCTCCTGTGCGTTCTGGACAATGCCCCTGATCCAATGGTGGGGAGAGGTTCACGAAGAACACTCTCCCCCGGCGAGCTTCGGCGATCGATTCCGGCCGACACACGGCCACTCCGGCCGTAGGATCAAGGGCAAAACGATCCTGGGGACCTTCCGCGTCGAACGATGGTCTCAGCAGCTGTTGGGACGGTGAGTTGAGGTCCAACGGCGGCGACGACCTGGGAGGTGCTTCCCTGGTTGTCGAGGCTCTTTCGAGCGTCCTCTTGCGTTCTTTCCTGCAGGGTTAGACGCACGGCAAAAAGGTGGAGTTTGGAGTGCTCTCAGATGGTGCGATGGTGGCGATTCATGGCTCGGGCATGGAGCTCCGGCGATCGGCGGAGAAGGAGCTTGGGTGCCTCGATCTGAGAGAGATCGAGGTGGATGGAGGTGCGTCGGGGCGAGAGGAGGCGAAGGGAAAGTTGATGAAGGTGGAGGCGAATCGAGTCAACGGGCGGATAAGGAGGAGCGCGGTGGCGAAGCGGAGCTCCGCCGTGAAGAGATTTGCGGGTTTACGGCGAAATTATCAAAGAAACGACGAACTACGACAACCCTAATCTACACTGTCCTCAAGCTACAAGAAAATGGAAGAAGAAGAGAGGGGGGGGGGCTCACCGGCATGGGCTGCAGCGATCTACATGCGACGCTCGGGCGAGGGGTTGGATCGACCTCGATTCTACTCCTCGGAGTTAAACCTCGGGCTTAATCTCCTCCTGCTGTCACCAGGAGTACAACGGGCTAGGGTTTTAGGGCTAACGACGGAGGAAGAGGGATCAAGAGAGAAGGGAAGTCGTGGAGTTCTTTTTGTAGGGTTGACGAAGTGGCGTCAAATATCGATGGAGATAGTAGACCGAATCGTGGGTCCAATCCCCGATGTTTCACCTGGGCGTGAATCATCATTCACCGAGGACAAAAAGATGTGAAGACCTCGACATCAAAGGATGCAAGACGAGGCCTCGAAAAAAGATCGAAAATGGTCAAAAATTCAGATCTGACAAGGTTCAGACCTCGGTCAGAGAGTTAACCGAGGTCAACCAAGGGCGCCTTCTGGTTGGTCCACGTGGACCAACCAGAAAAATCCTTGGAAAAAATCCTTGTAAAACCCTTTAAATATAGAAAATGATGTATTTTAATTTTGGTTATAAAATAAAAATGTTTATTATTTTCTGAATTATTTTATGGTAATTTTTATTTATTTTTTAGAGGTATATATTTACAGGTTACCATTTTAGGCCTATATAGGTATATATACCTATATATTTTATTACTTTATTTTTATTTTGTATTTTTGATTTCTTTAATTTTGTTTATTATTTTACATATTTATAAAATACTTTTATACACATAAATATATTTTTTTATTTTTCTGATGTATTTAATACTCTTAATAAAATATGAGTATGTATTATATAGGTATATGTATAGGTATTATACCTATGTATTATATTACAAGTATTTTTTTTTGTATTTTATTTGTATTTTTATTCTGATTTTAGTATACATATATACTATAAATAATATTTACATAATTATAAAAATATAAAATTATAAAAATAATGAATAAATAATAAATTGAATATTTTAATCTATACAAGTATACAAGTAGGGTCCAAAACTCAACTTTCAAATCGTAACTCCGAAAAATACAAAACCATCTCCATTAAATAGATTATTTTATGCTATATACAATTAAAGATGAGTTTGGTACATTTCGAGTTTTTATTTGCAAGATACGGGTCTGGGAAGTTGGAGTTTTGGAATCTTATTCAGACCATAACTTTTTATCTGTACATTATTTTTAAGTGAAATCAATTTTGTATTTTTCTATATTAAATTATCTACAACTTTCATGTACAAAATTTCTTTATTTTAGGTATAAAAAGTGGAACCAAAAATAGGTCCCAAAATGAATAAACAATGAAGGAAAATACAAGAGGTTTTTATTATATTCTGGCCCTTATCTTCCCCTACTTTATTCCTTGTCGACCTATTCATCAAGATGCCTAGGTCTCGAGGTTTTGGGTCATAAAATATTTACAATATTTTATTCTTTTTCTTTTCTTTTGTTTATTCTATAATTTTGTCTTAATTACAATATTTTATACACCATTTACATGTACATGCATGAATGCTAAGATGCGGGATTTAATGCTATTTATACGCATTGGCTAGGGTTTTTGATGCCAAAATGATAGAATAAAGATGATGAAATGTGGCTTCATCAGGACCTCTGTTAGAGAACACGTACTCAAAGTGTTTGGGTACCTCTTTGAATTGGAAAACCTGGGAGCCTACATGGATTCTGATGCGCGGACTGATTTCATTATCCTGTCATTCCCTAAGTATTTCAACAACTTTGTCGTGTCTTATCACATGAGCAAAGGCGATTTCACTAACGCTGGATTTTAGCTGCATTAAAGTCTGCAGAAGATGTAATGAGGAAGGACGACCCCTCTGCCAGTGCAATGGTTTCACAAGTAAGAGGAAAGTGTGGTCGGAAGCAAGGTTCTCGGAAGGGCCTGCCCCAGAAGAGAAAGAAGAAGAATCAAGGAGTTGGTTCATCTTCTAGTGCTTCCACACTATTGACATCGAAGAAGACCGATGTCTGTCACCACTGCAAGAATGCTGGGCACTGGCGGCGTAACTGCCCAGAATGCCTGAAGTCTGCTGACAAAGGTAAAGCCCCAGCAGGTATGAAATCTACTTTCATCATTGAAACTAGATTTCTCGTTGGACGAGAAGGAAGTTGGGTTGTAGATTCTGATACTTATTTTCATGTATGCAATTCGTTGCATTTGTTTTAGGAAACTAGGAATCTGGAGCAATGGGAGATAGTTATCCACATGGGATCTGATGCAAGTGTTGCAGCAGTCACCATCGGGACCTGCCGACTATCATTATCTAGTGGTTGAGTTATAGTACTTAAAGAGTGTCTTTATGTACCTGAAGTTAGAAGGAATCTGATATCTGTATTTAAGCTTGTTAGAAATGGATATTCCATCACTTTCTGTAATAAATTAATCATATAAACCGTTATGATAAATATATTACGGATGGTATTTTGACTTCTGGTGGACTCTATGAATTGTGCATTGATGAATCTATCATGAATGTTACTACCACTAATAATGGAAAACCCCAAAAGATCCAGGGAGGATGGAAATCATTCGAATATGATTTGGCATCAAAGGCTCGATCATTTATCTGTTGATAGGATCAATAGATTGATATAGGATGGACCTTTAGATTTTCTACAGGTTCAATCTTTAGCTACCTGTGAACATTGCATTCGAGGTAAAATGACTAGAACACCTTTCCGTAACAAGGTTACGAGATGCGAAGGTATTATTGACCTAATACATACTGATGTATGTGGTCCCTTCAGTACCGCGACTAGAAATGGATATCGGTATTATTTGACGTTTATTGATGACCATTCACGATACGGGTTTATCTTCCTACTAAATCATAAATCTGAAACCTTTGAAAAGTTCAAAGAGTTTAAGGCTTTGGTTGAGAACCAAACCGATAGGAAGATCAAACGGATTCGATCTGACCGAGGTGATGAGTACCTCTTAGATGAATTCAAGGAATATCTTAAAGAGAATGGAATTGTCTCCAATCTCACTTCCCCTGGAACTCCCCAACTTAATGGTGTTGTTGAAAGACGTAACAGGACCATCACAGACATGGTCCGTTTGATGAGCAAAGCATGTTTACCTCTTAGCTTCTGGGGATATGCAGTAGAGACTGCAATATATATCATGAACAAGATTCCTAACAAATCTATACCCAAGACTCCTCACGAGCTCTGGTATGGTACCAAGACTAGTGTTAAACACTTTAGGGTTTAAGGTTGCTTGATCCATGCGAAGAACGTGGACGAAAATAAGCTAGAATCTCGCACTTGTGAGTTCTACTTCATTGGATATGTTAAAGATGGTATTGGATACCAGCTTTATGACCCTGAGACCCAAAAGGTTTTTGTCTCTAGGGATGTGAAATTTCTAGAGGATGATTTCCTTAAAGGTCAAGACAGAAATGAAGAAGAGGAACTCAATGAATCCCCTGAGGATTCCTGAACCAGAAACTGATGAGATAAATAAAGATGAAACACCCATACTTCTTCGAAGGAGTTAGAGGGTGGTTGCACCACCTGAAAGGTATGGATTCCATGTGTCAGGTGAGACTGACAATGATCCTTCTTCATTTGATGAAGCACTCGCGGATCATGACACGGATAGATGGATGCTAGCAATGAAGTCAGAAATTGACTCCATGCATAAGAATGGTGTATGGACCCTAGAGGATCCACCTAAAGGGGTAAAATCTATTGGATGTAAATGGATCTTCAAGAGAAAAAGGGGACCTGATGGGAAAGTAGAAACTTTCAAAGCACGGCTTGTAGCGAAGGGCTACACACAGAGAGAAGGCATCGATGACGATGAGACGTTCTCTCCTGTGCCTATGCTTAAGTCCATCAGGACACTGCTAGCTATAGTTGCATCTCTTGACTACGGCATCTGGCATATGGACGTCAAGACTGCTTTCCTTAGTGGATACCTCGAGGAGGATATCTATATGGAGCAGCCCGAGGGCTTCATAGTTGAGGATGGAAAAGTATGCAAATTGAAGAAATCCATCTATGGGCTCAAACAAGCTTCTCATAGCTGGAACGTCAGATTTTACGAAATCACAAAGAGTTATGATTTTGTGCAGAATCTTGATGAACCTTGTGTGTACAAGAAGCTTAGTGGGAGCGCCATTGTATTCATCATGCTTTATGTAGATGATATCCTTATCCTTGGGAATGATACATGAATGATGACCAGTGTGAAGATTTGGCTATCCCATACCTTCGAGATGAAAGATCTTGGAGAAGCCTCTTACATCTTAGGCCTGAAGTTGTTCAGAAACCGAGGAAAGAGGATATTGGGATTATCACAACATGGATACACTAAGAAAATTCTTGAACGATTATGTATGGATAGTTCTAAGAAAAGATTCCTTCCTTTAAGACATGGTATCCATATGTCTAAAGGGATTGCTCCTCAAAATGTTGAGGAAAAGAAGGTCATGGCTGGATGCCCCTATGCATCAGCTGTAGGAAGCTTAATGTATACCATGATGTGTACTAGGCCAGACATCTGCCATGCAGTGGGAGTGGTAAGTCGTTACCAATCCTACTATGGAGAGCAATACTGGAATGCAGTAAAGAACATATTCAAATATCTAAGATGGACGCAAGATTACATCTTGGTCTATGGGGATGGTGATCTCCGAGTCTTGGGATATACAGATTCAGACTTCCAGTCGGATATTGATGATCGAAAGTCGACATCAGGGTTTGTTTTCCTGTTGAACGGTGGTGTTGTGAGCTGGAGAAGCAAGAAGCTAGACACTATGACAAATTCAACAACAGAAGCCGAATACATTGCCGCATCGGATGCTGTAAAGGAGGCGGTGTGGTTGCGCAAGTTCATCTTGGAGCTTGGCATAGTTTCCTCTGATGCTCCCATCCCGTTACTCTGCGATAACACGGGAACCATTACCCAGGCAAATGAACCCAGATGACATCAAGAGAGCAAGCACGAGGAAAAAATACCACATCATTCGGTAGATTCAAAAGCGTGGTGATATCATCATCACCAAGGTGGCCTCTGCCGACAACGTTGCTGATCCTCTTACCAAACCTCTGACACGGAAGGTTTTTGACTAGCATGTATTGAGTATGGGTTTACGGATTGTACCTGAATGGTTATGAGGGCTAGCGGGAGATTGTTGGACATGTGAGCCCCGGGCGAACTATTCTTATAATAAATGTTATTGTAATATATATGTTTATCAGTAAAAGTTATTGATGTTTCACTCCCTTTCTGAAATTAAATAAATGAATGCACTATAAGGCCCCTCTGTACAATTAGGGTTATGTACCATGGCCATCTTGATGATCATATAGCTGTTGATTCATTAAATGAATCATAGAGGCTGGTGTTTGGATGAATATCTAAAGAGTTAGATAGAGGACTCATCAAGCACCGTCAAATGATCATTAAGAGATGATCTCCATCCTAAGTAGGAGATGACAATCCTTTCTCACATAGGCTAATATCTGACCGACCTCTTGATGCAGGTCCTCTGCATGGGAATAGTGATTTGGAGGTGTCAGATTAGTTAGGTCAATGGGTTGACTTAACGAGATCAAGATAACCTAAGTCCTATGTTGAATGTTGTCACAACATAGGCACACATTCTCTAACTAGAGACAAATGTGTTACTATATGTCTGAGTGTGTACATTTGGCAGAACAATAGGTTGATGACCTAACCAAGGTCTATACACCAGCGTGCTGGTGTGCATGTAAGGGCATATGAGTAATACGATCTCTCAAAGGGATCATACAGGTTCACTTATAAACCGGAAGACATGAGCTCACTCATGAGGTATTGGGACCAATCAAATTCCATGCATGGTCGTCGTTCTTTGGAAGCATGACAAGAATTTTAAGGTATGATATATGCTTTGTGAAAGCATATGATCGATACCGATTCCCAATGACCAAGATTGAGAAACTTGGTGATCAAACCCTGATGAAGACAGTGTAAAATTGATCTTGATCTTCAGGTTGATCATAAGTCTTCCAGTATGCAGGATGTACATGTATTAGGAATACCTGAGGGTGATGTGATCATAAATGATTGTATAACCATGACACTTACATTCCGAGGGAGTGATGAAACATGTCTGGATTTTGTGACTCCTCTCAGTAGAGAAGCAATCTGATCTTGGTCCAAGTGTTGGACATTGGTCTGGATGAGATTCAGATGCAATGAGAAGATTAGATTTGCGGTCTTGATTTAATCAAGCATCTATGGGAGGTACGTAAGATCTGGATTTGAGATGGGATATCAACATCCAAGTCACTATACGTGGAACAATACAATCGCCATGTCCTTATCTCCAAGTATCTGCGGAGAAAGCACATTATTCTTGAAGAGGTTCAAGAATAATTCATTTCATGAATTATGTATCCAAGCAACAAGATGATGATAATTAAATGAGATTTAATTATCAAGAATAATATGAATGAGATTCAATGATTATCCAAGATAATTAAATGGGACTTGATTATCAAAGATTACATATTATGGATAGTATTATCCATGATATCTGTGTATATATATTATAATTGTGATTTATAATATATTAGGGAGAAAACACCTTTGTAAATAGCATTTGTTTATTGTTAATGTGAATTGGATTCACATTAAGCAATTAATTAGAATTACAATTTACAATTTAGTTTGGGCTGTGAATATGATTTACATATTTTTTAATGGCATGATTGAAAGATTCACTAATTAATTAGGAATTAATTTAGTGGATATTTTTGCAATAAATATACATTAATTAATTTGGAATTAATTTAGTGGATAATGTTGTAAATGATTAAGAGATAATTATATGAAATAAAAAAGTGGATAATACACCACCAAAATGAGGTGGCGTCACCCATGACTTGGTCATGGGTGACGCCCCATTTTTTTGGGGTGAATTATCAATTTTTTATTATCTTATTATCTTGTGTTTATTGATTTATTTATTGAATTAAATTATGTTGATGATAATGCAACATATATTTAATTTAAAAAAATTAATATGTTGTTGTTTTTGAACAACAATGATCATGGCCATTGATTTAATATACATATCAATCTAACCATTGATTTAGTATCTGCCATGGATTGTGATCCATGAACTTCCAAACTAATATATATAGAGGGCAACCCTAGACTCTCTACCCATTACTGCATTCCCCCCTCTTGCCGTGGATGGATATCAAATTGGGAGCATGTCCTTCGTTGTGTGTTGTAGTGAATAATTGAGTCTCTATGAAGAAGGGGAGGAAGAGCTACGATTGTTCTTGGCCCTTATAGTCGACGTAGGCTACTATCGAGTTTTGATAAGGTTGATGGCTAGTGGGGAAAATGAGAGGAAGAAACATGTACCCCAACCTCCTCTGTAGTCCCCCCAATATCCTCTATAGTCCATGCATAGACCTTCGGTCTCTGAAAAATGAGTACTACACCATAATCTCTCCTTCACTGGCCTTTTTTTATTGGGATTCTCGATTTGTTTATACTCGACCTGGGTCAGACGAGGGTTGGAGGGGGCTCGAGAAGAGGTAGAGGAGGGGTTGGTCGAGGGGACTCGAGGTGGGGCGGAGGAAGATGGGTATGGAGGAGAGCTGGAGGAAGGGGCTCGCTTGGTGGGTGGGGTTGGGGGGAGGCTCGAGAAGGGACGGATGAGGGGTTGGCAGAGAGGGATCGAGGTAAGGCAAAGGAGGGTGTGGCATAGTGCTAGAGGAGCCTATCGGGGGTAGCAGGAGGAGACGACGGAGGAGGTTGTCAAAGGCAGCAGATGGAGCAGGAGGGCCCTATAGGGTTTGGAGGGGAGAAGGGGAAGAAGGAAGAGGGCGATGCTAGTTAAAATTTAAAATAATAATAAAAAAGTAAGTAAATGATAATCTTAGGATATGGTTTAGTTAGATTAACTCACATGTGTGGTTGAGTTATTGTACCAACACAACAAAAGGTTATGGGTGTGAGATGGAGTGTCTATTTAGTGTTTTGTGTGTAAATATAAATTATCAAAGGTTATGTACATAAATATGAAAGTATAGTATAGGCGTAACAACCTTTTTTAAGAGATTTTTACCCAGCAGACCCTATAATATTTGTCAATTACCTCTACGACCTTTGAAACATCGTAATTCCTCCCTCAACCTTGTAAACTTGCTCCGTCTTACCTCGCAGACCCTGCCGTCAGTTTTAACTTTATTTGAGTTGATTGCTTGGATTATTCTTGAGTTAATCTAACCAATTGAAATCCAACCGTGGAGATTCCACCTCCATGTTCTTTCCAAAGGTCATCCTCTCCACCTTTACCAGGGACAACCGTCGGAGCATTGGAATCGCACCGATCGCCAAGGTCTTGAACCTCGCGTCGGACCTGGAGGTGGCCATCATGAAGGCCACGAGCCACAACGAGCAGGGACGAAGCCAGAAAATTTTTCTTGGGGGGGCTAAATTATTTTGGGTAGGGAGAGGCAAATTATTTAGATATTATTTATCTAATTTATCTTGTCATTTTAAACATTAATATTTGGGGAGGGGTTCCTAGATCTATGTGAGTTGCAAAATAGGTATTGTAACTTTTCTTTTCAAATTTATTTCTTAAAATCCAACCTTATAGATAGAATCTTCGAATAATGTTATGCATATCCTCCTAATTTCGATCAAATCCAAGATCATTTGCTATTTTATACCAATGATAAAAAGTTTGATTCTCTTTTAAATGGAACTTAAGTTGCTTACATATTGATTGGACTTTTAACCACTAAGATAAATTAGGAAATGTCATCAGATTTGAGTAAATTTTGGAACATATGTAGAACATTAATGACAATTTATGAGGTTGGATTTGTCATCAGATTTGAGTAAAATTTGGAGCATATGTAGAACATTAACGTCAATCTATAAACATCATATTGATCAAAAGATCCATACAAAACTCTTCATATCATTGAAATACACATTTATTGATGTGATATTAATGAATACCATTAGATTTAATATGTTCAAACAAGTAACTATATATATATATATGGGAAAATGCGGCTGCCCCCTAGGGGTAGTCAACATGGCTGCCCCACCCCATTTTTCATAATTTTTTTATTTTTTTTGTGAAAATATCACCATGTATATTCATCCCTATATCACTGCTATATGTCATTCGAATTTCGTCAGAAACAGAGACTCCTACAGCCTCCATCCAGACGTCATTTTTTTAACGGTCGCAGGATTTTTTAATTCGAACCTGTCTGGATGGAGGCCGTAGGAGTCTCTGTTTCTGACGAAATTCAAATGACGTATAGGAGGGATATAGGGATGAATATACATGACGATATTTTTTAAAAAAAATAAAAAAAATTGCCCAAAAATGGGGCGGGGCAGCCATGTTGGCTGCCTCCAGGGGACAGCCCCATCAATCCCATATATATATATACATACATATATATACATACATACACACACACACACACACACACACACACACACACACACACACACACACACACATATGTGTGTATGTATGTCCGAGACGCTGCTACATGTAGCAGCCAACGTGGCTGCTACATGTGGCATTTTCCCCAATTTTTTTTATTTTTTTCAAAATTAAACCAGGAATATTCATCTATATATTCCTCCTACATTGTATTAAAATTTTGTCATAAACAGAGACTCCTATGCCCTCAATCTAGAACAGGTCGATTACAGCAAATTTCAGACTGTTAAACTTACATGTTCTAGAAACAGAGACTCCTACGACCTCCATCGAGATGATGTCAATTTAAAAAATCCTGTTACCATTAAAAAATAATTGTCTGGATGGAGGTCGTAGGAGTCTCTGTTTCTGACGAAATTTGAATGGCCTATAGGAGGGATATAGGGATGACTATACATGGCGATATTTTTCAAAAAAAATAAAAAATACCGAAAACGACGCAGGGGCAGCCCCATTAAACTCATATCTGCGTGCATGGGTGCGTGGGTGTGTTGTGTGTGTGTGCGCGCGCGTGCGCGTCTGCATATTTTTTTAAAATCGATGTAGATAAAAATATGGTTGCAAACATGCCGATAAAATATGTATTTGTATCTATATATGTATACACTAGAAAAATATGTAACCATATCCATTTTAAGATCCTAAAAAATGCAAGAGGTATCCAAATCCATATCTGTATATGCAAAGAAATATAAAAGAATTATGGTTATCTATACCATATATGCTAAAATAAAAATTATATATCTGTGACGGTTTATAAACGGATATGATGATGGACATATAGGGATATACAATATCCGATTATGCACATCATGTAATGTTAACAGTTAATTATTGTACTTAGATCATATATATATATATATATAGAGAGAGAGAGAGAGAGAGAGAGGAAAGGGAGCCTACTTGGTGAAGTAGGTAACTTACCTACTTCACATTTCACTTTTTGCAAATTTTTTTATTTTTTTAAAAAAATGCCACCATGGATTTTCATAACTATATCCCTCTAATATGTCATTCAAATTTCATCAGAAACGGAGACTCCTACGACCTTCATCCAGAACATGTAAAATACAGCAAATCTGTGACCGTTAAAAAAATGACTGTCTGGATGGAGGCCGTAGGAGTCTCTATTTCTGACGAAATTTGAATGACATATTAGAGGGATATAATTATGAAAACCCATGGTGTCATTTTTGAAAAAAATAAAAAAATTGCAAAAAGTGAAATGTGAAGTAGGTAAGTTACCTACTTCACAAAATAAGCTCCCTTTCCTCATATATATATATATATATATATTGATTTTTTTGTTGATATATGAGGGGCTATTATAACATAACATATAAATTTTAATTATTGGATAGTATATCTAGATCATGAATAATACTATATATTAAACATATATACAAGGACTTTGTTGAGAGCCGGGGGGACTAAGCCCCCACCCGCCCCTCCTCTCTCCGTCACTTAGGGCCTGTTTGGTTGCAGGGTTGGGCAGGGTTGGTTTGGGCAGGGGTACCCCTGTGAATAGTAAACTGTGATGAGGATTGGGCTGTTTGGTTGGAGGGTTGGGCCAACCCAACCCTTCCCAACCCTGCAACCAAACAGGCCCTTACAACGAGGAGCCCGCCTCGGAGCGCCACGTCCGGGACCCTCATGCTGCTACAACTCCACACGACCACCTTTGTTTTTCACGCTGCCAACTTCCCCAGCGTGCCTTCCCTTCTCGACCAGCGCTCAGTCCGTGTGCTGCAAACCTCCGGGCACCATTTCCCTCCCTCGCGGGCAATCCCCTTCCCATTTCTGCCGCCAAACTCGTATGCACACCGTTCTCCCCCCTTTTCTCTTGACTCTCCCCCACACCCCTCTGTTATGCATCCTCCCCGTCAAAGAATGGCATATTCCTTTCCCTAAGAGCCTCTAACTCCTCTGCAATAGACATCTTTGAATTGAAATATGTGCCATCATCTACAGTTAGACATTGCTTAGGTCGTCCAAGGTTCTGAGAATGCAACGCCTGGTGTGAAACTACTGGATGCTACTGGATTCTCAAGGGTTTGAAACTTCTCTAGTGCCAATGGCAACTTCTCTGTTCCCCAGTTCCACGAGTACTTGGCTAAGATTCCAGAATCTACGATAGACAGATTGGTGCTCCACAAGCCGATAGACCTTGCTTAGATCTGTGCTTCTCCCTCTCTACGGCATGGTCGAGCCCGCGGTCACGAAGACACTGGACCATGACGTCCACGAACGTCGTGCTCTACTGGAAACTAGAATGGAGGTGTCGCCTCCTGCAACAAGCTCTTGTGAGGCGAAGAGGAAGTGGCAATCGAGAACGGAATGGGGGAGGGTGAGGGGATGTCGTGGAGGAGGCGTGAGGGAGAAAGAATGTCATTTTTTGTAATTTTGAGAAATAAAATGGGTATTATGGAAAACAAATTCACAGAATCGAGTTAGTTTTAACAGCCAAATGGATGGGAGTTAACCGCAGGGTTTATACGGTAAGAGTTAACAAGTTTAGGAGGTCGAGGGGGGAGTTACGATGTTTCAAAGGTCGTAGAGGTAATTGACAAAAATTATAAGGTATGCTGGGTAAAAATCTCTTTTTTTAATCCACCTGCAACCTTAGTTGTTCTACATAATTTTATTCGAAAGATTAAGATTAGTTTCGTAAAATCCTAATATAGTATAAACCTATTGTGGAAGGTATCTAGCGACAATGCAATAACGCTGTGGATGTCATATGTGGGAGCCCATAAATCAAAGCAAACATAGCTTGCATCATATATAAATGTTTTGTTTAGATTGTACAACATGCGTAGAAAATTGGAACAAGAACAATAAGGAACCGTATACCTTTTAACGTCACAGATGAACACCGACAAAAAGTGATTAAGCATGCATAATGATTTCGACTTCCTGCAATAATGCTTAGGATAAGGGACCCGATCGTCTGCTGTGGGCCAAAATGCACCAGAGTTAGCTGTGGTCGTAGAAACCGCTTGATATTGATCGAGCGATTCGTATGATTTTGCACTTTTTATGAGCCCGTACCATGCAAAATCGTGTGAACCGCTCGATCAAGATCGAGCAGTTTTCACAATTACATCCCTACACATCCGGCATTTACCAAGTTCCGTCTCAAACCCACGGTTACTCGTTCGCGATTCCATCCATCTCCGCACTATTCGGACATGGCGTCATCTCTAAGGATGAAAACAGTCGGATACGGATATGAATATAGGCATAATCATATCCTTATCTATTTTAAAAAACGAATACGAATGCGAATATGAATATTGACGAATGTGAAAAATGTGTCACTATATCCTTAAAAATGAATACGAATGTAAAACAAATATGAATCAGATACGAATAATAACAAAAATTTTTAATAGATCAACTAAAAAATACATGTTTATGATGGTTTACACATAAAATAGATATACCATATATAGTAATTTTATAAAAATTATATCAATAATCGTGAATGCAATCATAAAATGTTGTTACACACAGTTATAAATAAATCTATTACTATACTTATGTACGAAAACGAATATACGATTACGAATGCGAATATTAATGAATGTCAAAGTGATATCCATATCCGCATCCATTTTAAAACGAATACGAATACGAATGTCAAAATATGTATAAAACAAATACGATCGCGGATCAGATACGAATATATTCACATTCGTTTTAATCCCTAGTTATCTCCATCGAAAGAAGAGTAGTCATCTGGTATCACACATACAGACCACATCTCAAACAAGGGAAGCGAGTATGGCTTTAAAAACCGGACCAAATTGACCGAATCGGTTGGACCAGGAATCTATCTCTTCCGCTCAGTTCAACCACTTCTTCCCAATAATTAAAAAAATAAATAAATAATGTCTGGTTGGCCTACGAATCGATCTCGATCCACTAAGTTGAACCAGTTCCATCCACTAATTAAAAAGTAATTTTTTTAAAAAAAAGAATCGGATTCGTCCGGTTGGTTTGATCGGGTTACATCGAACCGGTCAAACCTGCTCGGTCCAAAGATCTGGAAGTCTTCAAGGCACCAGTGCTTGACTTTGTGCTTGCCCTCCACTCGAATATCGTGGACTTTTGCCAACTATGAAAATGCTTGTAAATATTCTTAAGGCACTTATAATATATAAAAATAATGTTTTTTCCTTAATAAAGTGAGTTATGGCTATATACTTTTCAACTTTATTGGCGATACGTGGTTTAAATTTAAATGCTCGATATCCTTAATCTGGGATGGAATCCTTTTATCTTGGAATGAAACAGAAATGGTTGATTTGATTATCGTTGATGAATGAAGTTATTTGTAATTATTGGTTAATATTAAAGCAAATATTCACCTTAATTATGCATGCGAGAGGGTTAACGTTTTATCTTTTAGCTCTAAACTACGTATATTTGCAATGATGTTTAAGATCATGGTCACTGTAGAATTGGACAAGTATTGACTAAATCACTGGGATATAAAAAAAAGGGTAAATTACAATTTGGATCTCTATCTATGGGTCTGATCGCGGAATGGATTTCGATCTTTAAATTGTAACGATTCATGTCTCAGGATCATTAATGTAAGGAACTTTTTGAGGTAATGACGAGTATGTCCTTGTTTAAAAGTTGGAACCCAACCCCCATTCCCTCCCAACGAGGACATATTCGTCATGAATCCCAAATTTTCCATTTCCTAAATGATCCTGGGACCCGAATCGTTACAATTTAAAGATCGGGACTCATTCTGGGATCGGACCCATAGATAGAGACCCAAATTGTAATTTACCCCCCAAAAAAGCTTTCTATCCTTTTTCCATAAAGTTACATGAATTTATTTTTGAATTAGCGTTTGATATTAGTAATTGCTAATAGAATACGCTAGAGGTGAATGTCACGATTTTCAAGTTGAACGGGAATGAAGAATGAGCATGAAAATTTCGATATTCATTAAAATCATCTGTAACGGGTGTGCGTCCCAAATCTACCCGTATTACCAAATTGATATGTAACAGATATAAATGATTTTTAGCTGACAGAACCTATAATCTTTGTTGATTACCTCAACGATCCATTCCATATCTACCAACCATTCCGTGATAATAGGAAATCTGGCATTTATTTATGGGCCCATCCATATCTCTCCAACTAAGTTGACACATTGTCTAATAATTGATCCATAAATACACAATCATCTTGATTGGACATCCCTGTTGGAATCAGATTACAAGGGCAATATAATGACACACTGGAATATGCATCAACAATACACCATTTCACATACATCGACCATGTATACTCTCTAAATATACACTACTCAGGCTCTTTATACTCTCTTCTCTCATATAATCGGTGGCTTTGTCTAAATCTCTACACTTACACACTGATGAATTCCCATTCATTCATATTTATTCTTTCATAATGGCTTACCTTAGTAAAATACATGTAAATATT
Source organism: Ottelia alismoides (assembly GCA_037367405.1). Taxonomy (NCBI): domain Eukaryota; kingdom Viridiplantae; phylum Streptophyta; class Magnoliopsida; order Alismatales; family Hydrocharitaceae; genus Ottelia; species Ottelia alismoides. The sequence goes on from JAZKJV010001703.1 coordinate 39,811, forward strand.
ACTAACTTGCATGAATTAACATCATGATATTAACATATAAAATAGTGTATAAATACTATTATTTAAATCTAAAATAAAAGAATAAAGGAAAGAAAAGAAAAATAAAGGAAGTATATATGATACTAACATACACTGAATCTCGAGACCAAGTCAACTATTGTCTAAGTTGACTAGGTATGAAGTAGGGAGAGATAGGGTGAAATAATGTATACAAATATCAAGAAAACCCTAAAAATCTAAAAATAAACCCAAGAAAACTTCTTAGTTAACCCAAGGAGTGGTCTGGTGGTAGAGCAGTACGCCTCTACTTAAAGGACCCGAGTTCGAATCCCATTGGGGACGCTCCGGACCCTTGAAATTACCGGGCCAACTATTAAAGAACTTCTTAGTTAGTGCTCATTGTGTTCAACCTTGTATTACTTCCTCCTAGTTAGTCAAAAAGAAGTTGAAATAAATTTGTTTGCTAACTATCTTGAATGGGGACTACAACTTGACACTTTCATAATACCGCTCAAAACCGTTATTACACACTCTACTCCTCTTTCTTTCTTCTTAGTGGGTTACATTCCAACCTCAAGGGTCCTATTTATAGAGGTCAATGGTGTACGCTAGAACAATGATGGCTTCTTAAAGAAGTCATCTTTGGCGATGGCTTCTCATAGAAGCCAAGAATAGCTTCTCAAAGAAGACAACTTAGAAATGACTTCTCAAAGAAACCAACAAAAGGATCTCTCTAGAAGCTTGCTTAATTAGAGGAGATGATGGTTATTAAAACTCCCTCTCAACATCGACTCTTTGCAAAAGAAGTTGTCTTCAAACATATTTGATCTTCGTTCATCAAGTCCTTTCGTAAATATATCTACTACTTGGTATTCTATCAATATCAACTACATCTCAATCTCTTCTTCTAACACCTTTTCTTTCAAGTAATGATAGTGAACTTCTATTCACTTAGTTCTTGCATGAAATATTAGATTCTCAACTATCTTGATAGCAGATTTATTATCGTAAAATAAATAGACTAGATAATAAATTTGTTAATGAAGATCCTCCAGTAGTTGCTTTGACCAAGTACTTTCTTGTATAGCCATAACTGCAGCTCTATACTTGATTTTAGGTGTTGAGAGGGAAACAGTTGGTTGTCTCTTGCTACACCATGAAATTACTCCTGAGCCAATGCAAACGCCTTGTATCATGGCTGCCGGCAGAATCAACATCAATAACCCTTAAGCTTGCATTACTCTACTTTCTTATAAAAGATCCCATAATCCATAGTTCCACTTGTATACATCATTATTCATCTTATTGCTTCTAGATGAGGCCTCCTGGAATTTTGCACGAACCGGTTAACTACTCAAATGACAAAGGCTATATATGGCCTAGCCATGGTTAGATAGATCAAGCTACTAGCCAGTTTTATATACATAGTTATATATTTTAATACATGACCTTTTTCAGCACAAAGTTTAGTACATGCCTCCATTGGGGTTGATATATGCTTGCAGTATAGCATACCATACCTTTGTAGAAGATCTTTAGCATATTAGTGCTGATGTAGAAGAATCCCATCATTGGTGCACTTCACTTTGAGATGAAGAAATGCTTGAGCTCGCCCAACTCTTTCATCTGGAGTCTAATGAATAGATTATCCCGAGTTCTCTTAATCTTTTCCACATCATCTCCTGTAATGACATAAGTTATTTGCATACACGGGTATAATGGATAACTTTTCATCCCTTAACTTTTCAAAGAGACTAGAATACGATGGTGCAACTTGATTTTTGCACTACAACAAAAATACTTCAATCTTCCCATACCATTCTCTAAGTGCTTACTTTAGACCATAGAGCGCCTTCCTCAACTTATAACCGTATTGAGGATGACTCTTATCTTAGAATCATCTGCTTCATATAGATATCTCGAGATAGCTCTCCATGAATGAATGCATTGTTTACATCCATTTACCACAACATCCGATATTTTCTAACTGTCAACGCTAGCAATACTCTAGATGTGATCATTTTTCTATTGGCTAAATGTTTCATCATAATCCAGCCCATACTGCTGAGAGAATCCTTGCAATAGTTCTTTGAGGGACTTCGGGAAGGGTTGGAAGATGGGGGCTTGGTGGGTAGAGTATGGATGTCATTCTTTCTTTATCTTACCTGGAGGGAAGCCATGATGCCTTCTTGACCAGACTATCATCGAGCTTTGCTCCCATAGATTTCAACCACATAGAATTATCAGTAGATTCTCTGTCTAAGTACTTGGAGAAGTGGATACCTGCGTCGGTAGAGAAGCCATGGTGAATTTGGAATGGCAACAGTTCGATGGTTGCCATGGTCCAGGATGCAGTCGGGCAAAGGTCAAACTTTCCAGGGACTACCTCCATCATTTGGTTGGGGTGACTTTTCTTGATCCCACGTAAATGACGCATTGAGGAGCAAGGCCTTAAATGTCGGTTTCGGTTACCATTTCGGTATCGACCAAAACAGAATTTCGAAGGAATTTCGGTGGAATTTCGACCGAAATTTCGGTCATTTTTTGTACTAGGGCCCCCATATTTCGGTCATTTCGGTCATTTCGGTCGAATTTCGATTTCGACTGGATATCGATATTCGACAGAAATTCGACCGAATTTCGTTGAAATTTGAGGCCATGTTGAGGAGCAGGGTCATCTTGCCGGTATTTGAAATTCAGGAGGTGGTCAAAAATATTTTCTATGGAGGGGGTGTCGTAGTGTACAAAGGCGACTTCCCTTCTATGACTGAGGTGGTAAAAAGTGGCTTTGAATACCCCATTGATTGCGATCATCTCAATGCCTTTTGAGATCACATGGATTTTAGGGATATCCACCAGCAGACGAACTGTCACTACATCATCACATTCTTCCATGAGCATGGGAAGTTTATAGGAAAGGAGCTTTCCAAAAATTTTAACCAGGTTATTAAGAATGTAGGGGTAGCTGTTACGAAGTGGTAGGCCCAAAACATAGATCTAGTAGGCCGAAGTTTCTTCGGTTTGCTTAGCTCCAAATGAAGGGGACCATCTATAGAACCAGATGGTAACCTCATTCAACCAGGTGCCTACCAGTTTTTGGTATCCGAGTTTGGATGAGGGGCTTTTTTGTCCAATTTAATGATGGCGTATCCACCAAGAATTCTTCTATGACACATTGCAGTAATTGTCATTTTTCCATCAAGTACTTGGATCATATCTCTGCACACCATTATGGGATAATGATCATGTCGACCTGAGAGTTAGGGTCTCTGGAAGCTGGGGGTGATGTTCTCCTATCGCAAGCCTTGTCAATGGGGGTGGATTTAGGGATGAAGACTTGGTCTAAAATCAGAGGGGAGGTGCTTCATTATCGCTTGGAAGGAGGCTAATCATGTGGTTGGTTCGACATCCTGGATGGCTTCACTTTTATGCAGCGAGAGGTGATGTGGCCAGATTGTCGATGCGAGAAGCAAATGCTAGGGGAAAGGGAATGCTGCTTTGTATGCCCCAAAAGAAAGCAGTATAAGGATGGCTGGGGCAGGGGGCTCGAGGGTTTTGGGAGGGTATGTGATGGTTTAGGGTGATGTGGGGGGTTGGGGTTTCTTGGGTTTTTGGTCGAGATATGGGTTTGGAGGTTAGCGTTCCTCTCGAGGGGATTTGATTCGGTGGAGGGAATAGATGGGTCGGGAATAAAGGGGTTGTATTTTTACCAATATTCGTGTTGTGATGATTAACTCCACGTTGGATTTCAGAAGCTGAAGCGTTTATATTAGAAGGGTTAGTGACCAGGGCCGAGTACTGGTTCCAGAAGTGTTGTGGGGTCACTTCAATTGCCTCGAGACTCCACATATGTGACCAGTTGGTGAGGAGGCGAGTCTGAGGAGGTAAGAGCTAACGTTAGCGCCTTTGTTGTAGCTGCCATCACCCATGGTAGAGGGTTGTTATATATGCTTTTCTTCTTGGAACGAGGGGTGATTTCTTTGTGGTGGGGAGTTTGTGGTGAACCCGTAGAGGTGGATATATTTTCTAGTGGTGGAGATTCGAACACCAACGAAGAATGATTTACCCAACTCGACAAAACCTTACAGTGGCTTAAATTGTGTATAATTGTCATATTTTCCTAGTCATCCTACTTGAAATGGTCGGAAAGGTCTTCTTCGTTGAGAATCATGGGAAGAGAATAATATTTTGGTGGTCGAGGGTTGGGGGGGGATGGGGTTAGTGCCAGTTTGAGCTTCGGGCAGAGGTTTGGGTTTTGGGGGGGAGGGGATAGTGAGGGGAGGTTTATTTGTTTTATTTCTAGTAAGTACCTTGATTTTTGGGCGGTGGCATTTATCCGCACGAGAGGGAGATTTTCTCATGTTAGGACTTGGCTGGTTTGCAACAAGGTATTTGTTAAGTGGGACGTAAGTTGGATTCGGCCTTGGAGGGATTTGGTGAAGATGAAAGTTGAAGTTTCGTCCGGTTGTTCTTGAGCAAAATCTACTTTCTGTGTCCTTTGCAACCCATAGTATAGCGGCGGGAGCTTACCTATAGTATCTCCAAATTCCCTGAATTTTAATGCCATCCCTAATTGGAACAGAGAGTAGAGTAACTTGCTCCATCTGTTGTATTCTTAGTGCCTGTTTGGTTGCAGGGTTGGGCAGGATTGGCCCAACCCTGGTTACTATTCACAAGGATACTTCATCCTCACAGATTACTATTCATCCATCCCAACCCAGTCCAACCCAACCCAACCCTGCAAAGATTTTAACATAGTGTCCGCCTATATTTATTATACTTACACAGTTACACATATACCTTACAACATTAAATTCAAATTGAATGGGTCAACTTTATTGCCCCGGACCGGACAAGGTCTTGGGTTATTTTCTATGTAGACCTCTCGACGAACCTAAATATGTCGTCTTAAACAGAGATGAGAGGAAGCAATACACGGCACAATCCTTTCGTTTGAAAGTAGAGGTACGTATAGAGCAGTTTCTCGTCCTCCTTATAGTTGGTGGCCTTTCATGGCAAATAACCATAGACCCAAGCGAGTGAAGTCAACCGTCAAGCCTGCATCCCTTACAGACGACTTCGCGCTGCTGCAGTGCTGAAACCCAAACCATGCGATCTCTCTTTGGTTTCGGCAAGGCAAAGCCTTCCAAAAAGAAAGCCGAGAAAGATCGACGTGCATCAAAAGCAGAAGAAGAGCAGGAAAAGGCAGAGGAAGATCGACTTGCGGCAGAAACAGAAGATGAGCAGGAAAAAGCAGAGGAATTACACGCCTCGAGAGAATACCTTCCGAGCAGAAGGAAGAACATGCCCCGAGACGAGCAGTACCACCTGCCACGCAGGACGATCGCGGTGAACAAGATCCTCGAGTAGAGGAAGGACCGGCCATCGGTATCGACTTAGGCACAACCTACTCATGCGTCGGCGTCGTCAGGAACGGACGTGTGGAGATCATACAGAACGAGCACAACAACAGGATCACACCTTCATATGTCGCCTTCGACAAGCACGAGCGTTATGTCGGCGAAGGGGCATTCAACCACTACCAGAAGGCCTCCAACCTAACGAACACCGTCTTCGGTAAACATTCTTTTCCATAGCCAAAAGTCTTCTTTGTTCTCCATAAATTAACATCTGATAGATGGTTCGTTTGTCCCAACTTCAAAATCGGATTGTGCGGAAACAGATTTGAATATTAAATAAATTTCGATGCTTTGCTGCCGCGCTTGTAGCCCGTTCTGTTTCTCCGCTCGTTATGGCCGTCGGATCTTCACCTATTGATGCTGGAATCCTTCCCATTCCAACCCTCTTATCTAAGCTCTGCCTTTGTAAGGACCCGGATCCACATATATATCGTCTTCTAATAATTATTTTAAAAAAAGTCCCTGCCATTTAATGGCATCACCCTCCGCCCACTTGCATCTCGCCTTCGGCTTTTTGCTCATCCACCTCAAACGCTGGTTAAATCTTCTTCTTATCGTGGTTCTTGCTGTTAGTGTTGCCACAACAGAGGTCTTCTTTCTTCACTGTCTAACCCCCTTTTACTAGATTGTGATCGGAAGGGCAAACCGGTGATGACCCACCATTGGGATGAGATTCGTGTGCGATGATCCAAGTGAATTTTTTTTGTCTTGCGGGAAGAGGGGGGAGCTGTTGCTACTTCATGAGCGGTCTTCTGTTTCGGGTCAGTTGGGAACGAAGTCGGAGTAGACATCGATGAGGACGTCATGGTGGCTTGGTATCATTGTGGGGACGGTAAAGGAGGATTCCTAGGTACTATTTTCGATTCTTAGGTAAATATCAAACCTTAAGAATTAAGTTATAAAAAAATTAGGGATTTTTTTAAAATAAATACTAACTTAATTGTAATTAAATAAATGAGTATGAAAATAAAAAAAATTAAGCATAAATCAGCACATGAGGTGTCGATTTGGGGAGAATGTCCAAAACAACACCTATTTTGGTGGGGTTTTTTGCACCATTCTCCCACCATTTTGCATCTATGCCTTATCTCAAAAATTATTGATACAAATAACCCTCCCATTAAACTATATTTAAAGGTAATCTTTCACTTCATGCATTCATTTTTATAATCCTAATAAAAGTTAGTTAGTTCTTAATTTTATAATTACACAAATAAAAATTAACTTTTTTAGTCTACATTTATATATCTAGATACATTTAGATTTATACATATAGATATTTGGATATGGATAAATATTTTGTGCAAGTTTGTTATGCTTGTTATCAAAATAGAGGAAAGGGAGCCTACTTTGTGAAGTAGGTAACCTTACCTACTTCACATCCAATTTTTGCAATTTTTTTATTTTTTTCAAAAAATGCTACTGTGGATTTTTATAATTATATCCCTCTAATATGTCATTCAAATTTCATCAGAAATGGAGACTCTTACGGCCTTCATCCAGAACATGTAAAATACAGCAAATCTGTGACCGTTAAACAATGATTGTCTGGATGGAGGCCGTAGGAGTGTCTGTTTCTGACGAAATTTGAATGACATATTAGAGGGATATAATTATGAAAATCTATGGTGGCATTTTTTAAAAAAAATAAAAAAATTTACAAAAAATAAAATGTGAAGTAGGTAAATTACCTACTTCACAAAGTAGACTCCCTTTTCTCATCAAAAAATATGGTAATACATATATCCGTATGCGACCGTTTGTATCCCTAGTTGCAACTCATGACACAGATCCAATCTCCTCAGTTTCTTGGTCGCTAACCGCAACAATGGTTTTCCTTTATTCTTGTAGAGGTAAAACGACTTATTGGTCGGAAATTTAGCGACGAAATCGTGCAAAGCGACCTGAGGCTTTGGCCCTTCAAAGTTGTCCCTGGAGACCAGAACCAACCTCTCGTTGCAGTCCAATTCGAAGGACAGGAGCAGCAATTTGCGGCAGAGGAAATCTCGGCCATGGTTCTTTCCAAAATGAAAGACATTGCCGAGGTCTTCGTCGGCCGACCCATAACTAAGGCGGTCATCACTGTTCCTGCCTATTTCACCGACTCCCAAAGACAAGCTACGAAGGTTGCCGGCGAAATCGCTGGCCTTGACGTCATGCTCATTCTGAACGAACCCGCTGCAGCAGCCTTAGCATACAGCCTCGGTAAGAAGGATGGATGCAGAGCAGGCGCGAAAAGATCGATCCTCATCTTCGATCTCGGTGGCGGAACATTTGACGTCTCCCTTCTAGAGCTCGACCCCAACGGTGTGCTAGAGACAAAGGCCAAGGGTGGAGATACCCACCTCGGAGGAGCAGACTTCACCAATCGCATGGTGGATCACCTCTCAGACCTCTTCATGAAGAAGCACAAGAATGAACTACAAGGCAAGGGCCATATAAGAAGCAGCTCCAGATCTATGAGAAAGCTGAGGGCTGAATGCGAGATGGCCAAACACATCTTATCAACCAATCCGTCGGCTAAAATTGAGATCAATGAGTTGTTTGCCAACATCGACTTCAACCACGTCATCATGCGTGCGAGATTCGAAGACCTCAACAAGGAATTGTTTGACAAGTGCATGGAGTCCTTGAGGCAGTGCCTGGAGGATTCTAAAGTGAGCAAGGAGAGCATCGACGACGTGGTTCTCGTGGGCGGTTCCACTCGTATGCCCAAGATCCAGGAGCTGCTGAAAGATTTCTTTCCAGGGAAGGCTCTGTGCACTTCCATCAACGCCACCGAGGCAGTGGCGTATGGCGCTGCGCTTAAAGCAGCAGAGCTGAGCCTAGACACGAGCCAGGTAAAGGAGGAAATCGAGCTTGTTGACGTCACACCTCTCTCGCTCGGTATCGAGAGGACGGGAGGCGTCATGAGCGTGGTAGTGCCAAAGAACACGCGCATCCCGTGCACAGTAGAGAAGATATTCTACAACGTGGACCACGAAACCTGGGTATATATCGCAGTCTACGAGGGAGAAAGAGGGATGGTCGCCGGTAACAACTTTCTTGGAAGATTTGATCTGCATGGCATAGAGGCTAAACCTGGAGGGACAGTTAAGATTCTGGTCAAATTCCACATCGATGCGAACGGCATTCTGACTGTTTCTGCCCGTATCGAAGGTAGATCGAGGAAGGAGTTCATGACAATCAACAAACCTCATTTAACTGCGGAGGAGATCCGTCGGATGATCAGAAGAGCTGAAAGGTACAAGCATGAGGATGAGCAGAGGAGGATAGTAGCCGACGCCAAGTCCGAGTTGCAAGAATTCGTCCTTCGCATCGGAAGCAGGGCCATGGGCGCCAACGTTGTCCGCGAGCTGAGCGCGGCTGACAGGGACGAACTTGAATCTGCAATTTCCAGTGCACAGAATTGGTTAGAGCAGGAGTCTTCATCCGCGGAGGATCTGTCGGAGTTAGAAAGCCGGAGGGAGGTGCTGGAGAGATGGTGGAGGAAGCTGCAGGAGTGCTGCTCGTGATCGATCTCGATCATTAAGTATACCTCTCGAAGCACAACTCTTACTGATCAACTGCCATTTCAAGTTCAACTATAGCTGTTATGAATAATGTCCGCTGTAATACGAACCTTGGTTTGCGTAGATAAACGTTAATATATTAAGTTTTACTGATAACGTTATAATATGGTGGTATTTCTAACATAGAATATCTGGTAATGTATTGTATGTATCATTTGAAAGATCATCTATATGAAAATCTAAGAGGAATATGTATATTTGTAATGTGGAATATTCGTGAGATCATTTTGTTTGAAAATGTTCTAGAATTGATTGAGGACATTGATACTAAATCCTTGAGGTTAAATGGTTGAGGCGCTGATCATCTTCTCGATCTCTTCCTTGCTCGGGTAAGCCTCGTCGTCTTGCAAACATGTCTTTGTCATTCTCATTCACGAGTGTCTCTCTCGTTAGTTTTAGTTGCTTAATTACGAGAAGGTTTGCATTCCTGTAGCAGTTGCTATCTATCTCAAACGTTGCATACTAACCGATTGAGTGGAGTTCATCTCACAAGATCAAATTTATTGGCCTTCATGTATGAAGTTGGTGAATCAAACGAGTTTTGCATTATGTTTGAATTGCGTGAGTTCTCTACGCATATTTATGTGCACCGTAGAGCATAGATTCTCCTTGTCTCTCGTGTTCATTTATGCTCTTTCTTGATATCGAAAATGACTAGTTGGGGGAATTTTGTTTGGACTGCGTGAACCTTTCATTGAGCCCCTCCAAAAAGTATGTCTTCCGAGGTCACTTCACTTCATGGACCTTCCTGGACTCATGACTATCTTGAGTTCGAGATCACTCACTTCGGGGATGATCGCACATTGACCAACCCCTTCCTCTCTTCCCTACTCACCGAGGAAGACATTCGCCTCGGTGAGGTTGATTTGAGTTGAATAGCCTCATCTAATTCGAACCCCTTTGTTTATGAAGGTTTCAACTAAGATTCAATCGAGATGCCTCCAAAGAAGAGAGACGATGAGGAGAGCGCGGGGACCCCATGCAGATGATACTTGCCAGACTTGCCGCATCTGAAAAGCAGCATGCTTTACATAAAGCTCAAATGGAACAGTTAAATGTTAGGGTAGATGCACCCATGGACGCGACGTATAATCCGAGACAGTATAGAGTGAGGAATTACCTGAGTCCCACCGAGCCAGAAGTAGAGTATGAATTGAAGATGCAATTCCTGACCTTGTAGTCACACTTTAATGGGAATGCCACTGAGGAACCCTACGCATTCCTAAGGGAATTCGAGCTCGTTTATAATAACCTCATACATCTCGGGTTAGTCAGGAATATTTTAGGCTCGCTGCCTTTCCATTTTCCCTAAGAGGCAAAGCAGTGGGTAAAGAACTTAAGAGTGTTGGTAACTACATATGCCTGGTTCAAGGACCTATTTCTAAAGAAATTCTACCCTTTGAGTAGAACCAGATAGATGAGGACACACATCACCAGCTTTTCCCAACTCCCCATTGAGCCATTCTGTGACACATGGGAACAGATAAAGGATCTATTGCAGAAGTGGTTGTGTCATGACTTGGATGACAATATCTTGGTCTAGCCACTTTTTGTCGGTTTCAACCATGAGGTGCATGGTTTAGTGAGCGTTGTATGTGGAGACAATTAAATATCACGAGGAACGGATATAGTCTGAAAAGTATTCAAGTAGATGGCTGAGACAAGCCACTCACAGACTGTTAGCAGGGCATATTCTGATCCCCCATCACATTCTTATCTAAAGGGGAAAAGCAAGTTGTGGTTGATCTCTCACAAGACTTGATTCCTAGTTTGGGAATCATTGTAGACAAGCTGACATTGGTCGAAATAATCGATATGAGGATGGATGATTTGGATCATAGATTCTTTAAGATTCTGAGGCAGATGGAAGAGTTGTCTGAGAGGGTGTCTAGGAGGAAGATACCTGCCATGACTGCATTTGCTGCCCTTGTCTTCTGTGTTCACCATGTACAAGAGCAGACGATGTCAGGGCCAACCCAGCCTTGGGTAGAGGACCAGTCCTACACCCAATCTTACTAGTTGTTGAACCATCAACTATCAAGGAGGTGGTCGTGCAGTCCACACAAGGTGGGACTGAAAGTCGCTGTGATGACCACTCACGACAGTCGATGAATCCAGACAACAATCAACCACAACTAATATAATCAAACAATCAAAAGCAAGTGGATCAAAATTTATTAGAAACCCTACGTATAAATGTATACAATGGACAAGTATGGTAGGGTGTCGAAATCAGGGAACAAGTGGTGTACCGGGTATATTATTTATCTCTATAATATAGGTGTGTATGTATATATATGCATAATATTCTCTCAATGTTTTTATGGGTTTTTAAACTAATTATTTTCATTTTTATTTTTTTCATAATTTTTTCTTTTTATCTATTTTTTGACTTTTAATTTCTTTTTCTTTTTAATATGTAATAAGTGTATATATATATTTGTTATATGTAATAATATGTATAATAATGGGATATATAATATATAATAAAGTTCAAAATATATAGATAAGAATAGTCCTTTTTATATTTTTAAGGATTTAAAATATTTATAAGGTATTTATATAATGACATAAACTATATAGAATAATATATATGTATATATAAGCCATATAGGGTATTCTATTATAAATACATATATATTGTCAAAAATATACAAAATAAAATATTTTTTGTTTTTCAAACATTCTTCTGTTTTATGAATTTTTAGGGAATTTTTGTTATTTTTTGTATTTTAAAATAATAAATAGGGCAAAACGTGGAACATTTAAATAGGTAGAATTATTCTGAGAATAAAAAAACAGAGCTAAAACTTCTCAATACCAGATTTAATGTATAGTAATATGTATATAAAAAACATAGATCGGAAAACTATTTTTTGAGGAATTTTGAAAATATTTTATATTTTTTTAGGTTTCAAGGGGTTTGCTATTTTTGAGTTTCTTTTGATATTTTTTTTATTTTTACTCTGTAGTTACAAAAGGTTAATAAATAATAGGTAACTTTTTGGAATTTTTAAATAAGGTTTTATATTTTTTGTCTTTTTTAGGGCAAACAAGGAATGGAAGGTTCTCTTTTTATTTTCAATTAATAATAAAAGCCAGAAAATGCTAAATAAACCACATGGCATGACTAAGCATCGGACAAGCATTTATCCCAATTTTTGCAAAAAAATTGGAGCACAAAAGCCATCTTTAGAAAAAAGGAAAGCAAAAATAAAAATTTAATGAATTGGTAAGGGCATATTTGCAATAATAAATAAGTATGAGGGCTAATATGCAAAATACATAAAGTTTTTGAATTACAATTTGATTTTTAAATACTAAACCACGATTATAAAAACAAGGGGGTTATAAATGCAAAATATCCACTTACGTGGGGGTCCACGTTAGGTAATCCAGTAGAGGACTTATATGCAATTCCTAGAATATCTGAGGACTTAGTTGCCATTTGTCCCAAAATTTTAATGCATAACAAAATATTTACATGATTTTTTACAAAATACAAAAATGTGGAGGGGGTATATACAATATTACCCACTTAAATCCCGATGATCCAACCGCTATCTGATCACCACGTGTCTGATTCAACGGTTGAGGGAGGATGTCATTTCGAACTAAATGGATGGCCCAGATTAGATCTGGGTCATGTTATTGATCCTACGATCGTTGAGTGGTCAAGAAGAACAACCAATAAAAAGGAGCCAGAGCTCCTTCGATCTGGTTTTCCTCCTATGTCTGACGTCTCCTACAAGCTCCAGTGACTGCGAAACGTTCATGGTAGCCTTCTGCACGTGCAAGTGTCTTCAGACGAGGCTGAGATGGCCTTTAGCTTGATGTGGAGGTTGTTAGAGTTCCAAGATACTTGGAGCCGCTCCATTCGTGTTCCTTTCTTCCAGATGAGTCTTCGACGCGGCTAACATGCACCAAAAGTTCCCAGGCTCGAGGGCAGATCCTTGACCAATTTATGAAGCTACACAACATAGGAGATGGAATGGAGGGAAGGTTCCAGCGAGGGGCGGTGGAAGGAAACTTGATTCACCAAATCATGGAAGATCTGGGTTTATCACAGAGGGTATGTTGGGGAGAACATGATGGGGAATGATGTGGTGCAGAAATCACAATGGATGAATTATTTTCATTATAAAATAAGGAATAAAAAGGTATTTTTATTTGATTTTTATTATTTATTCTTTCCCTCTTTTTCTTTTTAATCTTTATTCTTTTATTTTTGCACAAAAACATGCTAATTATTAAACTTTATACAATGCATGCTTTTGATAATTATTTGTATTTACATGAATATACATGACTTTGCAAAGGTTTTTGTAGCTAAAATATAAGAATAAAGAGTGATGAATGGGTATTCATCAATGAATTTAGGGGTATGATTGATTTGGCCTAGAGCTCAAGCTCTAGGTCAACTAGGGATTTTCTGAATTTGCATAAAACTAATGACTAAAGGCTAAATTAAATAGCAAAAATGAAAACTACGGCCTAAAATTACTTAAGGATGGACTGGAATCCAAGGAAAAGAAACCAAACGGCGGAACTCTGATGATGACTTGGATCTTCTCCTTCACTGCTCCTCCTCGTTGCAGCTCCTCCCAGCCTTAAGTTGTTGCCAAGAGGAAGAGAATGTAGTGGACTTAAGAGCTAAGAGCGGCCGAAGAGGGATCAAATGATTAAAGTAGGCAGAGGAGCTCATTTTATAGGTTGGACGAGGACTGAGATTGCAGCTCAGATGCTGCTTTGATCGATGAAGATCGACAAGATCTCAAGGCTTAGCATGGATCAAGGAGTTCATCTCCATGAATCGCTCCGCACGCCAAGTCAGGTGATTATGGTCTAGGACAAAAAAAGGGAGAAAATTGGGGACTGACAAGCCCACTGCTCGAGAAAGAGAGAGGGGGTCAGTTGACCCTAGGTCAACACTCGAAAGAATATGGTTGGTCCACATGGACCAGCCAAATAAATCTAGGACAAAAATGCCTTAAAATCGATAATAAATAATAAATGAATTAACTAAATTTTTATTAAGATATGAAAAATGTTTGTAATTTAATGAGGTATTTTATGGCTATTTTTATTTATTTTTTGTGGCTATTTTTAATAAGTTAATATTTACATGTATAAATATAGGTAAATATACATGTATTTTGGTATTTTTATTTTTAATTTACATCATATATTTTATTATTATATACATATATTTTGTATAATGTTAATTTATTTAAATACATATTTAGGTATTTTTTATTGTATTTTTATGAATTTATTTGTATACTTAATTAATTATGTACATTATATATAGTATATTATAAGTATATATATGTATACTTTATATATATTGAGACGTATTATTTATTTAATTATCTTTTAAATGATTTTATTTTATTTCAATTACTTACATACGTTTTGAATAATATTTACAATTTTATAAAATAAAAGGAAGTGAAAACATAAAGAATAAATATGTTGAATAAAATATACATGTATATTGCATAATGAGGCCCAAAACCTAACTTTTGCATCTTAACTCCAAAGTGAATGAATCCACCTTCATTAAATAGCTTATTAAACTTATAAATAATTAAAGGTGAGTTTGGTCAATTTTGATAAAGTATGGAGAAGATATATGTCTGTAAGTTTTTATTTTGCCTTTTTATTTTGTGCGTCCCAGTCAGATTATGCATTATCTTTCAATGAAATCAATTTTATATTTTTATTTGTATTTTTATGTACAACATTCATGAGGTGTATGACGAGCGTCTTACTACCCTTGTTAATTTAATCCAATTAATGGTCAAATTAATTATCGTATTGTTCGTTGCAGTCGGATAATAACAGCTAATCAAAAACCACTTTTAATTAAGGATGAGTTAATCGCGAGCGGCAAATTTATTTTACTTGGGCAAGTCCAAGGTCGAACTCAGGGAGGCAGTTGTCTCCTTAGGTAGACTTTAAGCAAATTTCCAAGGTCGGATTTTCAGATGATATTTTTTTGGGTCTTTTTCAATATATTTTATGCAAGACACATGCAAAATTGGGCCAATTTACAAGTAATTAAATAAGTGATGAAATCAAGTCCAACGATTATGAAATTTGGCCAGATGGTGAATGCAATGAAATTAAGCTACTCTAATTTTTTTTGAATTTTCTGACACTATATGAATTTACTGTGAATTAAAAATGAATCACATTTAATTATCTTAGATATCTTAGATAATTAAATCACATTTAATATGAATCAAATTCATATTATCCATGATAATTAAATCACATTTAGTTATCTTAGACATTATTCGCATCTTTGATAATTAAATCACATTTAATTGTCTTAAATATCTCTCCTTATAATATGAATCAAATTCATATTATCCATGATAATTGAATCACATTTAATTATCAATTTTCTCAATGCTCGGATACACTTATCAACAATGAAATTATCCATGAACTCTTTCAAGAATAATGTGCTTTCTCTGCGGATACTTGGACATAAGGATAGGGCGATTGTATTGTTCCACATGTAGTGACTTGGATATTGAGATCACATCTCAAATCCAGATCTTGTGGACCTCCCACAGATTCTTGAATAAATCAAGACCACAAATCTAATCTTCTCATTGCATCTGAATCATATTCAGATCAAAATCCAACATTTGGTCCAAGATCAGATCACTTCTCTATTGAGAGGAGTTACTAAAATTCAGATCTGTTTTATCACTCTCTAGGAATGGAAGCGTCATGGTTATATAATCATTTATGATCACATCACCCTTAGGTATTTCTAATACCTGTACATCCTGCATACTGGAAGACCTAGATTAAACCCGAAGTTTTAGATCTCTTTTAGACTATCTCCTTCAGGGTTTTATCATTAAGTTTCTCATTCGATCAATAGGAATCGATATCGATCATATACTTTCCAAAAGCACACATGATACCTAGGTGTTGATCATATACTTTCCAAAAGCATATATCAAGCCTAGAAATTCAGTCAAGCTTCCAAAATGAGACAACCGTGCACGGAATTTGATTCTTCTCAATATCTCATGAGCGAGCTCATGTCTTTCGATTCAGTAAATAAACTGTATGATCCCTTTGAGAGATCGTATTACTCATATGCTTTTATATGCACACCAGCTCGTCGATATATAGACCTTGATTAGGCCATCAACCTATCGGTCTACCAAATGTACATACTCAGACATATAGTAACACATCTGTCTCCGGTCAGAGGATGCATGCCTATACCATGACAACATACGACATAGGTCTTTGGTTAACTCGATCTCGTCAAGTCAACTCTTTGACCTAACTAATCTAATACCTCCGAATCTCTATTCCTATGCAGAGGACCTGCATCAAGAGGTCGGTCAGATATCGACCTTTAGAGATAAGGATTGCCATCTCCTACTCAGGATGGAGATCACATCTTAACAATCATTTGACGGTGCTAGATGAGTCATTAATCTAACTCTTTAGATATTCATCCAAGCTCCAGCCTCTATGATTCAGTAATTGAATCAACAGTTGTATGATCATTAAGATGGCCATGGTACATAACCCTAATTATACTAAGGGACATATTATGCAAATTAGTTATTCTTCATTTCAGATTAATGAGTGAATTGCAATAAAATTTATTTCATAATGGCTTGTCGTAGGCTCGCATGTACAACATATAGTACATATACAATCTAAATACATTATTTAGTAATTAAAATATGCATGTTATATATAATAGCCATCCTATATCTCGACAATAAAATCAAGTTATGATCAGAATACAATAACTAATGATTAAAATTATTTACATTGTACATAGTTGGATAGTGATATATCCATATATGTCCAACATCGTATCCATTTTAAAGCGGTCACATGATATGTATTTTTAATTTAGTATATAGGTACAAATAAGAATGTTTGTTTTTATTTCCTTTGTAGATACGTATATGAATGAAGATATTTATTTCATTTTTTTGATCTGAAAACAAATATGGTTACATATCTTTTTTTGGTGGACACAGATATAGTTATTTGTATTATCAAATATACGTGTATATCTTATTAATATATATATATATATCAATTTATGTAGACCTATATAATAATATGGTACACTATTACACGTGGTGTATTGCTTTTCGGAATCACTTTCAAATACAATGGTAAAAAATCATGTTAAATATTACTGCCAATCAATTACAAAATTATTAAAATATTTTCCTTACAGATTGAATTCATTTCCAAACATCCAACCTTATAAAGTGAATTTTCGATTAATGTTCTACCTATCCTCCAAATTTCACTCAAATTCGATGTCATTTACAATTTTATCTTAGTGGTCATATGTCCAATCAACATTTAAGCAACTTAATCACAGTTAAAAAAGAATCAGAATTTATTAATATTAAATAGCAAATAACCTTATATTTGAGCAATCAATCTATAATTTTGGATTTTTGGAAACAAATTCACAAACAATAAGCAAATTACAACACCTCTGCTGCAACTTGCATTACAATAGATGATCTACTCCCTATATGTTAATAACTAATATGACATGATAAATTATATAAATAATGTCTAAATAGTTTTACCTCATAAGAGAAAATTTCTGGCTTCATCCTGAATGGGGAGGAAAAAGGAGAAAGATGATAAAAAAATACACTTGACCACTCTCTTTTCTTTCCAATTACATTTTGCGCACAAGTTAACGTTAGTTTGATAGAAGCAACAACAGTGCAAGAGATGTGGTTACGAGTCGTAAAAAAGAAGAGCCATAATATTGAAAAATCTAAGAGGGGGATAATGGTAAAAAAACCCTTAAATTAAAGTGATCTATTTTTCCATGTAAAAGTTTCTCTTGTACTATTTTCTTTTCCCTTCACCCGAAGCCCTAAACTGCGGCTCGTATTTCTTTCTTCCCATCCCCACCGCCGATCTTCCTTCTCCGCCGGTCGCCCGGACCTCAACCACAATGGAGATCGATGGAGCGGCGCCCCCCTTCCCGCGATGCCCCAGTTTGCGGCCGTTCCGGAAGATACCGGTGCCTCCTCACCGCTACTCCCCTCTCAAAAAATGTTGGATGGACATCTACACACCCGTCTATGATTAGATGAAGATTGACATCCGCATGAACCTCAAGGTATAAATTTTATCGTATATCCGATCGTTATGTCTAATGTTGATTGATTTATCGGCCGTAAGAACGTAGAGTAAGATGTTTACTACTGCTATGTACAGTTTTGAGGCTGCTGACAGAATAATGCGAGTACATGCAGTTAGATCTAATTCTTCTTACTCATAAACCTGTTATTGTGATCAAAGTAATTGATAAATGTGTGCCCGTCAAGGGGATTGTATGTAAAAAATAAATCCAAATACGTTTAAAACCTGAACAGTCACAAAAAAAGTTAAAATGTTTAAGAAATCATATGCATAATAGCTGCATCAGCGCTCATTATGCATCTATAACACTAACCTCTGCAGCTTTTTTACTTAAGATGCTACACAGAATACTCTTGCTCTCATATAAATCGACAAATATCAGTCGTTCCCCAGCACTATCTTCTTTCATCCACAGCATCGCCAAATATTCAATACGATTTCGCAAGATCCATTTCTTTTCCGAGGTCAAATATGCAATATGATTCCACAAGATCCATTTCCTCTCAACACCATTTAGACACAACCCCCCCCCCCCCCCCCCCCAAATCGGCAAGCAAGGTTCATTCACTTCTTCAAATTAAACAACCTCCAACTTTTTGCTGCTACAAACCAGACTTGTTCCAGTTTCACTTTAGTAAGCTGTGAGCACAACAATTGGTATCACAATTGTGTAGCCTCGATTGTTCACAACTGTGTAGTCTCAACTGCATGAAGCAGACATCGTGGATCCACGGCAAATACATCCTTAAAATGAAGATGTACTTAAGTTAATTAGAACAGCCCCATAATGCAGAGCTATTCAAAAGGATACCAAGTAACACATTGATTGACAATAATAAGTGAAGCGAAGCATACATTAGAATGAGTTGTGTACTCCCAAAGATGAAGCCAATGTGTTTGCTGAATTTAAGATTGCCTTTTGATCTCTTTTAGCAACATCTAAATGATGAAAAAATGTCTAATTTTAGTTAATTAATATTTTTTTAACACCAACCTAGCATACTGATAATTCTCTATTTTGCTATGCTAACTTGGTCAAATTGTAGTATGAACAAAAAGCGAGTTATTCAAAATTATGCTTAATTTGATCTTGCTGAAGAGAGCGTGGATTAATTTATATGTGGGTAAGTCCAGGGTCGAAATCAGGTACACGAGCTATTAGGCCAACTATTTGATTAAATATCTAATCTATATAAATTAGTGCTATTTGGATCAAGGTGACATTGCAATGCATGCCTTTTTTTATCTTTTTTATGCAAAATATGATGATGTAGAATGAATGAAATGCACAAACAATTTGCCATCAAACTCCTAAATTAAGGTTTTTAAGCTCAAGTTTGAATTGAATACTGAATTGGTCCAAATAATATCCAACTAGAGATCCAATTTCTCTTTGATATCAATATAGTATCAACTAGGTCCTAAGTAAAAAAAGGACCTAAATCACTTAATACACATATAGTGTTTAATTAGGGAAATTAAAGATTTAAAATTAGAAATTAAATCACATAATTAAATTCTACGTGCAACAAGCTTTTCGAGGCCTATTTTATTGCACAAATCGAATCTAGGTGCACATTATGATATTTTAAATATGATTTTTATCAGTTATGCTCCTCCGAGATATTGCAATATCAGTTATACCCCTTCCTATTTGGGAATATCCATTGTGCCCTCAACTTCTTGCCTTTCTATCACTAGTGTCCTCCGTTACTTCAGTCGTCAATGTGTTGAACTTAACTATAGTTTTTTCAAACCATGGTTTGGGAAGGAGGGGTAAAATTGGAAACCGTCATTTTCTTCCTTCTGTTCTTGAGCAGGCGGTGTCGAGAGAAGGAGGTGATTCGTCGCTATCATCGATAACTGGGTGATGTGGCCCCTTTACTGGGTCGTGCAAGGTACCATGTTCGAGCCGTCTTCGTCCTCGATCATGATTGGTATGTTTTCCATGCTTGTTGAGCTCATGTGGGTGTTTGGACCCATCTCCATGATCAAACTCTATTGGATTCCATTGATGGTATATGCTTCAAAATATTGCAAAAGGCAGTAACTTTCTTCTTATGTTGCTGCCAACTTCATCTCACTATGTGAATTGTGCTGTAGATGTTCGTGATGTGGTTGGATCTACTCCATATGGAGGATGTTTGGAGCAGAGGAGGGCAGGGGAGGTCGGGAGGGGGAGGAGGAGGTTGCGGTCAAACAAGATATCCTAAAAGCATGGTTTTAGGGAGCACGTAGGGCAGGGAGCAAACCTCCCCTTTGAAGACCACCTTACTCGGGAACCTATCGCCACCCAGAACATCGATCCCGAGCGTGGTCTTCTTCGTGAATGAGATCATACTTTGCATCTACCCAAGATCCTTAGGATCTACATTGCCATTCTTCTTTACCAGGTTGTTCATACTGGGCAGACCCTTCATGAATATGGTGTTGTTGTTGATCGCGGTCCCGTTGAAGGAGTAAATTTCCTCGAACTCTACATACGCTTTCTTCATCTCCACAATCGTCAATCGACGAGTTCTCCAAATTGAACATTGTGATCCTCATGCTCCACCCACCTCTGTTATCCATGTAAACATGCCAATTGATGCTCACTCCACAGTAATCCTTGCATGGGAGTGGGTTTGGCATGTTGTAGTGCTTGATCTTGGCCCAAGCTCTAGCCTTTAGCTTGATGTTCAAACGAAACTGGCAGTGCCTTCGACAGGAGGAGCATTGCCTTTGAGTTGATGTTGCATGTATGATCGACATACTCCGGTCACCCGCGTGCACATGTCTGACACGGCACCATCGAATCATTGTAAAGCCTGAGAATGACACAAAGCACTGAGGTGGCCACTTCTCCACGATGATATTGTAGACCACCTGCCGGCTCGCAATTGCAGACATCGAAGTCAAGTGCCTATTGGGGTTGGGCCCGTTGGGGAACAACGATGGGTTAATGCGGATCGACGTTGATCAGATGTATGGTGGGGTTCAGTTGGGGTGGAGGAGGGTGAGGAGGTGGAGGATGAGGGAGAGGGTTAGGAGGGGAGGAAAGATCTTTCAACCTGTCTTTTTTTATTTACTTCCCCTCGTGTCTCCAAAGTTAACATCCGTTTGCGTTGGTGATGGACGACATTGCAAGTGATATAACAGTAAGAAGTTGGGGGTACAACTGATATTCCCAAAAATGTAGGGGTATAACTGACATTGCAATATCTGAGAGGGGCACAATTGATAAAAACCTTTTAAAATAATGTTAAATAGTTAATGAGCTTCTCTAAGTAAATAATGAATAGATGAATGTTACATCAGGGAACAGAATGCGGTAATAGAAAGGGAATTAATCAAGCTTCAAAGCAAGTCTGATGCAGCGCGACCCCAAATTATAGGGTCGTATTTATTTAATTAATTAATCGTCAATTTTATTTACGTTTTTAGGTTGTCGAAATTGTTTAATTAGATAATTGAGATCACATGTGATCTCAACGTTTATTTCGTAGATTTTAATTTGAAATTGGGTCAATTAATTAGTTAGAGTCAGTTTAGGCAAGTTAGTTGTCAATTTAAATGAATTTACTAATTTTGTAAACCCATCTCTCCTATATAAAGAGAGGGTAGCCCATTGTTTTATTCAGTCAAGTATGAATTAAAGTTGAGATTTTTATCTCCATCCCTCTCTCTCTCTCTCTTCTCCCTCCACGCGATCTCTGCAGTTCTCCTCCTTCAACCCCTCGTTACCGACGAGTTCTTCTTCTCAACCCCTCTATTTTCTTCTACCAAAGATCCACCACAAAAAAAATATATTATTTCGTCGCCGCGAAAAAGCCGTTTACATCATTTGGTATCAGAGCCAGGTTTTCAGATCGTCCCCACGATCTGACGATCCGTCCCGATACTCGCGCCGACGGACGAAGAACGAGCAATTCGTCAGGAGACGAATTTTTAAAAGCAGAGGAGAGTTGATGCAGCGTGGACCCGAAATATAGGGCCACATATTTATCTAATTTTAGTAGTCAATTTTATTTACGTTTATTTAGATCATCGTATCTTTAATTAAATAATTGAGATCGCATGTGATCTCCAACAATTATTCGTAGATTTGATTTTAAATTTGGTCGGTTAATTGGTTAGAGTCATTTTAGGATAAATTGGTTGTCAATTTGAATTTAGTTTCTATTTTTGTAATTCCATCCCTCCTATATAAAGGGATGGTGGTCCATTGTTTTTTGGCAGTCAAGTATGAATTAAAGTTGAGATTTTTATCTCTATCCCTCTCTCTCTCTTCTCCCTCCACGCGATCTCTGCGGTTCTCCTCCTTCAACCCCTCGTTATCGACGAGTTCTTCTTCTCAACCCCTCTATTTTCTTCTACCAAAGATCCACCAAAAAAAATATATTAATTCGTCGCCGCGAAAAAGCCGTTTGCATCATTTGGTATCAGAGCATGGCTTTCAGATCGTCCCCACGATCTGACGATCCGTCCCGATACTCGCGCCGACATACAGCAAGGGACCATCGCTCGTCCGACAGAAAACGACGAGCCAACGACTACGACAAGGAGACCGAGCGCATGGTACGTGATTTGCAGAACAACTTCCGATCCATGACATCAATGTTTCGGGACTTCATGGCCAACCTTGAGGCCTACCGCGATGCGCAATCGAAGCCGTCAACCGTCGAAGCCGTTGTCACAAGTTTTGACGACGAAAAACTCGCCGCACAGGAGGAATCGGCCGCTGTTCAGGAACTTCCAGATCTGAATACGTCGACGGAATCAACTCCGCCGCCCCCGCCAACCATCCCGGCCCCACCCCGACCCTCCCAGGTAACTCCCACCCCAGCCCCAAGCCTTCCATCCCTCTTGCCGGTCCACTCCCCAGCACCCTCTTCCCTCCCCACTGCCCCTGCTCCTCCCCAGCAAACCCCTCCCCACACCACCCTCCTTCCCTCCCCTCCCGTGCCCCAACCTCGCTGCTGCCATCTCTCTCGCCACCTCCTTTCCCTAGCCCCGCAACCCCTTCACGAAACCCTAACCCCTGTAGCCCAGCCCCCAACCCCGTGCACCCTCAACCCCTCAGACCTCACCGCCATCGACCCGCGCCTCTCCCTTACGCGACTTGGTGCGCCTCACCCCACCGCCCCACCAAACCCGATCTGTCCCCCCTCCGGTCAGCAGAGGCTCCTCCTGCGACCGCTGCCCTGCCCTCGACCCGCGCCCCGCACCTTGCCCTCCCTCCAGTCGCCACCACCGCCGCGGAAAGACAACCTGCGCCTGCGTTTCCCCGCAGCACCTCACACACCTGCCCTCGCCCTCTCGGTGCGTCACCAAGACCCCTCAGCGCCGCGCCGGCCCCGCCTGCCTTCAAGAACCCCCTGGCCACCTCCGCCTCCCCGCAGAGCAGCTCCGATCCCCCCCGCCTTCGAAAGGTTGCCGCCCCAGCCCGCGTTAAATGGGAAGGAGACTCGGGCAATCCCTAACTGGGGTCCCGAGAGTTACGGACTCGAATTCCACGGACAGTGGGATTGGAAATCCCTTGAGAACTCAAGTGGGAGAAATTACGCAGAACCCCCTCTAGGGAAAATTTTTTATTCAAAGGGAAGGTTCAAAGGCTCCTCTAACAATATGAGTGGTAATGAAGGGATACGAAAATTGCAGGGACGCCCTCCAATTGAAAAAAACTACAAACGTAACATTGAAAATGATCGAATTGGAGGAAATTAAAGCCCAATTCAAGGACGAATTCTCCAACGTGCATCTACGTCAAGCAATTCGTCAGGAGCCGAATTTTTAAAGCGGTGGAGAGTGATGCAGCGTGACCCCAAATTATAGGGCCGTATTTATTTAATTAGTTAATCGTCAATTTTATTTACGTTTTTAGGTTGTCAAAATTGTTTAATTAGATAATTGAGATCACATGTGATCTCAACGTTTATTTCGTAGATTTTAATTTGAAATTGGGTCAATTAATTAGTTAGAGTCAGTTTAGGCAAGTTAGTTGTCAATTTAAATGAATTTAGTAATTTTGTAAACCCATCTCTCCTATATAAAGAGAGGGTAGCCCATTATTTTATTCAGTCAAGTATGAATTAAAGTTGAGATTTTTATCTCTATCCCTCTCTCTCTCTCTTCTCCCTCCACGCGATCTCTGCGGTTCTCCTCCTTCAACCCCTCGTTACCGACGAGTTCTTCTTCTCAACCCCTCTATTTTCTTCTACCAAAGATCCACCACAAAAAAAATATATTATTTCGTCGCCGCGAAAAAGCCGTTTGCATCAAAGTCCTTTTTCATAAACTTTGGAGTTAATATGAAAAAGTTATTAAACATACCATCCACATATCTTTTTGCAATAAAACAAACATAAAATAAAATAATAAGCTATTCAAAAAGGTCAAACATGGGCTTATTTGCAAAGAAATTAATTTGCATGGGCTTATCAATAAATTCCCCAACCACGCAGGGGCTTCTTTGTAGATATGGAAAACCAAGGGGTGGACGCTGTATAAAGCCCACCCACATGACTGGCGACTGCTACATGTAAGATTGGTGGCTCAGGCAAAGGTTTGGTCCATGCTGGAGACTTGGGCCATGTGGTCCACTGCAGAGCCTCGAGCGAGGAATGGGTCCACTAAGGCTGGAGAGATGGTAGGTCTGGTTCATGCTAAATTCAAGTCGTCGGATTAAAACCCACAACCTCGACCGGATGACACTTGTACATCTCATGGGTGGATGCTCCTTTGTAGGAGTTAGCAGTCTAGCGGAGCTCCGATGGACTACCTGTCGCTCCTTTGTTGTCCTCGGATCTTGTTGATGGTCAGGAAAGATAGCTGAAGTAGTGGAGAAGGCAATGGAGGGTCAGAGAATGATTGGAAATGGTTGGCTAAGCAGGACAATGTTTGCTCATTGGAGGTGAAGCTTGAGATCTGAGAAGCTTCGATGCTTCCGATTAGTGATGCATCAGGGTACTTTTTTTTGAAGCCACGCATCAGGGTACTTGCAAGGTTAGACATATTGTCAAAGTAGTTGGGATCAGTTCGGGGGTGAAATGGATGGATTGGGGGCTTTGTTGGGGTAAAATAGGGTGGAGCTTTAATGGGTTCGTCTAGCAAGAAGAAGAAGAAGATCGTCGTGAGGGAATCTGGAGGAAGAGGAGGAATAATCTGGAGGAGTGACGAAGATGAGTGATGTGCGAGGAATGTGTAGAGTCGATCAAATAAGGGTGAGAGCTGTAGGTTGTCGGGAATAAAGTAGAGGAATCAACAAAAGGGAGATGCCAGGATCACCTGGAGGCGGGGAAGAAGATCAAAAGTGGTTGGAATGCGTAGGTTGAAGATTAGAATGGCTCCTAGTCTTTGCTCTGACACGCACGACTTGCATGGAGCTTGAGCAGCTCTGGGACAATGGTTGCAATGAAGCCTTCGGATCTCACTGGAGATAAAGGTCTTTCTTCGCTTGACTAAACTCGCTCTCTCTGTCACAAAGAAGTAGGGGGCTCTAAGCTCTCTCGTGTAAAGGCAAATGAGTTGGAAGTGATGTCTTCATCGAAATTTTGATCGGTGGATAGTTGGGCGGAGGCGTCAGTTGCAATTGATGGAAATTGTTGTTCCGAGGTGGATGACAATGGATGAGGAGTTGGCGAAGGAGAGTGTTGAACGGGATATCGATAGTCATCAGACTGATGAGAGGACACCTGCAGATGAGGGGCATTAAATGGTGAAGTTCTATCCTTGAGGGAGGTTGAACGCTAGAGATGAAACCTGTGGAGGTTGAAGATGAAAGGCCATCTGATTTTGAGATCATATGGTGGAGATTGAGGTGGGTGTGAGCCAAGGAGGGTCATCGGATCAATTGATGATATGGTCTCTGATGAGGTTGGTCTGGATGAGAGGGAACCATTTGATCAAATAATCAGATGGATAAGGTGAGAAGTGGGTGATGAGAGGGAAATGGACCGTGTGACCCCGTCCAGAGACGGTCATGGGGTCCAATGAAATAAAAGGTAAACGTGAAATAAAATAAAAAAATAGAATAACAAATGATGTCAAATCAAAAAATGTTCAACACAAAAGTTGTGTATTTTTTAAAGATCTACAACTTTAATGTAGAACTCAAAATTAAACTACACTCTATATACATAGTAGAATTTTTGTGGGTATTTTTTCAATTGGTTTGCTTATTTTTTAATAGGAATTTATTTACACTATATTATGTACAAATTAATCTATTTTTTATGGATTTTGTAGATAAGAAGAAAAAAATCTAGGACACTCATTCAAATATGTACAACATTTACAACATGATTTAAGTCTTTATTTATTTATTTATAATAATTAACACTGATTATATACGCAGTGTATATTGTTAATTAATTAATTTATTTATTTGAGGATTTGGTTTAAATAGAGGGTTAAGATCTGAATAATATGTTGATGAATTTAGGATTCATCACATATTCAAAATTAAGCATTGCTAGATGACATATTTTAATGTTTGCATCAGTCTTGATGTGCACACCTTTATGGAAATTATTTAAGGTAGTAACCAGGCTCTGTTATTTCCACAGCATAGCTCTTCAAAATTGCAATTTCATATGAAAAAGTAGGCAGCAAGAAACCACAACTATTTAAGTACAGTGTAAAGAAAATGAGCATATAGTCGAGACTGACATACATATAAGATTTCTGCTTGAGGATATTGTCACTTCAAATATTGAAACCACAAGCCATGAATTATAATTTCCATTGAACTTCAAGCGATGAGGTGCTATTTCTCCCTTCTTAACAATTGTTACGCTAAAACTCAACTTTATTTTCAGGATTTTCTAGTGTTGTTTGTTGTTATTAAGATATTACAGTATTACACAGTTTGTATCAGTAATGTACCATTTTGATGCCTTTTTAAGAGTTGGCGGACACTGTTTGGAGTTCATGTATTCCAAATGAAGCACCTAGTTTTTGTTTTCTATTGACCCCTATAATTACTTGTTTCTTTTTTATCTCATCTGCGAATGGAAGATGCATTCCTCAACCTTCTACCTTTTAACTTTCCCCATCAATTTGGTCTTATTATTTGGCATAAAATTGGAATTAATTTGTTGTAGTACTTTTTGGATACAGTTGTTATTAAATTGCCACCGTATTCTGTGCATGTATCTACCATATAATGATTACAAAAGCTTGAATGGATTCGACATGTAGAACTTAGTTATACAGTTTTAGATTCTATGAAGATTGCCATATCATTCTATCTTATTATAGTTCTGACTCTAAATTATTGCTTTTCATAGCATCTTAAGTAAATTTAACTTCGTGTTTATGTTGAATATACGGAAATCACTTTGTTTTTTCTTTTAGAACAAGGATTTAGGCCGTCCTACGCTCGTTAATAATGTTTTTTTTGTTTAGTTATTTATGATGATGTGATAACATGTTCTGAATATCTATAGATTTAGTCAAGCTAAATATGGAAAAGCATGGTTTAAATGCCTGCACTGGAGGTAACTCAAACAAAATAAAATAATAATCATATTCTAAACTAAGAGATGAATTGATTATTTGTATATTCTTTGTTATTTGAGTTTTCAGACTATTGAAAAAGTTCCAGTTAGTTCATTATAGATTTTTAACCAAAAACACATATGTCAAGTGTAGTCTAAATATGTTGGAGGAGCAAGATGTTGCAGAAAAGCAACCATCTTTGTTTTACTTCAATGGTCAGCTTTTGTTTGATTATTCGGTCATTTGGTAGTAATTTTGTATTGTAGTACTATATATACCCTATATTTTTACTACAAGTTGCCACCTTAATAAGAATTGAGATGGTGACATATACGTGCTTCCCAATTCAGTTGGAGAATATATAGAATGAAATTCAGGTCTTTTGCACCTTTACATTTATATTTTGCTCATTCAGTATTTGGACAACCTTGGAAATCTCATTTCTTGTAACGAGTTTGCAGAACGCTGCTTCAGATGGAACTAAAATCTTTCTTTAGCCGATCTGTACTCCGTATCTTCGAATTGGAGCTCGACGCTAATGTTGTTTGATGTCTATGTAATCACAAATGTGCTACTATTCTTTGGTTGACATTATTTCCTCAAGTTCTTTTTGTTTTTTTCCTTGTCGTTAATTGAAGGATCATTTGTTTGGTGATTCCAGCTTTGTTCATGTAGTTGTGATCACTTTTGCTCTTTTTGAGTAGGCCGATCCAAAGGGTCTTGCATTATAAATATGCCAGCACTTATTTCACCCGGCCTATAACAATTACTGCGGCACCTTCAATGATGTGTATACTAGTATTTTCTGTTTATGTCTGGTAGCTGCCACAAATTCGGGAATGATATGCTAGCTTGTTATTGAACTTTTATGGCAATCTACTCTGATTTTGAATTTTGACCCGTACTTAGAGATTTTTTATATCTGATTAACTATCATCTTATTGCAGTGTTTTGAGTTTTTTTATCTGATTAATTTTTATCATCTTGGTTGATCAACAAACAATCTTGGTCTAAGTATGCCGTTCCTTATTTCACTATGCCTATACAGCTATACTAATTTCTGTCTCGCCATCAAGGATATATATGCTAGTTTTTGTGTCTTTAGATCTGGTAAGTGCCACAAATTTTGTAAGGATATGCTAATTTACTTTCAAATTTTTATGACATCTGCTCTGACATTCAATTTTTGTCTGGCATTGAGTTCTTATAGTCCATTAATTTTGTTATCTCCTTCATTGAATAAAATGTTTGAGTAGATTATGCAGGTTTTTATAGTTCATATCCATTATCATCGTATTATGTGTACTTTATTTTTTTGTTCTCTGAGCGTCTATCGGAATTCCTTTTGTAGAAAATGGGGTTTTTTTTTATCAATATGCTGAAGATTAGTGCATTGTTTTGCTCTTTGAGCATCTATCAAAAACTTAAAAAAGATATGGATAAATTGGCACCAATAAGTATGTCCTTAAGGAATAAGTAACGAGTCTCTTGAAACTTGAGGTCTGAAAACACAGGGATTGAGACCGTTGAGACTTGAGTTTTGAAGCAGTTTATTTTACAGGGGGGAGTTTAGACTGGTGCATCGTTTCTTCGTCATTGTCAGATTGGAAAAGCACCGACTCTGTACCTAAAGGTTGGGAAAGAGCAGCATGCTGCAGGAGGAGGGATTCCATGGGTTGTAATGAAGCACAGAGGCAGGGGAGTTGGCGTTTTGCTTAGAAGGTGATGAGTACATTGAGTAGTAAGAGATGCAGCTTTGCGCTTGCATGCAGACTCGAGATTATGAGGATCACAGGAGTCTGGGTTGTTTTCTTATAAAATTGGGAGTTTCTGAGCTGGGATCAGAGGTGATAGCTGAACAACATCTGAGGGCCTAAATGATGTTTTTGCGCCAATGAGACCGCTGAGCTTCAAATTTATCCAATTTTAAATGTAATGGTTTAAAAAATTGACATTCAGGATCACGCATATCACTGTAGGTTGCTTCTTGCTTGATTATATTACTAAAAGATATAGTAAGGTTTTAAGTTTTCCTGGATTTAAATTACCAATCATATTAATATTGCTGAGATGGGGTTTATATTTTGCCTTTTGAAATGATATATCCTGTTTCCGTAGTTCAATGCTGAATATGCTGTTATCACTTCTGTTTATATTTAGCGCATAGATTTTCATTTAGATCAAAAATTATTTTTTTAAGTTTTTGATGCCAAATGTCCTCCATCTTAACCTGATTATTAAGGTTGACGTTACATAAGTTTAATTGGGTCATTTTTTGTCTGTCAATTTCCAGGCAAGGAGAGTAGAGTTGAAGATGAGATATGATAACACCGGATATTAGTAACCTACAGATATGTGTGCGGACTTTATGATCTCTATGTGGACTCCTTTGAGATTAAAGATGTCAAGACAGGGGTGAGCATCTTTCTCGTGCGATAGGCCGGCTTTCGGGGAATGGAGGCAAGATGAGGTTCGCCGTCGAGAATCCCAGGAGGACGAGGATCGTGATTGCAGATACCAAAATCTACATACTGGGTTCAATTCACGCAAGGGATACCAAATACATCAGAGGAATGGAAACCTCATCTGATGACTTGATTTCTTCTTTGCACCAAATGTGTTACAAAAGGACTACTTTTTTTATTCCACTCCGTAGATAATTCCATTCCATTATAATTCCTTTCCATCGTACCAAACGCAATGTCTTGAACCTTAAATTGAATTGAATTTTGAATCACAAAAATATAATAGCAGGAGGAATGAGCATCGGGCTGGGCCTTCACAGGCCATCTATGGTTCATGATAAGCCCATTTAAAATTTATAGCCGGATCAAGGCTCAAAAAGTCTACCAAAATTGGGCCCCAGTCTACCAAAAGCCGTATATAATCCCATTATATATATATATATATAGGGTAAAATGGGGCTGCCCTCAGGGAGTAGCCAACTTGGCTATTCCCACCCCTATTTTTTCCTCATTTTTTTATTTTTTTGAAAAATAAAAATTTTTATATTCATCATTATATCCCTATCACATTCTATTAAAATTTTGTCAGAAACAGAGACTCCTAAGCCCTCCATCCAGACGTCATTTTTTTAACGGTCGTAGGATTTTTTAAATCGATCATGTTTGGATGGAGGCCGTAAGAGTCTCTGTTTTTGACGAAATTTTAATAAAATGTGAGAGGGATATAATGATGAATATACAAATTTTTATTTTCCAAAAAAATAAAAAAAATAAGGTAAAAATAGGGGTGGGAGTAGCCAAGTTGGCTACTCCCTGGGGGCAGCCTCATTTACCTCATATATATATTCTAATTAGATTTCTAGTTCCTTTGGGCTACAAACTCTTACCTGTTCGCATCGGATTCTCAACTTCCAAATCCATGGTTTCTTCAGTCTATCTACCAAGCAAGACTTCAAGCTTTTCAAATCATACTCTAGTTGTTGTTTTTCGTGATCTTTTCGTGGGTTTGATTCAGTTTGATCTTGTCCTTCTAATAGGTTCGGGAACCCCAGGTCCGACCGAGCAATCTAGGCAAGCTTTTGAAATGAAGTACTCGAGCTAGCGTTACTTGACACCATTTGTCGGCTGCTTTATCCGACCAGTAGGGTTCTTTTGGTGGATAACGTCATCACCTTTGTTTGTTGAACTATCAGTTTCATTCTTCTCTCTATATATTGGTTGCAAACTACTTGACAATTGGCTTGTACTAAAACTATGCCCCCTTCTGTCGATTTTGTTCCACGATAAATGACTAAGATCGCTTTCCTAAAATATATATACATATACATGCATGCATGCATAAACTGAACGATGATCTAAAGAACTTTCACTAGTATGGATAAGATTGGGTAAAATATGGTTTGGTATTAAGTACGTATTTTCACCTCCATATTTGCTTCATCAATGTCAAATATCTATACGAGTTCTACAATCGTATTCTTGTTTGGATAACTAAAAGATAAACGCACGAGTATTAATGAAAGAAAGATGGAATCCGAATATGGATCAAATATAAATAAAGGTCATATATTCTTGGACATGCAATAAAATCAAAATAAATGTCCACGTGAATCTAAAGTGTCGAGTGCTCGTCAATATACATAATGATCAAATTGCCCTTTTGCTTCTCACATGCAACGCATGCGACCTCAAGACAGATGGACTGCCTCTCCTAATTATGAAGCAAGACAATAAGAGAGATACATCGTATTTGCTACCATATTATATGATATCATCTTAATCTAGACATGCACATTGGTTCTATCTATCGATCTATCTATATCAAGGGCATGCACATTAATTCCCACTTCCGGTCCATGTGATGGGTGTCCTTGTTGTCCTCGAGTTGTGATTGAAGATGGAGTTGCATGCCCCTTAGTTCTCAACTACTATGTGATGATTGGACCATTCATGCATATATAGGACCATCTCACATTCATTTCAAACATTATTCAATTGAGTTAGGCATGAAGGTGAGGTTTTACACTTCACGTATCACGGAAGCATGTAGACTGAATCATATTCGATTGACTCATAGGATTCGTCATACTAATCAAGATAGCAGCGGAATTTCATAAAACTGAAACTAAAGATGAAATCATATGGATCGCGAACAATTTCCAATATGTTTCATCAACACACATGAGTAAGGAATTATCATTGAAGCGTGTATGTGATTCTCTAGTCTCTAAAGCAAGAGATCTCCTGTTTAAGTCCGATCCGACGAAGACAACACTTGTGGGCACGGAGATGAATCGTGTATCTCCCACAATCCGGAAACGAGCCAACTTCCTCGTCAACCTTGGGGGCAAGAGACGACCAAAATCTAAGAGGAGAAGTCCAAGGGAGAGAGGGAGAGGGACGTGTAGAGAGAGAAAGTCTTGTTGCTTGAATTGTGTTTTGGGAGCATGTCCTGCATCTCCTTGTAATACATGAATTCAGAATGTTAGGATTGTAATTCTTGTAGCAATTGAAGAAGCGTAAACCGATTTTAGGATTAAATGAGCCCTCAACAACTACTAATAACTAATTATTAGTTCAATTAATCCTCTGAAACAAACAATTGGATATTTAAGATAATAAAAAGGTGAGAGAGAAAGAGAGAGACAACTCTCTAAATATTATAGAAGTCTAACGTGGTAGATCCCACGATGGACGTCTACTCTATACATAGTACAATTATCCTCTTTTTTATTTCCTTTAATTATAGTTGATTTTAGCTCCAATTAATTATCTTTATTTATTTAAATGCATAATTTGTAACATATACAAATTATACCATTGAATAAAATGAATCATATTCATTGGTACAAAATTAAATGTAAATTCTATTTACATGTATATTGGAATTTGATTCCAATATACATATATAATATAAGTTGTGAATCTAATTCACAAAATTAAGTCTAAAAAATAGCATGGATCATATACACTCTGCCACATAAAATAATTATATATCACTATCTACATTAATTTTATTCTAGGTAACATTGGGAGTTGGTATCGATCATATAATTTTCAAAAGCATATATCAAACCTACAAATCATGTCTTATTTTCAAAACAAGACGGCCATCGATAGAATTTGGTTTATCCCAATATCTCACAATATCACATGAGCGAGCTCATGTCTTCTAGTTCGGTAGTGAACTTGTATCATCCCTTTGAGAGGTTGTATACTCATACGCCATTATATGCATACCAATGTGCCAGTATATTGTCCTTGGTTAGGTCATCAACCTTTATCATTTGCCAAATGCACATACTTTGATTCATAGTAATATATCTGCCTCTAGTCAGAGGATGCATGCCTATATCGTAACATGATGCGACATAGGACTTTCTTATCTTGATCTGCTAAGTCAATTCTTTGACCTATCTCATC
Source organism: Ottelia alismoides (assembly GCA_037367405.1). NCBI lineage: Eukaryota > Viridiplantae > Streptophyta > Magnoliopsida > Alismatales > Hydrocharitaceae > Ottelia > Ottelia alismoides. Next base: position 73,351 of record JAZKJV010001703.1, read on the forward strand.
CAACACCTTCGAATTTCTATTCCTATTCAGAGGACATCCATCAAGAGGTCGGTTGGATGTCGGCCTTAGAAGTAAGGATTGTCATCTTCTTCTCAGGCTGGAGATCCTTTCTTGATAATCACTTGACGGTGCGGTTGAGTCATCAATCTAACTCTTTAGATATTCAACTCAACACCCTCTATGATCCAACAATTGGATCAACAATATGATCTTAAGATGGCCAAGTTATATAACCCTCTTTTTACAGAGGTACCTAATAAGTGCATGTATATTATAATCTCATAAAGAGAGATAAAATCAATAACTTTTATTGTTATTTAATTTACAATAACATTTATTATGAAATGATTCATCAAGGCTCACACGTCTAACAAGACAATCATTAATTAGGCTCTCATTGGAATTCTAGGATGAGCATTGGATAGGATCAACCCTGCTCAACCTTGATCTTAATATGTAAACGTGGAGGGCTCTGATCAAGCTTGGCTTGAACCCATGACCCCACTGACCTACCTAGTATTATCAAATTATAAGTCCCATGTAACGATTCCCATACAATAGTATTTTCATTTTAAGATGTTTAACCAATATTTGTTGCATAATATAAATGTAAAATCTCCTCTTACAATACACAAGTCTTCAATCATACATAGCACGTTCTCATCCCCTTATCGCAACATCTTTCTCCTTACACAAGTCTTCGATCATATATAGCATGTTCTCATCCCCTTAATCGCAACATCTTTCTCCTTATCGTATGAAATTTGTGGACGGTTGTCTCTTTGATCCTCTACCCTCTTATATATGTAAATCATCAATCTCGAATGCCCACTCTTTGCACTCATAACCTCATCATCGACCTAATTAGGTTTTGGTTGACATACAAAAGTAATGTATGATGGAAGATCATCGATACGAAACAAATTGATCTACTCTACATCTTTAAGATGTACACCAAGGAGATCACAAACCCACTTGGCAAGAGGAAGACATTCAAGTTTGAACACAAGGGAGGCGTCTAAGAAGGAGATTTTCCAAATGCAGGTATCATATATCCCATCTCTGATGGTAAGTACATAAACAATTGCAACTAGAAGGTTTTGCAACATCATCTGCTTATGATGCATGGTTCCTCCCATTTGTGCGACAACTTATGAATCTATAGAAAATTATATGTATCGGTTTCCATTTACTATCCAAGCACATAACATATAACTTCTGGTTTTATCGACAGCTCATGCCTCGAACCCTTTATTATTTCTCACATACTCGACCAAGGCCCCTAGGCTTCGTGAGGCCCTTCTGATTTTATTTAATTCTCATATCACCCTCCGCATTCCCGTAAATGGAAGAATGAAAATATAAAGACCGTCCTAGACCCAGCTATGAATGAGCAACAGGGAGATGTTAGTTGTACGCTGTGCTTCGAGCCTTTACTAGAGCATCTAATAGTTGCTTCGACCACTTCCACCCCACGACCCGGGGCAGTAATAAGGTGCCGCAACTATGTAGGGGCCAATTTAAAAGAGAAGCTAGTTCATTCCAGTGTACCATCTACAAGAGGGTGATCAAATTTGCTCGCATAAATACAGTAGGGTGATCAGCTAGTAATTTGGATCGTTTTATTCGAGGGATCATTTTATTCGAGGGATAACAATAGTCAGTCCAAGTAAACTTAAGGTCGGAGATCGATACCTCGACGAAAGAATCAAAAATGTCCATAGTTGTCCATGTGAGACTGCAATGTGCAGTCCTCTTCAATACCATCTCGAGCTCACATGCAACGTATGCCCTAACTATCAACGGAAATAAGAGAGATGCATCGAATGTGGTACTATCCTAATGTATTGTAGACATTAGTTCCATCTATATGTCCAAGACATATGGTCCATATCCTGTGCTCGGTAGGAGATGAAGGTGCATCGTGTTCTCTAATATCACGAGAGGATTGGATCATATATAGGAAAATCTCACATTACTTCCACACTTTCTTAGTATGGATCAATGTGTCATCATCGTTGGAAAGTAGGGATCAGCATTGAGTTGCGATCGGAATCTTAGTTCGATCTCTAGTCGATCGGGTCTGGACCACAATCTTGTTCCTCTAAAGATTTGGACAGGGTCTGGGTCGACCTCAATCGAAACCCATGAGCCCATTGATCTGATCCAAATAACGATCAAATATGAAGACCTAATTAGCATATCTTGATCCCATATAAATGTGTTCTCCCATTTCTTAATATGTACACTGGTAGTCGATCGTATCCTTTCCTCGTCATCTTCATCGCAACTTATTCACACCGGAGTCCATTTGAATTTTTGCAATAACACTTATGCTCTTAATTTTTCTACAATTATGATTGTGCTCACATATTCTTATGAAATTTACGATAGTGCCTTTTTGTTGGTGGAATATTGGGATACCAATATGATGTGAATTTTGCAAGAATACAAAAGGACAAGTGTAATTGCACATATTCTCCTGTCTCTTACATAATAATATATAGCAAATATTTTAGAGATGGTAAATAATATGATAACCCCTTATTTAGTTTTCTTCAATAAAAATCTTTTATTTCAAATGCGTTCTTCGATGGTGACATCAACAAACAGCATTGTCAAGAAGAAGTACGAGACAACCGAGTAAAACTAGGGCAAACATTGTACCTTTCCTGAAGAGGAAAGTCACTCCGGCGACTTCTCCACAAGGTACGCCAATCGTCGATAAGCAACCATGCATACTATCTTGGTCTCAGTGAATAAATGGCAAAAAAATGGACCTAGCTAAATAAATTTCGCATCATTGGAGCCCTTATCTTCTTCATCATCAATGAATGTGTGTGCCCTCAAAGATGGACATACAATCAAGGCGTGCATTGAATGCGAGGCGATGGATGTGTCCCATGCCGTCCGACCGCGATCGGATGGATGAGCTAGCACGACGAGGACGGGTTGGGGACGCGCACACGTGGAGTTGGGTGCAACAGTGATGGGCCTGTTCCTGTTTAGGCGGAGACAACCCAGCAGTGGCCCATTACTGCCTACCAGTGGTGGTCCATATGGCCGGAACTAGTCCCTTCTGGTGGGCCCCGTGGGCCGGACCACCGCTGGCGTCAGATGAGCTCGCCGCAGATTTCGCCACCTGGCGCCCGTCGAATTAGCCGCACGCGCCAACAGAACAGAAAGCAGATTTAGTCATGGTATCTTACACTTGTACCCCTGTAAAACTTGCAATTGCACTTTCGCGCCCCTATTTGTTACTTTTTACACTAATCTGCCCGGAATTATTTTAGTTTACTCATTCGCCCTCGTCAATTCACAACAGGAGTTGTGATTTTGATTTATTTCGTAGGCAATAGTAATTATTTTGGGTGTTATGGTGTAATCTCCAATGTTGTGATTTGAATTTGTAAGAGTTTAATATTGTACTTCGGTAGCGGTAATTAAAACTGTGTGCTTTATTGTGATGCCAATATGTTGTTCAACGTTTTGCAATAATTGTGCTCCAACTCCCCCTTTCCAATGACCAAATCGTTGACCATACTCTATTTTCCTCCACGTGCATATGAGCTTGTGTAGATAAGAAGAGGAGAGGTGTGCATAAATAATGTTATCCCAAGTAGACTCGAGAATACAATTAGAGATAAGTTACCTTTGACATCATTTATAATATTTGTGACATTTTAATGAAAGGAGAATGTAATCACATGCGGTTGCAATGTGGTGCTAGATGGTTGTGCTTCTATATGCGACTACACCTTGATCGTATTTCGTAGTCACATTTTGTCAGTGTAATTAATATCTATTTGCATGCCCTCATTCTCAATTCCAGTAACGAAAACCCCACATTTCCCTCTACCCTAAATTCGAAGTCTCATTTCGAGTCATACTCCCTCCTCTCCGACCAACGTTATTCATCTCCGCACCCATGAAAAAGACTTCTGCATATCGGACTTGATTCGGGAGGTTTCTTACTTTAAAGACTCATGCTTCAAGAGATATCCTTGATTTGTTTTTTTATATTCATTATGAATAGCCGAATTTATTTTGAAAAGTATTTCCTTAGAATTTTAATTTTTGAATGTGCAAATTCTTGTGCTACATTATCTGGTTCATACAATGAAGTAAGGTTGTTTTGGCAAAATATTTGCCAAATATTCTACTTTTTCGTGATGCCTAATAAATATTTTATATTTATTTACTTCACGCAGGAGCGAGGCATCACAGGAAGGGTAGCAAAGGAAGAGGAGATAGAAAAGTATAGGTGTGGTAGCATAGTATCAGGGCAGAGGAGTAGATGGCCAGTGAAGGAAGAAGAAGACGGGGATAAAGTAGCGAATGTGGTATAAGGGTGAAGGAGGAAGTGGATGGCAGAGAAAGAGGAGAAAAAGGATATGAATGGATTTTATGGATTTTCTTTTTTTTACAGCATTTTAGAGCTTTTTAATTTTATTTTTTCTATCTTTATGGATTTTTGGTATGGAGTTTAAAATATAATAATAAATAAAATATATTTTTTGGGAAATTTTCAATTTTTTTTATATTTTTGGTAATTTTTAATTTAAACAAAGACAAAAAGTGCTCTTTTTATTTTTAGAAAATAGTTAAAATCCAAAAATATGAAAATAAAATTATGTTGTGAAAATGTATGCTAGCGGACACTTAACCCTAATTTAGAATTTTTTGAGTGTGATTGGTAATTTTAATAAATGAAAAAAATCACAAAAATAATTGAACTAGAAAAGGCATTTTTGTAATTAAAATTAAATGCTAGAGCTACATTGCAATTTACCAAAAATATTACAAATAATATTTCAAATTTAAATACTGAAATGAAATACCATTTCGATTGGATAAAACAAAATTTTTTTGGTAGAAAATTAATAGTGGTCGGCGGGGATATGTACGGTATCCGTATTCACATTTGATATCATACTATAACGTGCCAACATTGGAATACATCAATATTCGTTGTTTATTTGAGGTTTTGGAGAGTTTCATACCATTTTGAAGTCTTTTAAATCAATGTCTATTTAAAGTTACCATTCACACAAGATTGTTACTGTAAATGATTAAAAACTGAATAAAATTATGCAATGAAAACATTTATCTAAAATCTGATAAGTATCTCTTTATTTGAATCTAATTTTTAATACTTTAGGAGCATATTGCAAATACAACAACAACAAAGCCTTTTCCCACAATTAAGTAGGGTCGGCTACATGGATTCTTCTCCTCCATTCAGATCTATCGTAGATCAATCTCGGGCTTATATCCATAAAACTAAGACCCTTCATATAGTCTCTTTCCAACGCTTCTTGGGTCGTCCTCGCCCTCTCTTAACCGGCTAAACATCCCAACACTCGCATCTTCTAACTGGTGCATCAACTGATCTTGTTTGCAAATGACCAAACCATCTTAAGCGATTTTCTTGCATCTTATCCTCGATTGGAGCTACATCAACTTTCTTTCTGATTGCATCATTCCAAATCCAATCTTTACAAGTGTGTCCACACATCCACCTTAGCATTTTCATTTCTACTACATCCATTCTCTACACATTTCTATGGTTTACATGCCAACATTCAGATCTATAGAGCATAGCAGGTCTCACAGCTGCTTTGTAAAACTTTCCTTTATTTTTTAAAGGAATTTTCTTATCACAGAGGACTGCAGAGGCTCATCTCCACTATAGCCAGCCTGCATTTACTCTATTAGTAACAAAATCGATAGGCTACTATGGTCGTTTACACTATGGTTGAGGGGGGCAACCACGTGTAACTCAACCATGGCCGATCCCAAGCCCGGGTAAATGAGGAGGGTTGCATTAGGTAGCCGTCAGCCAGCGTAAAACCGTCGGAGACAACTTCCTAAGTATATATTTTTTTTAAAAAATACTATTTAGGAAGTTGTCCCATGGTAGTCGGATCTTTTCAACATGGATTTAAGAGCATAGTGTAAATATAAGATTAAAATCATTAGGAAGTTTAAATGATAAAAAGTAAAAATTTAAATTTAAATAGAAATTATGTAAGACTCATCAAATTAGCTTTGACCTAATTTAGTATGGTAACCTCCTTGTAACGATACCAACATTGTGTATATATAGAAATTCATAAAGATAACAATTCTAAAGAATCCGGAGGAGTGACTATATTAATCCAATAATAATCAAATAAAATTACCACACAATCTGCATTTTATTTAGTACAATACGTCTGATGTAAATAAAAAATTAGATATATAGCATGTTTTTTCAAAAAAATATAATAAAAACGTAACGGGGTTCTATAATAGAGTGTCGCCAAAAGCAGATGAGATACGATAATTCATATATGATGTCGAATTAGGGATGCCAACACATGCTGATATATTCATATCTGATCCACCTTCGTATTCGTTTATATATTTTTGACATTTTTATTTACATCAGTTTTAAAATGGATATAGATATCACTTTTTTATGCACATATATGTATATGTATCTGTATGTATTTTTTTCATATATAAATATAGTAGTAAATTTATTTTTAACCATTTTGTAACGTAAATTTTTACATTCTTTCACCATATTTGATGATCTTAATACGAAATAAATACATGCATATTTATAGGAAAAAATGGGGCTGCCCCGCCCCATTTTTTCACAAATTTTTATATTTTTTTGAAAAATTTCACCATATGTATTCATCCCTATATCCCTCATATATGTCATTCGAATTTCGTCAGAAACAGAGACTCCTACGGCCTCCATCCGGACAATCATTTTTTAACGGTAACATGATTTTTTAAATCGACACCATCTCGATGGAGGACGTTCGAGTTTCTGTTTCTGACGAAATTTGAATGGTATATAGGAGGGATATATAGATGAATATACATGGTGAAAGTTTTCAAAAAAATAAAAAAATTTGCGGAAAAATGGGTGCGGGGCAACCATGTTGGCTGCCGGCAAGGGGCGGCCCCATCAAACCCATATTTATGTCATATACTAATATAAGGTAATATATAAGCTATTTCTATTATTATTCATATCTATTTTTTATTTGTATTCATTTTTCACTAGGAAAGGGTAGTGTATCATTTTCATATATGTCATATGTATTCATATTTAAAAATTGATAGGGACATGAGAACACTTGTATACGTTACTCGTGCTTAGACCCGGCCAACGAGCTGGGGGCCTACCCAGCCCGCTCATGGGTCGGGCTTGGGCTAGTAGATTTGGGAATGGGTCGGCTTGATCCGGCTCACAAAAATAAAAAAATATATATAATAATAAGTTGAATAATATATGTATTAGTATAATACATTTCAAAATTTTCATATGTGACACTAGTTTTAAATAAAAATTAATAGTTTATATGTCAAGTAACATGTAAACTACTTATATTAGTTATATAAAGTATAAATAGTGTTTAATAAAATCATTTATACATATTAAATACCATTAGAAAATTCAATTGATAAAGAGTGAAATGGACCATGGGTCAGTCCATGGGCGTGCTTTAGATACAGGTTTTTGAACCTCGGCCCGTTCAACCTGGCCCGCACTTTGGCTAAGTCTACTCGTACCCAAATTGTAAAAGTAGGTCTAAAATCGAGCTATAGTCAGGTGAGAAGAGGTAAGCCATCGGTCAAAGACGATCGAGAATAGCACACGAGGAGACGAATAAAGAGATGATGGAACATAAGGCGGTGGGCATGCATGGAGAAGGAAGAGGCAAGAGGAGTCCCACAGATAATGAAGGAACAAAGGCATTGTGGTGAACATGAGGGACCAATTTGTCCCCTCTAGAGGACAAAAAAATCCCATTCAATGATTTCCCATTGTGGTGCACATCTTTCTCTCTCTCTTATTCTCCGCCACAAGATCATGCACACATCTTATCCCTCCAAACGTAATATCTCTATGCATATCTATCCCCCTCATGACCTCAAATTAACATTATCCTCAATTTTTATTTCCTACTTGATTGTTCAATTCTTCAATAGTTGATTAAATATGACAGTTTTACCTTTTTTTAAAAAAACTTTTGTGACTATCTCCCATTATTTGCTTTTATTATTTTGCAATGTTATACACGTTTGATTTTTTCTTGGATTGACTTTCTGGTTCATCTTAAGTCTAGCTTTACTACAATATGACATCTAATACTTACAAAAATGTAATGGTTGATTATAAAAGTGAAAGATTACTATTTAATAACTTGCATTAGAGCTTTTTGAGTGATTGTTGATGGACTCAACTGGAGATGAATCCAACTTGTTGTTAGTGCTAGTTTTCTTGAATAATGGCTTAGGATGTCACACTATCTATAGCACCCTAAATATAGATCCACATTAAAATCTTGTAAAGTACAAGATATAATTGATTATAATAACTCGAGCTTAAGTATTTTACGTGATTACCTGTCAGCTTCATTTCAAATTGTAACACAATAAATGTTAGGGTAGTTTTCCTTGACGCTAACTCGATTTGGTCATTGAAGGAATACTAGACAGATGGAGCCACTCCAAGAAAACAAAAGGTGTTCGGATTGTAAACACTATCGTTAGTAGGAATAAGTGATGGGCTATATCATAACAAACATCTCTTTCTATAAATGAAAAGTTAACAAATCATTATATAATATCAAGAAATTGCAATAGAAAACAAAAAAAGAGATTTCACTATATTATTCTTTATAAATATTTATCTTTACAGCGGTCAGACGTGGTTAGATAGTGAAATGTTTCGAAATAATTATTCCGGACACCAAAGGGATTCTTTTGCATTGAAATCCGAATAATATTTATCATTTCAAGTGCATTTTTTGAACCTTCAAAAGAACAAATAAAGACACAATACATTCGAATTTGTCCAATTGGTTCACATGAATAAATTAGATATGTAATTGTTAAAAAATCTTATTTTCTTGCAATAAAATAAAAAGAAAGTACCACTATAATTATAATTTCTGTGCTTTCTTTTTCAAGAAAAAAACTAATCATTTTCTTGTGCAGCAAAATTTTCTATAAAAAAAGATCTCCTCCTTGGTCAAATGTAGATCCGAACTCCAATTGGGTCCACTTGGACTTTGCCTCAATGAAACTATACCTACATCTAGTAACTAGTTGATATAATATATGGTCATAGAAAACAAATCTCCATCCTAATCATCATATGATCATCGAACATTCGGTCGATCAGGCATAATTATAAATTAGGAGGTCTTTGTTTGGTGCCGTTGTTAATTGTTAATTAGTTCTAAGCTATGGGTTAGTTGGACATAAGTAGAGATGTGGATTTTCCTTGAAGCTACCAAAGGGAGCTATGACACAAACATTGCACCAAGATTGCCATGTATCTTATGTTACAATTGCCCTTTATAGACTGAGTTCTCATGTCATGATCATCTACAATGTCTCCCACAGTTGATTAGGTTTGTGCTCTACATCTAGCCCTCGGTGTCCTACGCCATATACACGACCCTACATGTCTCTCCTTTCTTCATGACCTGCACTCGTGGCCCGGTTGGATGTGGTTGGAGTCATCTTTTGCTGACTATGATGAGGAGATAAGCGACAAACCCTAAGTAACTGTTGTTACTATCATCACCGTTGTCGTCAAAACTACTTATCATTTGTTGTTCTTATACCTATTCTAGCCCCACTTTTGGTAGGATGTCGCTTTCCAAATTCATCTTCTCTAAGGAAATGAAGGATTTTTACATCACGATCCCTAAAAGCATGTCAAATTACACAAGAACCCATGTAATTTTACTCTAACTATGAAATATGACCTTGCTCAAGGATTGTGGTGTAAGAGTTCATAATATTATAGGAGTTACGATGTAATTACAAAGATAACAAGTGTTGCACTGTAATTGAACATGAATTCAAGGATGCAAAAATCCCTAAATTTTATATCTAAATTAATCATCAAGAAAGTGATTTTAAACTCTCCTTTGAAGAACATTGCAATGAAAGTAAATATTATTTCTCTTTAATATTCTTTTATACCAAAATATTATATATGGTTTTTCTACGAGGACATTGTGTTTATAGAATTTTACCCAAGCCACCTAATTTAATTTCCAATTACACCATATCCCTTATTAATCAATACTAAAGGGAAAAGTTTACATCGAAAAAGAAGGCAAACATGCAACAAGTTGTGCCGCTAGTCCTTTATAATATTTGTAATTACAATATGACCCATGTAATCCTATATTCTTTAGCACACAAGCCCGTTTCCAAGAGTTTTGTAAGAGTGAGTTTAGAAGGATTATGTTGTAATTAGACAAGATTTCCGGGGTCATAATGTAAAATATCATTTTTTATAATCCCCCCATAATCATCTAAAACATTGGATGCTGTTATGCAATTTACCATTTTAAATGTATAAAGTATAAACCCTCAAACTCCGAGACCCTTCCTCTGATCTACTCCAGAAAGCACATGCTCGAACTACCAGTGGCTTAATCGTATGATTAAAATCTTAATTAGTGAAAAATTGTCATGTGTTACAAATGGAAGGATCCGATTACCTGCACGTCGGTGCCTTCCGGCCACAATAATTCATAGCGATAATGGAGCGTGTTAAATTTAATCCGATGCAGAAGAAGCCACAGAGTCCAGCTGTTAGACCCCACGGAGTTCCCCATACCAATATCGAATAAATTAAACGAGAAAACTATGATCAGATGCCCATAAATAATAATAAGGGCAATGGTGCTGCAATATCTGGGAAATTGGAGGCTCTGTTCTGCTGCTCCTGTGAGCAGAACAGATCACCTGCCGATGCCTTTGCCGAAGAGCGCAATTTTATATTTCATGCACGAAGAAAGAGGGCGGAAAGTGCCAAATAGTCTCTGTAATCTGTTTTTTTTAATTAAAAATATTTTTTGGTTTTGGGACAGAGATATTGGAAGAACAGATCACGGGTCCATGCAATACAAAGCTAACTGTGCATCCTTTTCTCTCCAATTTTCACCATTTTCTTGTCCAGATTCTGCTGGATATTTTCCTTCTGTTTCCTCTGTTTTCAAGGTATTTTCACGTTTTTTTTAGATTTTTTAATGATTATTCGATGTACAGTTTAACCGATCACCTGCAACTAATCTGTTGCTTATGTTAATTAACCTGCATTAATTAAAGAAAAATTGTTTTAACGATACGAGCACTCAAACCAATTTGTAGATTGCGTAGCATGTAGGAGAGGGTAAGTTGAACAGTGTTTTCTGGTACAATATCAAAACTGTTCATGTCAACTGTGGTGTCCAATCATGTCACTGTTTACCCATTTACGTTCTGTGTTAGTTTGCCGATGTCCACTCATACATAACATCACACGTGGTACTCAGTATTTTTAAGGTAAGAAGAAAAATAAGATTCAGTGAGAAAAAAAATGTAATGTTTTTACTTAGAAAATAAGAACCAATCAATACCATGAACTGCTTGAACCGATTGACAGTATACCTATTGCCCGATTGATGTCGCGGGAAACAGATTGAAATTGTTTAACTCTCACCTTTCAATTTCCAATAAGGGTCGAGGTCATAGACTCCTTGATCATGTGTATCGACTTTCACCTTTCTATCTTCTTCTCCTTTCAATTCAGTGATTGTCTTCGTTTCTAAGTTTACTGTTCGGCGGTGGGTATTTTCACGGTCCATTGGCTCTTCTCCTTCCATGTTTCTCTCAATGAAAATTTTCTTTTCCATTGCACTCTATACATTTGATATCGAGAGCCCGCATGTTAACGACTCAATGTCATCGCTTACTTCCTCTCTCTCTCTCGATCGAGCATCACCTCTACCTTCTTTGCGCACGCTGTCAGTCACTTCGAAAGACAGCAGGAACTACATCGGCATCAGGAAGAAGTTGGTGCCATCACACTATAAGAAGCAACAAACTAACAACTCTTATCCTCGATTATCATTTTAACCACAATTTTTAAAATATACTAATTTGACACACAGTATATCTTAGCACAAATAACAATGTATGCTTTATTTTTAAGAAAAATGCTAGAGAGAGGGGGGGAGATACCTGACAGTGACACCAACCAGTCACCACCACCCGTTTGGCCCCTTAGTTATAAATAACACCACCTTCCTCCTTCCCCTCTCCTCCCATAGCATCTCGCCTTCCTTGACCACCCACCCACAAAGAGAGACCTGCGTGTGCAAGATCTGCGATATACCAGCGAAGAGGATAGATGGAGCGTTACATGGATGAGAAGTGGAAGCTGTCGAAGAAGGGATCGAGGAGGAGAGCGGAGGGGCGGAACCCATCATCGCTGAGGTGCTCCTTCGCGAGGAAATGCGCAGCGCTTGTGAAGGAGCAGAGGGCGAGGTTCTACATCATGAGAAGATGCATCGTCATGCTCATCTGCTGGAGAGATTACTCTGATTGCTAAAGAAGGAGAAGGAGAAGGAGAAGATGCAAATACACAGGAGGGCTCTCTGTATATATTTTCCCTTTTTGGGGGCTCCTCTGTTCTTCCCGTGGAGGTCTTCTGATTTTATAAATATTTATGGGTGTCGTCCGTTCTTGCTGTCTGATTGTCTCTGTGTTGAGGAGATGCAGAAAAAGGCAGATTTAGAGTTCCTGTTCTTTCTTATTTTCTTCCAGAGTTTTGTTTGCCTGTCTCTTTGGATCAATCTGTTCATATCCATTAACAGCGAAATGTTTCGACTTAGATTTCTTGCGGATATTTCTGGGTTTTGGAATATGCATAGAGTTGCAGTCGTTTGATTGAGGAGTAATCAGCTTCCAGATGAAGAAGTTAATGCAAATCTTTCAAGCAAACCTTGGGGTTCAATCGTGTGAACCCTTGGGGTTCGTTTGGTTGCTGGGTTAGGTTGAGTTGAGTTGGGTTGAAGTACCCCTGTGAATAATGAATAATAAACTGTGAGGAGAATTGAGAGAGTTGGAAGGAGGGGTACATCGATGTACCTCAACCCAACATTGTCCAACCTTGCAACCAAACGAAGCCTTGTGCTCTCGATCTCCATGCGACGATAGGCGTGGCGGAGGAGGGGATACTGCTAGTAGGCGTCAGTCAAAGGTCGAATCAGGGAGCGACAAGTGGGGGAAGCTGAGTCAGCAGGAATGTACACGTCAGACGAGATATGTATAAGTATAGAGGGGGCCCAATGGGATCACGTGGGCTGTGGGCCTTCAGTGGGCCCAAACATGGGAGATTGATGGATCACGACAAAGGACAACCACTCCGCCCCTTCACGTGGGCTTTTCTCCATTTGTGGCCCCGCTTATTTTTGTCCTCCATAATAATAATAATAATAATAATAATAATAATAATAATAATAATAATATAAGGTGGCTTGAACTTACACGCGGCAGCCAGTGTGGACAACCCCCTACACCACACTTTTTTCTTTGGTTATTTTTGGATTTTTTTACGAAGTTTTGAGAGATTTACTTATTATATACGTATTTTAAATTTTGTGCAAAATAAACATTCTTCGCACTTTTATAAATTAAGTTGAATTTGAAACTATATATGATGATATAGATCCTAAGATTTTTATTTAATAAAATCGAAAAATAATGAAAGCAAAAGCATGCTGTAGGGAGTTGCCTAAGCGGCGGCTTTTAGTGCACAACTATTTGCCTGTGTTGCAGAATCTCTAAACACTCCCAAAATCTTTTGAGTCACTTTTCTCAATTGAATAGTACTTCTACGAGAATAATTTTGAAAATATTTGAAGATCTCATTGTATAAGGAACGATTCACATGCATCAGTATTTTTTTATCATGTTTTGGTACATCAAAGTAATATGTCATTATATCCAATTACATTTGGATATATGTATTGTTCGTAATGCTCTCTTGATTTTCGAGTGTAAAATCATCTAAAATCCCCTCGGATTCGAATTGGATTTCTATCTCTGCAGTGGCACTTGTACCTTATGTTTTTCGCCTTTTGCTTATACAGATTTAAGTGTTATCATATCATCATTTTTTACTTATTAAATATAAATTTAGATGCAAATATTGACAAAATGTGAAAATTATTTTTTCATATTCTAAAATACGGATATTAATCCCATATAAGAATCTTAGAAATACTCATAGATTAGCATAATTACACATGTATTAAATGTAGCGCTATTTACACCCATAACCTCGAGTAATTTCATAATTATAAAATATAATCCTACATAATCTCGAATTACATCACAAACCCTGAATAGTCACTTTGTCTCACATCCATAACCCTCTATTAAGTTTGTATGTTAACCTGACTATGCCATTGGTTAATCTAACCCGTGGCCTATCTAACAGTTATTAAAATTTCTCAAAAAACCCATTAACCTCCTCCTCCCTTCCTCCACCAACACTCTACCCCTCCCGTTAGTCCCTCTGCATCCTCCTCGATGCCCTCCTCCATGCCCTCCCTCCACCGTCCTCCTCCTTCTCCCCGACACCCTCCTCTTGCAAGTCCTCCCCCCTCGCTCTCCTCTCCCCCAACATCCTCTTCTTCCCCGACACCCTCCTCCTCCAGGTCCTCCCTCCCTCATCGTCCATGTCCTCATTACTAGATGCAAGAACTCCTCCTCCATGGCCTTCAACGCCCTCCTTAAAAACCTCCTCCAACACACCTTCATGCTCCAGAGCGAAACCTATGCGAGATGGAAAAACACAACACACATCAATGTTGATTTTTGGAGGGTACTGTGTTTGTAAGATTCGGTTTTGGGACGGTGGTATACTGTAGATGTGCAGGAAGAGGCGGGAGTTGACGAAGCGAAAGTCGTAGGGGCCGCTATGGCGATTGTAGACCCCAATGAAGTTTTTGAGGGTGGAGAAGAACACTTGTGACTTGTCCTTGAGGGAAGAATTGGCATGCACCACGACGATGGAGAACTCGTCGGAGACATATGGCTTTCTTTTCTTGTTTTGTGTTTGGTGTTAGGGGAGAGAGTGTGCGTTTGTATGTTTTGAATGCTGGTGGTGTTCGCGTGACATGAATATGTTCCTCGAGACTAAGATGCAACGTTTTATACGGATATGTACATTTTTCAGCATCACATGAAAACGTTGATTCTCCTTCCCATTATTTGATATCGATATTACCTCTTTGTTGTTTCTCTTCCTCTCGCGCTTGATTCAGCCAGAGCTTCGTGCCCCGTAGTGGCGTGACGAGGAAGTAAGAGCAAGAGAGGTCGGAGTGCGAAGCAGAGGAACAATGGCGGTGATTTTGGGCAAAAGAGCTCCATTCATTGATGGATTCCTATAGAAAAGAAGGAATGAGAAAAGAAGGACAAGAAGTGGCATGCTTTCGTAATTATTATGAACCTAAAGTGTGAAAATGGTCCACATACGATGGATTCCATCAATGCTAACAGAAAAATAGTATGTATTAACACAGGGTTATTTCATGTAAGAGTCAAGCATTACTCATGGTTCTTGGTGTAAAACAAGATTACACAATGTTATATTTATAACTACAGAATTACTGGAAGTTATGGGTGCAAATATCCCTTAAAATGTAATACACATGATGAAAAAAATACTGAATGGGCTGCCAAAGCTTAGATCCAACCCACGATCTTATGGGTCGGACCTGGGTTAGTCCGCCCACATGATCATGCGTGAAGTTGCGGTTTAAATACTTATATTATGTGACGTTGTAATGCTTCTACATATAAAATAATACAAGTGATTATGTACTTTGTATACGGTATATTACCGGATTTTCAGCAAATATTCGTAGCTCAACTGTTTGGTTTTATCAGATGTTATTGGATTTGATTAGTTTAAACTGAGATAGAATACATCATGTAATTATGTTTATATTTAGGTTTGGGATAGGTGCGGATTCGGATGCACAAGGTAATCCCGAACATAAACCCATGCCTTTATGAGTAGTACATTTAAAATTCAAACTTGTTTAAAAATAGATTGGATGTGTTTGAGATCCTTAAATGGGTCGGATTCGGGTTTTGTGCATAGAAAATTGGTCGAAAGGGCTTAATTACGGACCTATTTTCAGGCCTACTCGTGGACCGCTTAAACGGGGTTCGGGTTATACGTAACCGGATCCCCGCCCGAATTACCAAATAGACCTAAACTCAAGCCCAGGCCCGCCCATAATCTTCTCCGACCCCGCGAGCCCTTCCCTCACAAATAGAATCGAAGGCCCAAACCCTAATCTTCTCCGACCCCGCGAGCCTCCCACTCCTAGCGATGCTCGCGTGAAATCGCGACGTTGGTAAGCCGAAAGATCCGATCTTGACGCCATGGCGAGGCAGCTCTCGCAGAAAGAGCAAGACATCCAGACGATGCTGGCGGCTGAGGTTCACCTCGGCACCAAGAACTGCGACTTCCACCCGCATTTCCCCTACCTTATTGATTTTAATTTTCTTGGTAGATTTCATTTTTTTCTTAATTTTTTGACAACTCCGTCTCAAGTTTGCGTTGTTATTGTTCTGTCCATTGATCTCAACGATATATGTTAGCGCTGATGTATGTTTCTCTTGATTGCCTGGTCGCTGCAAAGTTTTTAATGGATACCAAATTTTCATTGGACGGACCTTTTTTTAGTATTGCTCGACTTAATTGATGGGGAAAAGTTGCAAATGCTCTTATTCCTATAGGATAGTACACAAGTTTAGCACACATCGCGTATAATATATAAACCTGGAATCCCGAGTTCCTAGTACCGGGTATAAAGTTCGATATGGTTGTCTCGATGGGGTGCTATTTTGAAATTGATTTCCCTGCAGTCTGAAGTTTTAACGTCTTTTTATTTATATGGATGTTCAAAACGAAGAACTTCCAAATGTTGGTCATCGGTGCACAATTTCAATTTTGCAGTTTAATTAAATGTCAATATCCATTTTAAATAGGAAATGGTATAAATGCTTGATTTATTGCTTGTGGAGCATGATCGTACTGCACAGGGCAGTTAACTTGCTCCAGAAAAGCACTATGATACATAAAGTAGGACTCAAATATTTGTTGTCTGATCTTTCTTGATTATCCAGAACATGTCAAAGAATATTGTATAGATAGATAATTCTGTACTGTCACTTCCTTTTTTATGTGCCTGAATTACCAATCGCTCACACAGGGTCTTGACATTTTTTCCCTCATCAATCGGAATCTACCTACCGGGGATCTATATCATCAATCTTGGTAAAACCTGGGAGAAGCTATTGCTGGCAGCCAGGATCATTGTTGCAATTGAGAATCCACGGGATATTATTGTCCAGTCAGCGAGACCATATGGACAAACAGCTGTTTTGAAGTTTGCCCAGTACACTGGTGCTCATCCAATCGCTGGAAGGCATACCCCTGGAATATTCACTAATCAGATGCAGACTTCATTCAGCGAACCTCGCCTTCTTATCCTCACTGACCCCAGAACAGATCACCAGGTTGATTTTTTGCTGTTAATCATTATTTTCTACTATATGTATATTAGACTCTGTCTTGAATTTTCTCCAGCCAATCAAAGAATCTGCCCTTGGAAATATTCCGACTATTGCTTTTTGTGACACTGATTCTCCCATGAGATATGTTGATATTGGAATTCCTGCAAACAACAAGGGCAAACAAAGCATTGGATGCTTGTTTTGGCTGTTGGCCAGGATGGTTCTCCAGATGTGAGGCACGATTCTTCCAGGTCATAAATGGGATGTAATGGTAAGATGTTTTTCTCAAAGAAAACGTGTATGATATTTTCGTCACACCTTTTAGTAATCATGCTTCCACTTTGGAACTTCCTAATATAGTCAAAATTAGATACTATATCATGAATGTTGTTTGCAAGATAATGAATACCATTTTCCCCAATAATTAGCCACAATAGAACAACTCGGAGAGAATGCAGTTTTTTTGTTAATTTGGCTAATAAGTTATTTTGTTGCACGGGACAATTCAATGCAATCATGGAGACAAACTATTTTTTGTGGATTTTTGGGTTTTTTTTGAATGTTCTCATTATGCCAACTTTGTCATCATGCATGTATAAAAAATACCATGGCTTACAAGCAACAAATTGTGGTTAGCCATCTCGCTCTGCTATTTAGGTGCTGATCCAATATCCAGTTCATTGTTTAGTAGATTAGTTAACCATCACATCTTTTTTGGTGTTTATCAACTTGATTAATGTTCTTCTGACTGTTTTGAAGATGCTATGATCTGTATATAAATTACATTACTGAAGGAGTAGCATTTAGAGGTGACACTTAAGATAATTTAGGAGATGCTTGTCAAAGTCGTTAAAGCGGGAAAGGAGCGAAGAGCGAAGCCCGATAGGAGGCTGCTGGCTTTCCTTTCTCCCCCTTTTGACTATTATCCCTATAAGCTCACCAAAATAGCCCCTATCTTTTTTGATTTATATTTCATTATTTTTTTCTTTTTTTGCTCGAAAAAGAAAGAGTGGAACATGAAATCGAGGCCTCATTTCAGGCTATTGGTCAGGCACGCATTCTCACAGAATCTGAGCGTTGAGATTGTGCGCCTAGTCATCAGTTCGAGCCCTAAACCCAAACCCAATGTGACTTTTTCTATGAACAACAATCCAGATGGATGAAGCCAACTAATGGAGGTAGCAAACCCTTGATTTGCCTAGGACTTTATATGTGCCCTCGAAAATCCACCTATTGAAAATCAAGTTGGACTTTTGGAGCTATTTTTGAAACTAACCGAAAACACTATAAAAGCACCAATTCCGGGAAAGATTGCTCGGGAAAGCTCTCCTAGTCTAGACCTCGGAAAGGTTCGTCGGTGCTTCGGGTGAGCAACCCTGGAATACAAGACCTGGGGGAGTACCTCTCTTCTATTAAGTTAAGTTAAGGGGAGACCTGAGGAGAGTCTTTTCTTGCTATTCTCATTCTCGCACTGCTGGCAGGTTGGTTAGTCAGTGAATGGGAAAAGTATAGGAAGAAGGCCATACTATAGTACTTGCTAGGCTAGGGCTGAGTCTCATCCCGGAAGGGGTGCAAGAATGAGGAGAGAGACCTGACACTAGTTGTTCTTCTCTTTTGGTACCTCTTCTCCTTTGTTTGGGTGAGGAGGAATGATCTTCAGGCGAAAAAGCTGTGGGGGACGTTTCATCTCAAAATTGTTAAAGAAGCTGTTATTAATTATTTATTGAATGCACAGCTGGTTGAACAACAAAAAAATTGTTAAAGAAGCTGTTATTAATTATTTATTGAATGCACAGCTGGTTGATAGTTTGCAATTGGATTGAGGATTTTTCCCAATCAATATCCAATCTTAATCTCAAGAGGTAATTATTTTAATCTGGCTATGGATTATGGATTGGAACAACGTTTTATTTTTATTCAATATGTCAATCTAGTTCTTTATTATTCATACAAGAATTCTGGGAGGGATTGGTGGAGATTGCTTTGCTAGATATATGGTCACTTCTAAAAATAAGGCAGGGCAGGATTGATTGACTGCTTTGGGGTGGGGGTGGGGGTGCTTATCGCATGATTGTTCACCAGTTAAGTGGGTCTTGTCACTTAACCGAAAACTGAGAAAGGTATGAGTGAGAGTTAGAAGGTATGCTATTACTCCTATTAGATATTGAGACATGACATGGGGACATAATGAAGCTCGATGATGCATAAGTTGAAGGTCGGTCCCTCTAATTCTCATGAAGACTAATTTGATCAACTAAAAATGGCTAATAGGTGGTGGTTGATTGATACAGAAAGATGACCAAAACAACAATCATATGAATTATACATCAAAGTTGAATTGTGGATTCTCATACTGTAGTTCCTTCTTAAGTGCAAGGGAATTGCTCTCATTTATGAAATTTAGATCTATAACTCGTCTCTGAAATCAACTGTTGCCGGTCTTTAATTTTGAATGGTCTTGTACTTCTGGATCTTCAAACTGGAGCGGATCCCATCTATTATAATAATTTCCTCTGGTACATGGCACTTGAAGTTTAACATAGACTTGCAGTTTTTCTGCCCGGCATTTTTTCTAGCTTTACATTTTTTATTTGAATATTAGACATTGAAACAATAATCTCTTTATTGAATCTTTCTTTTTATAGAGGTGTTTCTGCCATCATTCTTCTGTTTTATTATCCAGTCTTTGTTTTTCGTCCATTATAGGATGCTGCTTATAATATATGGTTCTTGTCTGCCAAGGAAATGTCGCTGATTTTTATCATTGGATGGTTTAAAGAAACTGTTTTCAGTGGTTGCTAGTTGCTACAATCACAGAATTCTACATTACTTGCGTCTGATTATTCTTCTCATCGTAGCACTGATTTGCCATTTCCTCTGGGCATGTTTGTTAATGGTACTTTCTGTATTATTAGATGGATCTATTCTTCTATAGGGTCCGTTTGGTTTCTGGGTTGGGTTGGGGCAATCCTGTGAATAGTAAAATGTGAGGAGGGTTGGGAGGGTTGTAATAGTAGATGTTTGGTTGGGATGAGGGTTGGGTTGGAGATATATGTGACATGATGTGATATTATGATGGGTTGTAATGAGTGTTGCGATGATTGAGGTATGATATTTTTTTAAAATAAATTTATAAAAAGATGCTTTTTTTGGTTGCAACTTTGCCATCAACAAAAAAAGTATAAATGAGTTTAGATGTGTGATTTAAAAAGAAATCTGGTAATCGTGGTGTAGGATGTGGTCACGGTTGCAAAAGTTTTCGCATTAAACAGGTAGATAAATCCTCACGCAGCGAAAAAATCACAGACACAGTATTTTCCTATACCGTTAATATATATCAAAAATTAATTCGTAAAAGAAGTACTGAAACAAGCATTACTTGAAAACATTGGCATGTAAAATTCTAAATTTTAATTCGGGAGGACGCCAAACCAAATACCATCTCCAAAAAACACTATTACATCATACGAAGAAGTCATTGAATATCGATTGAATCATAATAACATGTTGGATACAAACTGTGAGAACACGAAGCCACTGAATACAGATTCACTCGTACAATGGAGACAATGAGTACAACCGGACACAACACGACCCATCAGATGACGTGTTTGTCAACCACGTGGTCGTCTACTTGCGCTATTCCTGTATCACGCAACTGCAGTCGAAGTGAGTCCACCATTTCCGACAGGGAAGATCTCTGCCCACCTTCATCCTTTAGCTCCGAGTAAAGGTGACACAGTTCGAGCTCCTCCTCCTGTATTTCTCATAAGGTAGACTGAAGCTGCTGCTGCAATTCCCTGTTCTCTGCCTCCTTTTCCCATAAATGTTGTGATATGAAGAAAAACTCATCTGCCAAATTTTCCAATGTCCTTGAAGATCGTGCGTACGGCTTTCGAGTTACGCATTGACTGACCGAACAGACGTAGAATAGGCGTCTCACTGGATGTTCTGACCCCTCCCCATACTGTAAAAGCAACAGATATCCACAATTGCACCTCTCTTCTGCGGAGTCCATTTAGATCGTGTGGTATGCTGGAAAATAAAATAATTACCGAATTAAATATAACAATGGCATAAAAAAGGTACATGTCTCCAACAGATTAAGGTAAAAGTTGTATAAAGTAACAATAAATAGGAAAAGGACAAGCAGGATATATTGTTATAATAAAGAAGGCACCACATATTTGCGGTATATGATTGTCTTGTGTGTCTGTTATTCCACATAGCATTAGCAATTCTATCCCTCAACACCTGCCCCCGCCGTATGTCGTCACGAAGGATGCCCACAACCCGGTGCTGCTCCTCGTCCGGCTCCTCCGGCAATATGTCGTCCTCATCGTCAAATATGGAGTCTCCACCATTGAACTGTATGAAGTTGTGGATTATACACGCTACCCTGACGACATCCCATTGTATGTTGATTGGATACGTTGGCATATCACGAAGGTAACGAAATCTTTTCTTCCATACCCCGAAGGTGCGTTCCACCACCTTACTCACACGTATGACGGTAGTTAAATAGGTCCTTATGATTTTCGTAGTGACTCCCACGAGCCCTCCAGACAGGGAGATGATATAGGGAGCCTATATACGGCGCTAAGAATGTATCCGTATTGGTGTATTTACAATCCACCAGATACTTGCAACCCTCGGGTACAATGAATGATCCGCTCTCCACTGAATGGCGAAGTACAGTCATATCTGCGCATGGCCTCTCTCAGCCTATAACCACGTAGGTGAAATAAAGGTTGAAGTTGACCGCTGCCATTACATTCTGGGTCGTGAATAACTTCCTACATCTGTAAGCACCTTGGACCTCAGGATCAACTTGAGCCGGGATGTATGTTCCGTCAATAGCTCCGATAACTCCCTGCGGTGTGGAGTGGATCGCAGATAAGAAAACTTTTAGTTCCTAGTGATAGAATCGCAGATCAAAATGTATAGTAAACGAACAACGTGTCGGATAAATTACTTTGAAATAGGGGTAGTAGCGAGGGTTGGACGTTATTATCTCCGGGGTGACAAGCGGTGCGAGTCGTATATATTCTGACTTCAGAGTCAGTATCTTCGCGAGAACATTTCTAATGTGTCTTGATTTAGTCTCCGCACTATGTTGGAAGGCCTCTTGAATGACTCTATTGGAATGTGCATTTGTGAATGCATATAAAAATATGCAAACCTGCTTATCGACATCCATGTTCTTTATCTTGGTTAATCCATGCTCGGATAAGACACGAACAAACCTTTTAAGCACGCAAGGTTTCATTCGGAAGTTTTGAAAGGCACGGTCATCGTGTACTTCAAGCATCTCCTTAACCCATTCTCTGCCGGTTAGAGGTCTTGTGTGCAATGGTCGAGGGATTCTTCTACCTTCTTCTACCCACTCCTCTACTACCAGAACTCCTACTACTCCGGTACATGCTACCAAGATCGCATCCCCAATATCTGCAAATGGATTATAACTCCGAAGCGACATCCCTGGAAAATGGCATGAGAGTAATGAAGAAGGATGTCGCTTCAAAGTCACATAATTTTCGGATGTCACTTTCTTCATTACTCTCGTGCCATTTTTCAGGTATGTCGCTTCGGAGTTATAACCCATTTACGGATATTGGGGATGCGATCTTGGTAGGATGTGTTGGAGTAGTAGGAGCTCTGCCAGTAGAGGAGTGGGTAAAAGAAGGTAGAAGGAGCTCTGCCGAAGCGACATCCCTCGAAAACGGCATGAGAGTAATGAAGAAGGATGTCGCTTCGGAGTCACATAATTTTCGGATGTCACTTTCTTCATTACTCTCGTGCCATTTTCCAGGTATGTCGCTTCGGAGTTATAACCCATTTACGGATATTGGGGATGCGATCTTGGTAGGATGTGTTGGAGTAGTGGAAGCTTTGCCAGTAGAGGAGTGGGTAGAAGAAGGTAGAAGGATCTCTCAACCATTACATACAAGGCATCTAACCGGCAGAGAATGAGTTAAGGAGATGCTTGAAGGACACGATGACCGTGCTTTTCAAAACTTACGAATGAAACCTTGCGTGCCTAGAAGGTTTGTTCGTGTCTTATCCGAGTATGGATTAACCAAGATAAGGAAAATGGATGTAGATGAGCAGGTTTGCATATTTTTATATGCATTCACAAATGCACATTTCAATAGAGTCATTCAAGAGGCCTTCTAGTATAGTGCGGAGACTATATCAAGATACATTAGAAATGTTCTCGCGAATATACTCACTCTTAAGTAAGAATATATACGACTCGCACTGCCTGTCACCCCGGAGATAATAACGTCCAACCCTCGCTACTACCTCAATTTCAAAGTAATTTAACCGACACGCTGTTCGTTTACTATGCATTTTGATCTACAATTCTATCATTAGGAACTGAAAGTTTTCTTATCTGCGATCCACTCCACACCGTACGGAGTTATCGGAGCTATTGACGGAACATACATCCCGGGTCAAGTCGATCCTGAGGTTCAAGGTGCTTACAGATGTAGGAAGTTATTCACAGCGTAGAATGTGATGGCAGCGGTCGACTTCAAACTTTGTTTCACGTACGTGGTTACATGCTGTCAGGGGTCATGCGCAGATATGACCGTATTTCGCCATTCAGTGTAGAGCGGATCCTTCACTGTACCCGAGGGTTGCAAGTATCTGGTGGATTGTGGATACGCAAATACGAATACATTTTTAGCGCCGTATAGAGGCTCCCTATATCATCTCCCTGCCTGCAGGGCTCGTGGGAGTCATTACGAAAACCATAAGGACCTATTTAACTATCGCCATACGTGTCTACGTAATGTGGTGGAACGCACCTTCGGGGTATGGAAGAAAAGATTCCGTTTCCTTCTTGATATGCCAGTGTATCCAATCAACATACGACGGGATGTCGTAAGGGTCACGTGTATAATGCACAACTTCATACGGCTCAATGGTGGAGACTACATATCTGATGATGAGGACAAATACATATTGCCGGAGGAGCCGGACGAGGAGCAGTACCGGGTCGTGGGTATCCTTCATGAAGATAATGTAGGGACAGGTGTTGAGGGATAGAATTGCTAATGTTATGTGGAATAATAGACGCACAAGGCGATTATATACCGGAAATATGTGGTGCCTTCTTTGTTATAACAATATATCTTGCTTGTGCTTTTCGTGTTTGTTATTGGTTTACAGAATTTTTACCTTAATCTGTTGGAGACATGTACCTTTTTTATGACATTATTATGTTTAATTCGGTAATTATTTTAGTTTCCAGCATACCGCACGATATAAATGGACTCCGCAGGAGAGAGGTGCAGTTGTAGATATCTGTTGCTTCTACGGTATGAGAAGGGGTCATAACATCCAGTGAAACGCCTATTCTACGTCTGCTTGGTCAGTCGATGCGGAACTCGTAAGCCGTACGCGCGAGCTTTAAAGACATTGGAAAATTTGACAGATGAGTTTTTCTTCATATCGCAACGTCTATGGGAAAAGGATTTAGAGAAAAGAGAATTGAAGTAGCAGCTTCAATCTACCTTGCGAGAAGTATAGGAGAATGATCTCGAACTGTGTCACCTTAATCGGAGTTAGAAGATGAAGGTGGGTAGAGATCTTCCTTGTTGGAAATGGTGGACTCATTTCAACTGCAGTTGCGTGATACAAGAATATCGGAAGTGGACGACCACGTGGTTGACAAAACGTCATCTGATGGGTCGTGCTGTGTCAGGCTGTACTCAGTGACTCCATTATACGAGTGAATCTGTATTCAGTGGTTTCGTGTTATCACAGTTTGTATCCAACATGCTATCATGATACAATCGCTATTCAATGACTTCTTCGTATGATTTAATGGTGTTTTTTGGAAATAGTATTTGCTTTGCCGTCCTCCCGAATTAAAATTTAGAATTTTACATGTCACCGTTTTCAAGTAGTGTTTGTTTCAGTGCTTCTTTTACGAATTAATTTTTGGTATATATTGGCGGTATAGGAAAATACTGTTTCTGTGATTTTTCCGCTGCGTGAAAGAATTTATCTACCTGTTTTAATGCGAAAACTTTTGCAGCCGTGACCACATCTACACCGCGATTACCAGATTTCTTTTTAAATCACACATCTAAACTCGTTTATGCTTTTTTTGTTGATGACAAAGTTGCAACAAAAAAGAAGACATCTTTTTATAAATTTATTTAAAAAATACTATACCTCAATCATCACAACACTCATTACAACCCATCATAACATCACATCATGTCACATTCATCTCCAACCCAACCCTCATACCAACCAAACACCTACAATTACAACCCTCCCAACCCTCCTCACAGTTTACTATTCACAGGGTTGCCCCAACCCAACCCAGCAACCAAACGGACCCATAGGGACCCTGAGGAGGCCAAGGAGACTGAGGCAGAGGATGTTGCTGTGGCCCCACCTGACTTCAGTGCTGTTCCTGATTATGCGGCTGGGGGTCTTGCATCTGACCAGTGGAATGCCCCAGATCAATGGATACCAGAGGCGGTTGCTCTCCCTGTTCCTCCGGCAGGAGCTCCGGGTCAGTAAAATCGAAATGCCTTTATTGTTTTTATCTTTCATTTCTGTTCCTGGTCAACACCTTCTTTCTCTTAAGGTATAGGATCACTGTGGTTCGTCTAATCATAACCTTAAACATATCTTGTGATAATTATAGTTACATTAAAAAATCATCATCAATATAACTTGTGTGAATCATGTGGTTCAACTGTCACTGCCTCCTGTTCACTAGAATCACGTAAAATTCTGTATGTGGACATCCTTTGAAATGGTGACGGTTGCTAATTCAGCCTCCTGTTTACTAGAATTTATCCTTCGAAATTTTTCTTGACATGACATTCAACTGTCATATAAGAAAATTTACTGTCATTGTCAAAGAATTGTGCACTCAGTTACATTCAATTCCTATACTATCTCTGATTTGCGCACTCAGTTAATCAGTAGTGCACATAATCATATCCATCATCCTCAGTTCACTTAATAATTTATACCTCTTTGCCGTTGGCTTTTGATCTATTGTGCACACAATGCTGGGCCTCCTACCATTTTTGGTCTGAAAATGCAACATGTTCACCTTAATGCTTTACATCCGACAAAATCATCTCCCTGAAACACAAAGACGTCTCGCTACATGATGAATTTGGGCAAACTACTTTTTCTTTATTCTTCCTTTTGGAATGCAAGCATTGCAAATTATGCAAAGTTCTTACCTACCATAATATTGTCTCTTTTTGCTCATTACCGTTTATGTTTTGTCTGCGTGACATGCTGATGGGCGTGTATCTGGATTTACATCATCGCGTATGTTTGATGCCGGTATTTCGCAGCCTTTACATTCTTTCTTTGTTGTAATTTATCTAATTTGACTCCTCTCGTGCATGAACAGTACCTGCATCTGCTGATGGATGGGATGTTGCTGCTGCACCTCCGGTTGCTAATATAGCTCCAACTGGTTGGGAATGATCTGCACGTCCATCGGAAGGTGCTCTGGGTTTTGCTCCTTCAGCAAGTATGCTTTCCATCCTGTTTTAACATACTATTCTCCTCTGTTTAAGGTTTAAAAGTTGAACCATGTTTATTTTTTGTCGCTGATGTGACACTAGGCGATTTTTTTAAAGATGTGTGTGAGTTATCTTAATTATGTGGATTCTTGGGAGGTGTCCATCAATATCAAAGTCACTAGCAAATGGCAAGACCAACCAAACAACTTAAATTTAGAAAAAAAATATGAATTGTTGTATACGAGATAATGAAATGTTGTATCTTCTTGCAAACATCGAAACCGAAAAGTATCGTATTGTTGTACTTTAAAATTGTTACAAACGCATCCAGAAGTCAAAGTACCTCATCATTTGTCCTAAATCAACATTACACAACAAAAATACTAGTAGGCAGCACAGTAGACTTGAATGATACAAATATAATTTCATAAAAGTTGATAGTCCTCAAAGTATGATCTAAATATAACTACGCATCTAAATTTCAAGTTGTATGAATGCTTCTAAGTAGGGCTGGCTATCGAGCCCAACGAGTCGAGGCAGCCCCTAGCTCGGGCTCGAGCTAAATAAGCTCAGCTGGGCTTGGGCTCGAGCTCGGTCTCGTTCGAGCCCAACTGAGCCGGCTCGAGCTCGGGCTCGATGAGCTCGAGACCTTATCGAGCTGGCTCGGGCTCGATAAGGCTCGAGTCGAGCCCCCTTATCGAGCTCGAGCTCCTTATCGAGCCCAAGTCGAGCTCGTTAAAGAAAATGGGTACTTTTTGATGGAAAAATGTTTTGTGTGGTTCAAACTCGAGACCTGCTCTATCAAAGGCTTTGTTCCTTACCACTAGACCACTATTCAAGTTGTGTATAAAATCTTAATTATAATATATATTGTAACATTATATTTGCTTATAAAAAATCACTAATTTTCTAATACGTGGGCATGGGGCAAATGTGTGGGCGGGAATGAGATTTGAGAATTGGGTCATGACTCATGACTCGTGAGAGGGTCAAAGTTAGTGGATGGAAAATTGCAAAAGGGTTAAATTTATTTTGTTTGTATTATATATAAATATATAATTAATATCTGTATATATTTCCTTATCGAGCCCCTTATCGAGTTATCGAACCGAGCGAGGCTTGGCTCGAGCTCGGCTCGTTAAGCTATCAAGCCCAAAATTCTGGTTCGGGCTCGACTCAATAGCCTAATGAGTCAGGCTTACGAGCCCTTATCGAGCCGAGCTCGATCCTGGCTCATCGAGCCGTGACTTAATAGCCAGCCCTACTTCTAAGGGATAGTTTCCTCGTGTAGTTGGATCCCAATGTCCCTAGAAAAATATCAAAGAAAATGTCTTATATACTAACAAGGATCGATTCTAAAAATCTAAGTTAACATGTTTTCAAGTAGATGATCCATTCTAATAGAGAGTTAAGCTTTCTTCCTAGGAAATATCAAGCTATAAGAGTAACGTGTATGAGCCTCTGCTGTTTTAGGTGATAAGAAAATCTCTTTGAAAGTCAAAGGAAAGTATTAGACAAACATCGATGAGACTGACCATAGACAATATGCAGATAATGACAGTAGTAGAAATGAAAAATACTTAGGTGGATGTGTGGTCAGATGGAATGATGTGATCAGAAGGAAAGTTGGTGTAGCTCTGATAGAGGATAAGATGAGAGAAAACTGTTTAAGATGGTTTAACCATTTGCAAAGAATGTTAGTTGATGCATCAGTTAGGAGATGTGTGATTTGGAATGTTGAGCTGGTTAAGAGAAGGTGAGGAATGCCTAAGAAGTGTAGGAATGAGACTAAGTTCGAAGGGATCTTAGTTGGATTTAAACTCGAGAATGACCTAGAATAAATCTGAATGGATGCCAAAAAATCCATGTAGTCCATGGGGCGGGTACCCTGCCCATTCATAAGCACATAAAACTCTCTCACCATTACCGGGTCAATGGTGCGACCCACTTCATTTCAATGGGCCCTCGGTTCTCAACATGTATCCAAATTATTTGAATGGGTAGCATGTGTCTGCATGTACCCATGGGTCATTATAACAAATATACACATCAACTGAACATAACAAAGCACAATAAAAAATGTAAAATTATATATAAAAAATGACACGTATTTGTTAATCTTTTATAAAAAAATGATTTATATTTGTTATTCTTTCTTCCAAAGAGTATAGCGGACATAGTTGATCTCTCTCATACGTCATGTTTTCAAGTAGATGATCCATTCTAATAGAGAGTCAAGCTTTCTTCCTAGGAAATATCAAACTATAAGACTAAAGTGAAGATGCGCCTCTACTGTTTTTTGTGATAAGAAAATCTCTTTGAAAGTCAAAGGCAAGTATTACACAAGAAATGAAAATACTTAAATGGATGTGTGGTCCGAAGGAATGATGTGATCAGAAGGAAAGTTGGTGTAGCTTCGATAGAGGATAAGATGAGAGAAAATTGCTTAAGATGGTTTGACCATTTGCAAAGGAGGTTGGTTGATGCATAAGTTAGGAGATGTAAGTTTTGGAATGTTGAGCTGGTTAAGAGAGGGCGAGGAATGCCCAAGAAGTGTTGAAATGAGATTAGTCCGAAGGGATCTTAGTTGGATTTAAACTCGAGAATGACCCAGAATAAATTTGAATGGAAACAAAAAAATCCTTGGTAGTCCATGGGGCGGGTACCCGACTCATTCATAAGCACATAAACCTGGCCCACCATTATCGGGTCAATGGTGTGACCTAGTCCATAACGGGTACCCGGTTCCATTGCATCAAATTTCAACGAAATTCAGTCAAATTTCCATCGAACTCCCTTCCCTCCCACATGTTCAATCTTTTTCTAGCGGTTTTCCCAGAGATCTATCTCATTAACGCTACCTTCATTTTGCTCATTCATGGAGCTGTATTTAGTACCTCTAAGAAGGATGATTATCCACCGTTAGTCAGCAATGTGGGTTGGCTTGGATTACTTAGTGTTGCGCGCCTAGGAGGGCAGCGCGCTTGGGGATGCGGAGGAGCTCGTCTCGTTCCTGCTCCCTAACCTAATGCGTCCGGACCGCAGGGAACCGTAGCATGGGGGGACGTCCTCGTCCTTTAGCCGCCGCAAGGATCCAGTCGAAATCGAAATTCAATCGAAATGATCGAAATATGAGGGCCCTAGTACAAAAAATGATTGAAATTTCGGTCAAATTTCGACAGAAATGATGTCCAAAACTGACATTTAAGGCCTTGCCCAGTTCTCAACATGTACCCAAATTATTTGAATGGGTAGCATGTGTCTGTCGGTACCCGTGGGTCATTATAACTAATATACACATCAAATGAACATAACATAACACAATAAAAAATGTGAAATTAGAAGTCACTAGTTTGACATCTTGAACATGAAGAAAATGGTCAAAGAGTACTAGCAAAAAGATATCTTATGTAATAGATTGAAAATCGAAATGATAGCTTAGAACGTGTATCTAATCAAAATACTTTCAACTGAGAAAATATTCAATTTTCAAAATTAAATAACACACACAAACACACAAATCTTTCTAACATTTATGTCTAATACATACACGATATAGCTTGTGATGTAAAATATATGTTATACAAGACAAACAAATCACTCAAAATCAAGAAACTGCGTAGCATTCACAAACACGATTTATATCCAACCTGGTAGTAGGCAAAACTTACAGTCACAAGATTCGGAAGGTTGCTAACAACCTAACACTCTCACAACCGCGCGTACTCCATGCAGTAGAGAGAATCCCTAAGAAAGAAAAGTCTTAAATTTAGGATTTTGGTTTCGTTTTGCCAAGTCCAAAAAGTGAACTTCCGATGAATTTTGGTGAAATTGTCAAAATATTGGAAATGACCCTTGACTTTTTCCAAAAAGTAAGATTTCTAATATTCCTAAGTCAATAAAAAATAGAAATGCACACTTATTTGTAAAATAAAATTGTAAATATAAGTTTTGAAGTGGTATTATACTTGTAATCATCATATGTTGATATGTAGAACAACGCGTTGCCTAGAGTCAGAACTATATGTTAAATTGAAAGCAAAAGCCATGATACCTCGTCAATACGGATGAGTTTGACACATATAATAACTACCAATCAAAACATATGTATCAAAATAAAGAAACAACAAAATAATAAAGCTCTTCACTTCAAATTTGAATTTAACTCTTAAATATTGTGTATAACTGATTTGGTTTGAATTTATATAAAAATTTAGATACTAACTAAAGAAACTCTCAAACAATTCAACACATCTGCGAATAAATAAGTGAAAATTCATTAATATATGCAGATTTTGACGAAAACGAAGGGTAGATACCTTTATTTTTGTTGTTTTGCCGAAACGACATGCAATTTCGATGAAATTTCGTTGACATTATGTTGTTATTTTGTTGAAATCCTTTAAAAAGAAATAAGGTAGCGTATGGATTTCGGTGACATAGAGAAATGGAAATTTTGAAGAAATTCGGTATAATTTAAGGCCATGCATACATCACATGCGAGATCGGAAATTACACCCTTTGCTCATATGCAGTGGAATTATTTAGAGCTTAAACTGTATATTTATTCTCTTCCCATGAACCTTGCCCTGTTCAAGCTCCGATCAGGCAGCCATGATTTTGGTCGTGAACTCTACGGGGACAGGACATGGGGAGACAGAGTAGTCACCCGACTTGAGCACCTCAGAGCAGCATTTTTCACGGTGTTCGTCGCTGAGGATCTGCTGGAACCAGTAATCCACTCTCAAGGCTTTCTCCCCCCTGCAACAAAGTATTCAAACTCCAATTTTAGAAATGCCAGAACTGATACATCACCATAGCTGCGAAATGATTTGGGTTGTGGGTTGTATGATGTAACTAATCATTCGAGGTGGAACTTATATCTCATGAAAAGATCACCATAGCTGCGAATTTGATTTGGGTTGTGGGTTGTATGATGTAACTAATCATTCGAGGTGGAACTTATATCTCATGAAAAGATGGCCGCCAACCGTGAGAAAGAAATTATAAACACATGAATCAGAAGGTATTTCTCATGAGATGGGATTCGAAAATGTCTGTTCTCACTAAGAACAAAAAGTAGGTCTCCTCTAAGGAAATAAATAAAACAAAGTCTACCTAAAAAAATCCATGCAAAAAGGGGAGGACTTCAGGACAAAAAGTGTAGAATACGTAACAAATATAAAGGGAGGACATAATTCTGAATTGTGATCTAAAAATCATGAAATTTAACCAGAACTAAGCAAGTTCAAGGTGATATTCATCGCAGAGAAAGCAAGAACTTCAGCAATAACTTTAACAAAATGGTGATACACAAGGAGAAGAATACGAGAGGGAGGAGGAAAGCCGTGCTGGATCAAGAAAACTGCGACGGGTGGCAAGGCATGGAGGAATGCTGTAGCCGTGTCGACGATTGATTTCACTTCGGTGGCAGGGCAAAGAGCTACGGCAAGCGGCAAGGTGTGGACGGTAGCTACATCGGACAGCGAGGTGTGGGGGAGGGTTTTGCTGGGTGGAGCGGTCTGGAACAAAGCCTAAAATCATGAAGGCACACAGAAGCAGGAGCGCAAAGGTTGGGTGTGAGGGGCAAGGTGCAACAAGTGCCGGTACCCAGTTCTTCTAGTGGGATTTCCACTTGGTCACTTTGGTTGAACGAGTCGACAATTTGCGGGTACTCGACTTGGATATTTTTTCATGGGTACCCGTGAAATTAGAATCATTAGCAGGTCAAAGTGGCTATCCGTTTGACTTTACTACATTGAATACATGTTAATCCTGGTAGCAGACACTATTTAATTGTAGGAAAAAGCTTTGTTGTATTACATTGGAGAGTTATCAACATCTTGAGAATTTTGATGCAATCAGTTATTTAAAGCTTATGTAAGAACTCTCCCTCTTCTAGAGCTAAGCATAGGATTCATTTGGTTGCAGGGTTGGGCGGGGTTGGATTGGGGTACACCGATGTACCCCTCCTTCTAACCCTCCCAATCCTCCTCAGAGTTTACTATTCACAGGAGTACCTCAACCCAGCCCAACCCAGCAACCAAACGAACCCTAAGGGATTGAGGAACAATGTTATGATAATCGAAACACTCAAAATTAATACAAGATGGAAAGGGTCATATAAAACTTGATATCTATACAAGGATTTCGTAAAAATGTAAAGTCATATGGAACCGACCAAGAAGAGATAGAACTTCGCTACACATATTATATTCTTATGCAAGAATACTTAAGTGTTTTTTTTAAATCATAATGTAATATAATCCATATCTTTAACCACAATGCATACATACATCTTTCAATTAACTGTTTAACTTAACCCGTAAATTGATTTAGCAAACTTCTCTTTAAATTTATTTTATATCTTTAGGGACATGACCAGCCAAAAACCCCCGCATTAAGGGAGGAAACCATCCAGCATGAGGGATACGAAGGTCCATGGAACATATGCAAGACAAGAAATCACAAGTACAAGGAGAGGGGATCATACATATATGTTGTGCGTGCATTCAACGCCATATCTCCATTCTAAGTCATTTCACGCTTCATCATGATCACAGAAATCCTCTAAACCAAAACAATCATTGGCTTAGATCTAATCTATAATAAAAATCTTGAAATATAAGGAGCGAGAGAGATGATCTTACATTTTTCTAAGGGTAGATTCGTAGAGTAGATGAGAGAATGCTCCTCTCCAAAAAAATTGTGGCGATTCGCCACCTCCGCAACACTCTGACAAGGAGCATGGAAGGTGGGAGATGGTGGGTGGTGGCTAGGGTTTGCAAATGAGAGGAGAGAACATACCAAGAGATTTTTTATATCCGTAAATTGATATTTGGACAGATCTCTTAGGTGGATCTTGCTAAAATCATGTATAACGACTCAAGAATTGACCCCTCTTCACTAAAATGATCATATCTCATTCATCCGATGTTCGACTTGTAAAATTTCATATGAGTTGGAATCCTGACAACAATACACATCTAATAATTTATTTTATAAAACAATAATATCAAATTTGAATTTCTAATAAGTTTCTAAATAGACTAGACTGTAACTATTTAATCACCACCAACTTGATCAAGTTGCCTGATAAAACCAGAGGTTTCACAAATTTGGGTTCTACACGGCCTACAAAACTTCCCTACCCATAGTCTGAGATCCTTTGGTTGCAGGGTTGGGAAGGGTTGGGTTGGGCTGGGTTGGGCTGGGTGAATAGTAATCTGTGAGGAGGAAGTACCTTTGTGAATAGTAACCAGGGTTGGGCCAACCCTGCCCAACCCTGCAACCAAACAGGCCCTAAGGGTCGATTTTTGCAGTTACAATTTCAGGCTTGTAAGTTTCGGAATAAGCTTGAATCTGTTTTAGGAACATTTGAAGGTTTTATATAGGGATAATTACACCCATAACCTTGAGTAATTCCTCAATATCAATCATAACCCTGCATAATCGCGAATTACATGGGAAACCCCGGATAGTTACTCCGTTTCACACACATAACCCTCTGTTAGTTTAATATGTTAACTCAACCATATGAGTGGGTTTATCTAACCAAACTATGATCTAACGACTAGGATTAGCCAAATAAAAAAATAAAAGGAAAAAAATAAATGTTGGTTGGCTGACATGGGATAATGTCCCCAGGTCTGACTTGCATGCGGTGGGAGGAACTCCATTGCAGGCCGAGGCAGGCGGGGTGCTTCGAGCTTAGCTGGGAGGCTTCGAGCAGGGGAGGGATCGGTGCGACCAAGGGAATGAGCTCGGAGGGATGGGAGAGGGTTTCGAGGTGGCGGGCTTCTTGGCAGGGGCGTGGGGGTTGGGGGCGAGAGGGGGGGAGCTTTCGCTAGCTTCGAAGGTGGGCGGGGGAGGGGGCATGGGGGGTGCGGGTCGTTAGGTGTACGCGAGGAAGGTGTGCGTCGATCTCTCGCGCGGGGAGGGGGGTCGCGAGGAGGGTGCGGGGGGTTGCTGGTCGGTCGTCGTTGGTCGTTGGGGGGGGGGGGGGAGTGTGGGTCGATTGCGCGCGCCAGAGCAGACCGAGGAAGCTTAGCTTCGAGGTCGGTCGCCGCGGGGGGGGGGGGGGGGAGAGGGGATTGCGCGCCGTCGGTCGCCGGGGGGTGCGGGCAACTTCGAGGTCATTAGGTGTACGCGAGGAAGGGGAAGGTGCGCCGTCGGTCGCCAGGGGGTGCGGGCAGCTGGAGCTTGCAGGAAGGGGAGGGTTGCAGCCTACGGAGCAGGGGCGCGCGGGGTACTGGAGTTCACAGGAAGGGGGGAGGTGGGGGCGTACAGGGTGCTGGAGCTTGCGGGAAGGGGGAGGGATGCAGGGCGGAGGCGCACACGCGGGTGGGTGGAGGCACGCGCAGCGAGAGGGGGCGGAGACGGTGGGAGGGCTGCAGGGCGGAGGCATGCGCAACGAGGGGGGAGGGCTGTAGGGCGGAGGTCAGCAGCGAGGAGGAGGAGGTGTGGTGGTGGACGGAGAGGAAGGGGGAGGAGGAAGTGGTCGATAGGGAGGAGGAAAGGGGGAAGAACGTTGGGGCGCGGGCAGGCGGGAGGAGGGTCGGGGCTCCGACGGGCGGGGGGTTGGAGCTCCGACGGGTGTGGGCCTTCCAGGCTTCCAGGAGCATCAATTTATAAATACAAAAAGTCCTGAGGGGCAAAATTGTCCACATCTAACATTTTCCATCTGAGTTAACAGAAATTCGAAACGGAAGTTGACACAGGATCATGTCGTGTAAAGGTTAAGCATTACTCAGGGTTCTCATGTAATTCGCGATTACGCAGGGTTATGATTGTTATTGCAAAATTACTCAGGGTTATGGGTGTAATTATCCCTTTTATCTAAGAGTTTTAATTTCCAATCAGATCAGTTAGCTGGGCTAAACACTGTTTTTGACAGGGAATTATGTCTCCTTAGTAATGCTAAAATTTGGTTGAAGATTATCAAGTTTAGATACTAGAGTTTCCACATGGTCGAAGTAGTGGGCACTTATGTTAACATAGGGTTTAGGTAGGGTTGTTGGGTCATGTATAATATGCACCATTTAATGATGATGATGATCATTTTGTAAAGATTATATAAAATTGTGAAACAAGACGAACAAATATCTTATGATAGACAAAACTCAAGATATCATTTAGATGATTCTGATATTCGAGAATTAAATAAAGTTGATCAAAGCACACAATGAGCAATTCAAGCTATGAAGATTAAAATGGGTATGCGTGAAGATCAAGTCAAAAATCTTTTTGAGTCCCTATAATTTTTATTTTTCATCATAAGAGGTGGTGTGCAACCTCAAATAAGAAGCATGTATGAATCATCACTTAGTTATCGGATTTTCTTTTTGGGATATTTACACCCATAACCCTAAGTAATCTGGTAATTACCCCAGGAACCCTGCGTAATAGCGAATTACGTCATAACCCCCGAGTAATGGTTAACGTTTACTTATGTAACCCTCCGTTAGGCTCTGACGTTAGCAGTAACCACAGTTGGGTTACCACCTACCACGCCTGAGTTACGAGGTGGAGATCAAATGGCTGGGGTTTGTTGCCGCCACGTGTAGGGTCTCAATGGAAGTAGATGTCAATCGAGTAATAGTGCAAGGGCGACGAGGTGGAGGTTTTTTCCCTCGTCCCGCACTCGACATTGTCACCTATCTCTCCCGCCTTCGGCTCATCCTCTTCGTCATCTTCTCCAAGTCGCGGAAGAAGAAGAGCCCCCCATCAGTCGCCGACGAGACCCTTCCTCCTACACCAAGGAACCAGAAGCAACTCGAAAAGCAACGGTATGTCCTTCCCATCATCTTCGCCTTTGAATTTCTTCTTAAAATTCAACTGAGTAGATGAGAATGAAACCTGCATGTACCTTAGGGCATGGGTTGGTTCGAAGGGCGTGAAGGGATCCTTAGCATTTACGTCCGGTATGTGGGATACTTCAAGAAGGTGCGAGGGCATGGTGGCAATAGGTACTTGCTGAGGAAGCAAGTCGTCATAGGGACAAACCCAGATTACACGTGTTGGTTCGACATCATAGAGGACATTGCAGAAGTTGTTCCCTAGCAAGCAAAGGATTCCTTGCGTATGTGCTACAAAATTCCTAATTCCCATCCATCTAGGTACGAAACTATCACATGGTTTGATTTTTTTTGCCCTAATCGCTTATTATTTAGGTATACGAACATCTACTCACATTTTTTCTTCGTTAGGTATGCGAAGTTATCTGATGAGAAGAAGATGATGGAAATGTTTCACTTGCACCAAGACGGGATGCAAGTTGAGTTGGTGGTAGAGTTTGATCAAGATGCAGAAGCACTTGATGTCGTGGAAGACCATGCGAATGCAGGCCAAGATCCAAATGTCTCGTCCTTAGGGAATGATGTGAATGAGACTGTGGAGGCTTTGCAGGAGTTGGGGAAGGTTAGGCATGAATCCTAGGAGTTACTTCATTGTATCACTTTCACCGAATGTGCGCAAGGGGATGGAGTGGAGGGATTTACTACTCAAACAATGGATTTGGAGGATGAAGTTGTGCAAATGGACATTGATCGGAATGACATAGTGGAGATGGATGATGATCCCCTATTTGAAGAGCCAGTGGATTCACTTGGGGATGAATCAAGGACACCCATCAGTCTCAACGCCATGGAGGCACCGATGAGGAGTTCTCAGCAATCGTGTATAGTGAGATCGAAGAGAGTGTTACGCTCCCAAACCCTATGTATCGATATAAGAGAATCGGAAGAATCTGATTTTGTTGTTGATAGCACAAGTACCAATGATGATGATGCAGACCTCAGCGGTCTTGAGTCTGAGAATAGCTACCGCTATCCCTTAGATTCAGATTTAGAGGATGTGGAGGACTTCGAAGGTCGAATATCGTCCAACGACATGGAGATTCCGGACATTGCAGTTGGATTCGAGTTCAATGGACACGATGAATTTAAACATACATTAAGCACTTATTGTCTGAGACATGAATTTGATGTGAGATATATAAAGAGTGAGGCAGTACAGGTGACAGACATATGCAAGGGAGAAGATTGTAGATGGCGAATCCATGCTTCTAAACTCCAAGATAGCATGCGATTCCAAATCAGGACTCTGCATGGGGAGCACAATTGTTCCTCTGTCGGTAGGGTTGGCAATTCATTGGCTTCACAAGAGTGGATTGCCAAGTACATTGAAACATGGATCAGGGACAACCCAGAAATGACTGTCAATGCCATATCTCGACGGATAGCCGAGCAATTCTAAGTCCATTTACCTTACATGAGGATATGGAGGGGAAGAAGGATTGCCCTAGACAAGATCTAAGGAAAATTTGAGGAGTCATATGAGAGACTTCCATCTCTCATTTATGAATTGAAGAATCGTAATCCTTCAAGTGTAATTCACTACGAAACTGAGAAGGACGATTCATTTCTACGTGTTTTCATATCGTTGAAAGCACAAAGGGAAGGTTTTATTGAAGGATGTAGACCTTTCATAGGTCTTGATGGATGCCACCTGAAGGGGAAATACCTAGGAACACTTCTCTCAGCGACATCTTTGGATGGATGCAATGCATTATTCCCAGTAGCTTTCGCAGTTGTAGAAAGCGAGTCCAATGTCACGTGGAATTGGTTCATGACTCATTTGAACCATGCTATCGAGTTTGGCAATGGTACTGGTTTAACTTTCATATCAGATGCACAGAAGGGTCTCGAGTTGGTGGTGAAGACCATCTTCCCCCAAGCGGAGCACAGGACATGCATGCGACATCTGTATAAAAACTTCAAGAAGAAATTCCCTGGCGAAGAATTAGAGATCATGGTTTGGTCTGCTGCAAGGGCGTTGGATACCAAGCACTACAATCACTGGATATTTGAGATTAAAAAACATAGCATGAGTGCATACCAGTGGTTGACAAATGTGCAGGAGAAGTGGAGCCGTCATCAATTTGATGACTCAGCAAAGTGCCATTATGTCACAAATAATCTGAGTGAACCATTCAATGCATGGATATCACCAGCGAAAAATAAGTCCATTTGTTAGCTAGTTGATTGGATAAGGTAAAAGTTGATGACAACCATGGATGAGAGACTTTGATGGTCGAAGAACTGGAAAGGAAAAGTTGTACCATCAGCCTTGTCTTACGTGAGAGCCATCACAAGGGACTTGAAGGGCTTCATTGTTAGAAGAGGTGATGACTGCAATGTGGAAGTAGAAACTCCTTCAGGGAGGTATGTTTTGAACCTTCTAGCCTGTGAATGCTCGTGTAGAAGATGGCAACTGTGTGGGCTTCTAAGCACACATGCAGCAGCAACGTTGGGAAGCGTCGGAGGAGTGCGGTGGGAGAATTATGTCGAATGATTACTACAAAGTTGATCGTTATAGGAAAGCCTACTCTGTGCTTACATAGCACCAATGCCCGACAAGACACGGTGGTTGGTGGTCAATATTCCGTTCAAGGTGCAACCGCCTCGCACCACAAGGCCGCCGGGACGTCCACGAAAGAATCGCATTCGGCCAAGGGACGAGAATGATAGCAAATCAAAGCATAAATGCAGCAGGTGTAGCAAGTTCGGGCACCAAGCTCGTACCTGCAAAAAACCAATCAATGCACCATCGTCTGTCATACGAGTAAACCAAGAGATACCAGTAGGTCTCTCAACGCAAGTTTCAACAAGCTCTCAAAATTCAATGGCCAACAAAAGGTATTTATTTCGATTGTCTTGCATTTTATCTACATTAGATCTTTACTTGTGAAATATCTTCAACTAAAACATGTGTATTTTCGTAGTGGAATTGGGTACAGTTCAGGAGGTTCTTGGACAAGAGGAAAAAAGGGGAGAAGGCCTACAAAGAAGGGGGCGTAGCCGAAAAAGAACAAGAAATTTCGAAGCATTTCCAGATGGACCTCCAGTTTCGATGAATCCATAGGTACATCACTTCTCATCAGCTCTTAGAACTCAAGTAAGAGCATCAATCATCACTAAATCTTTGATCTGGCAGTGTTGAACGTTATTGTTATTTCTCATTGTAGGGAAAGTGCGAAAAGGGGAAATGGATGCTTTTTGGAGAGTTTTTGAGCGCATGGATCTACATGGACAAGCTAAGCTAATACAAAATTTGGGATGTGGATTTTTGGATGTGTGTTTTTTTTATGCCCAAGAAACTTCTTATATGTATATTTTAAGGTATATACATGAACAATCCTTAAATGTACTATGTGTTAGATGGGTTAGCTATCTGTTTTTGGATACTTAGAAGAACAATCCTTACATGTGCTATGTATTGGTTGTGTAAACTATTTGTTTTTGGATACTTACTTGAACAATCGCCATTTTGTCATGTATACATGAGATTTATTTTTTTGTTGTAAAATATTATTTGAAAGCATTGTATGCGATTAACATGGCTATGAATATCAAACATATCGATATTGCTTTCAGCCATATCAATATTGTTGAAAGCTTATTCAATACAAGTTTAACATTCTCATCCGTTGATGAAGATTTCTTGATAGTGCCGAAAGATTGTGCTGCTTTGCTACATGGCTCGTCCATCCAATGAAAGAAATCACAAGTCTTGAAGGCGCATGTGTAGAATCGTGCTCCTTTGATCCACGATTTGGTGGAGGTCTTCAAAACAGCTTCGACGCCGCAAAGGCAACGCATACTAGATGATGATTTCAAGGAACGCTGCCACATTTTCTGCAATTATCGTAAACATCTTCAAACAATAATTTGTAGCAAAACAAAAAAAAGGCTTCTTGCAACATTACGAAAAAATAAACAAATTGCACCTTCTTCTGTCGTAGATCTACCAGGTACTTTCCTCAAAAAATCAATTTCTATGGGGGTCTCTACCACTCATTTTATAGGTCATTCATTGCATGGGAGGGGAGACTACCAACGGATCTATTTCTAGTCGTTGGAGCCCAGCAAACCTGGGGGCATTTTCGTCCAGCACGTAACGACCGTCCAACAAAAAGAAATGTCTCCTAACACAAGGTTATGCTATGCAAGAGTTAACCATTACTCAGGGATTATGATGTAATTCGTTATTACGCAGGGTTCCTGGGGTAATTACCAGATTACTCAGGGTTATGGGTGTAAATATCCCATTCTTTTTCAGTCGACTAATTTATAAAGAAATTTTTACACCCATAACCCTGAGTAATTTCGCAATAACATTCATAACCCTACATAATCACGAATTATGCTCAGGACCCTGAATAAGTGTGTCATCTTACACTTATAACCTTCCGTTACTTTACTTTGTTAACTCATTATCTAACCAATCAACGATCTAACGGTTGAAATTTAATCTAAATAAAAAAAGGGATTTTTACCCGGCAGACACTGTGATCTTTTGCAATTACCGCTACGACCTTTGAAACATCCTAATTCCTCCCTCAACCCTGTAAACTTGCTCCGTCTTACCCCACAAACCCTACCGTTAAATTGACACATCTACAGTTAACTTCCTTGAGTTAAAAACGAGTTAATCTAACCGATCCGTGATCAGACGGCTAGAATTAACCAACAAAAGAAAAAAAAATAGTCCTCTTCCACCTCTGTGGCCTGGGCTTCGAGCTATGGGCACAGGGAGGGGGCTCGAGGGGCGGCGCAGGGAGCCTGGATCTGGAGAAGGAGTTGGCGGTGGTCGAGGGAGGCGGAGAAGGGGTTGGCAGGGAGGCAGCCATCCGGCTGGGAAGGAGGTTGGCGGGGCGCGGGACTCCTCAACGGCGGGGGGGTGGGTGGGACTCTGAGCGGTGCTTGAGGGGGACAAGGTCTCTAAGCACGCGCAGGAGGGGACAGGGGGTGCAAGGGAGGGCATCGGGGGAAGTCGGGGGGAGGGGGGCTCTAAGCAGCGTGGGAGGGGACTGGAGGCGGAGGGCATCAAGGGAAGCAGGGGAGGCGGCGGCCGAGGACTGCTTTAAGCGGGGGGCTCTAAGAGGCGCTGGAGGGGACAGGAGGCGGAGGGCATCGGGGGAAGCAGGGGAGGCGGTCGATGCAGGAGGGGAACAAGAGGTGGAGGGCATCAGGCGGCGCGGGAGGGGACCAGGGGGTGCAGGGGAGGGCATCGGGGGAAGTCGGGAGGGAGGGGGTCTAAGCGGCGCGGGAGGGGACAGGAGGCGGAGGGCATCAGGGGAAGCAGGGGAGGCGGTCGGCGCAGGAGGGGAACAAGAGGTGGAGGGCATCGGGCGGCGCGGGAGGGGACCAGGGGGTGCAGGGGAGGGCATCGGGGGAAGTCGGGAGGGAGGGGGGTCTAAGCGGCGCGGGAGGGGACAGGAGGCGGAGGGCATCGGGGGAAGCAAGGGAGGCGGTCGGCGCAGGAGGGGAACAAGAGGTGGAGGGCATCGGGCGGCGCAGGAGGGGACCAGGGGGTGCAGGGGAGGGCATCGGGGGAAGTCGGGAGGGAGGGGGGTCTAAGCGGCGCGGGAGGGGACAGTAGGCGGAGGGCATCGTGGGAAGCAGGGGAGGCGGTGGCCGAGCCCTGCAGGTGGGGGGCTGGGCTTCGAGAGGGGGAGTGGTGAGTGGGGGAGCTCTGAGCGATGCGGGAGGGGGGTGAGAGGCAGAGGGCGGGGCTTGCGAGGGAGGGCATCGAGCGACAGTCAGGGGAAGCAGGGGAGGCGGTAGGCGGGCCCTGCGGGGGGAAGGGGGCATCCAGCAGGGGAGGCGGCGGGCTGATGCTTCGAGCAGGGGTCGGGGAGGGCTACGACAGGGAGGCGGTGGTCGGGCGGGACGAGCGTGGAGGGGTGGGGGACGGAATCCGGTCTGCTTTAACGATTAAATGGATGGAGGTTAACCACGAGGTCTGCGGGGTAAGGGTTAGTAAGTTTACGGGGTTTGAGGAAGGAATTAGGATGTTTCAAAGGTCGTAGCGGTAATTGCAAAAGATTACAGGGTCTGTCGGGTAAAAATTCCTAAAAAAAATAAGTATCATGTCTCTTTCTCTCCATCCAACCCCTGCACCCAACGTGACTCTAAATTTTGACTGACGAGTCTGCATGCGGTCGGAAGGGAGATAGTCGAGGGAAGCGGCAGGAGTGTGGATGATGCATGCAGAATGATGGTGGCAGGCTGCGGTAGCTCGGTGATGTTGGAGGGTTGCAGCGAGCCTGCAGGAGGACAGG
The DNA here is from genome assembly GCA_037367405.1 of Ottelia alismoides. Taxonomy (NCBI): domain Eukaryota; kingdom Viridiplantae; phylum Streptophyta; class Magnoliopsida; order Alismatales; family Hydrocharitaceae; genus Ottelia; species Ottelia alismoides. Next base: position 116,389 of record JAZKJV010001703.1, read on the forward strand.
TGCAGAGGAGCGGTGGAGGGAAGGAGCAGGACTGGGAGCTTGAGAGGCACGGTCGGGGAAGGGGGGATTCAGAGGCACATTTGTAGGGGGGGGAGCTTCGGTCGAGGGTGGAGGGATTGGAAATTGGGCGGGAGGGGTTGGAGGATGCAGGTCGGTTGATGTGGGGGTTGCAGGTCTATCGACCGGGGGGCAGGTATGTCGACGTGGCAGGCGGGGTTTATCGACGGGGGCGAGGAGATCAACCGCGGGAGGCTTCAGACGGTCGGAGCGAGGAGATCAACCGCAAGGGGCGATGCATGTCAATTGACGATCGATTGCCGAGCTCGATGGGGAAGAGGGGAGGGGAGAGTCGGGCTTCAAGCAATGGACGGATTTGGACGATGGGCTTTGAGCAGGGGAGCGAGCTTGTTGTCCCATGGGGTGGGGTTCGAAGGGGTTGGTGCTTTGCGGCATGCTTCGAGCAAGGGAGCGGGCTTGCTCAGAGGTGACGGAGGGTCCGAAGACGATGAGCTCGACGCATGGCCTACAGGGCGGGCGGAGGTGGTGCTCCGTAGGGGGAGAGGGTCGTTCGAGTGCAGGAGAAAGGGAAGTGTCGATGACATGTTTCGCAAATAAGAATGGATATTAGGGGCAGTTTTGTACTTTTTTAACGGAAACCGTCAAACATAACGGGCATCCCAAACCGAACATGACACAGGGTTATGTCATGCAAGAGTTAAGCATTACTCAAGATTTCTCATGTAATTCGTGATTATGCAGGGTTATGAATGTTATGTGAAATTACTCAGGGTTATGAGTGTAAAAATTCCATTTATAAACCAGACAATTAATCTTAACTTCAGTCGACTACCTCTTAACCTAGTTGACTGCATTTAACCTCAAGCTGAAGGGTTATTATTTAGACCTTTTTAGTTGATTAACACTTCCCCGATCAACTAATCCAATTTAATTGACTGATACTTTATGTTATTAGTGTACTTTTCATTGCAGTTTTCAAGTATATTGATTACTTGATCATTGTTAAACTCTTCCCAACCTTCGAGCCATTGTCGACTAAGCACCTCTCAATAAAATAACACTTAGATTTGAAGCATTTGATCCTATCCAATCATGACTATTGGTATCAAAGCTTATATCTTGATCACACACGTGCTTCTACTTATCGATTAGGCGGAAGTTTTTTAACTCTAGGGGCATGTTTGGTTGTCTGGTTACCCCAACATACCTCATGCTCTATCCTTGCATTCTTGGGTTGGAATTACTTGTATGGACCATACAATTTCTTTGTAATAATACCTTTTAACCACCTTCAAATAAAAAAATAACTTAAAAACATATTATAGTCATTAGAAAGGTTAATATAACATATAGTCAAAGTCACATCACATTTATCATTCTAACCCTCTATAACCCTCCCTACCATCCAAACTGCTACTATTATAGGAGGATACCCCAACCCAACCTAGTTACTAAACATGCCCTAGGTTTAACTATGGTGAGGGTTTCGCTAAGTTTTACATGGATTTAGTGGTATTGGGTGAACGTTGACCATTAAGGGTTTGACTAACCCCTAGTTAGAATTATGGCGTAGGTTCTAATTGGGTTATGGTCCAAGTTCAATACATAAGAGCTAAACCTATTAGCTTTTAGGGTTGAAATCTAGTTTAGACATTAATTCAACCATAGTTTGCGGGGCTTGAGTTCATTGGGTTGACTTAGCTAGGGTAGAGGATTAGGGTTTTGTGGTTTGGATTTCAATCCAAGTTTTAGGAATAAGGGTATTGAATCATCTTTATGTTTTGTGAGATCTCTAATCTAAGAGCCATTTATCGACATTATTTTGTCTCGATGCAAATAAATACAAGCATATTAAGATCATTTTTTGTTCAATTCAAATTTGCAATCGCGAAGGACTCGTCATCTCATCCATGTTGGTTGAGCTTAAAGCCTTTCTTTGCTTGTTGGATAGTTAATTAGTTGTGTTACTATTACCGTCTCATCCCTCATTCATTACTATATTTCGCTAAGTATGGTGGTTGGACCTCTTTGATTATCTTATCGTCTTATATGAGAAAAGAGGCACATTTTCTCATTTATTAGCTAGCACGGTAAGGGAAGTATAGACTGAGAGTGTAAGGATATGATATTCTAGTCGTCAAAGGGAGAGCGTGTGAAGTGAGGGTTTCGCCAAAGGGGGAGGACCAACGAAGTTGACAAGCAGAGTCTAGCTATATTAGAAGTATACATAGAGTAGTTGAGTTCTTCAGGAAAGTCATGAAATCTCTTTAATGACCTCCTGGTTTACCTTTGATTACCTATGGACAATCCTCCCTCTTACCCTACTATGCACGTGTAATGTCTCATGCATAGACCCAAGTAGTTATCGAGGATAATCAGTTCAGACAACATGTTGAGTTTGTGCCCAACTAGACTAATTAACCAACACTCAAAATGATTAACTCAAGTTGTGAAGTAATAATACCCCTCCTTTTAACACTCCCACATATCGTTAATACTAAATGCAAAACTATGTTCAAAGGTGTTTATGCATGTGCCTCTCCTTCTCTGAGGCGACAACACTGATAAACAACAACATGTAGCTGTTATCATAAGGGATTGTAGGAGATAATGCAAGACAGAGGATGGAGGGAAAAGAGAAGGTGATGCTTGGCATTAGGAGAATGGGGATCTTAATGATAGTGTTTTTTCAGTGTATGGAATAATCGAACTGACTAAACGACAATGTAATCCAATAGTTTTTATTCCTCGCATGCGCACACACACACGTACACCAGGGCTTTTGAAATTTTGTGAGGTTAGACATTAATTTGCTCATTTTCAATATATTGAATGTGAGTACGAGTTAAGTCAAAAATAAATGAACAAAAAACCCGAACAAAATTTTAAGTTTATTTATACGAACGAATCGAACTTGAAAAATGTAGGTCTACTTAGGTTCGTCTCGTCGAAGTTAGAGTAAATTTAACACACGCATGCATGAAGCGATCATCATACACACAGAAGAGACATGACTTATGCAAGATTAGATGCATCGCATCGTTAAAACGGAATGTGAGATTGACAATGGTGAAGGTTTGCACTCAAATGAACTTTTGGAGATGTGAACACATACACAAATACATATACAAAATATGCCACGTGGTTCAGACCAATACGACTGATGTATCCTGTTACAGGCTCGTGTACGTATATATACGCTCTATATACATACACGGATACATATACGAACATCTTTTTGATAACACCAACGATTTAAGCATAATGGAGTTGTATTTCATCATTAGACAGTTAACTAAAACATTGATTTGTGATCACGGTTTATGCCATGCAGATATGAACCTCTGGACGATATCGCTGAACAAGATCTTCCCGGCGATCGCCATGGGCATAGACCTCCTCCGCATGCTCCCCAAGAGGCCCCTCCTCACCACCATGGCCTACTCCCTCGCCTTCGCGGTGTCCAGCCCTGTTGGCGTTGGCATCGGTATCGCCATCAACGCCACCACCCAGGGCCGCACTGCAGACTGGATCTACGCCATCACCATGGGCCTCGCATGCGACGTCTTCATCTACGTCGCCATAAACCACCTGATCGTCAAGGGGTACAGGCTGCAGAGGCCATGCTTCTTCGATGCCACCTTCTTCAAGTTCTTCGTGGTGCTCGCCAGCGTCACGGTCATCGCCGTCGTCATGATATGGGATTAGTACAAAACACGATAATATGTTAACTATGAAGTGCAAGTGGTTGTGTTTTGGAACTACATTCATAATTTCATTGGTTTTCCATCACGGGAGAAGAGGTTGTCCTTAATTTGCTATAATGTAAAAGTATGCGTATTTATATATAAGAAAATTCCCAGGTCAACATCAAGTTGAGATGGCCGAGTTGGTCTAAGGCGCCAGATTAAGGTTCTGGTCCGAAAGGGCGTGGGTTCAAATCCCACTCTCAACATAATATTTTTCTACATGAATATTTGTTAAAATCCCAACATATTGTTTTTCGACATGAATATTTATTATTCAAATCACACTCCCAACATATTATTTTTCGACATGAATATTTATTATTCAAATCACACCCTCAATGTATTGTTTTTCAACATGAACATTTATTATTCAAATCCCACTCTCAACATATTCTTTTCTACATTAATATTTATTATTCAAATCACACTCTCAACATATTATTTTTCTACATGAATATTTATTCTTTCCTTACATAAACAATAGCAACTTAATTTACATAACAATACCTTTTTAATGGGAAAATATATATAATCCACCCTTAATTTTGTGGGGGAGACTAAAAATTCAAAGGATAAGGAATTAGGAGGGATAATGGATATATGTTATTTATCCATGTACTAAGTTTGGGGATAAGGAATTGCCAAATATGACATGTCGGGATAGCTTATTCCGATATAAGATCTTGTTATCCGGAGATAAGGTAACCTTACACACCAATCAAACATGACCTCATATGTAACCTCATCCTACATGGTTGGTGATGCTAACATGATACCGATATATCGTATCCATCTGCCATCATATTCGTTTCTAAGAGATATAATAGATAATTCCCGGTAAGGAATTTGGAGGGATAATGGATTATTGTAGTCCATCCCCATACTACTTTGATTGGTTTGATGGATAAGAAATGGATAAATAATGTCAACAAAGATGAATTGGATGATGTAATCATGATATGATCACCTTATATCATTATGTCTTTTCTGAGATAAGTTTCTCTTATAACTCTATTAGAGAACATTATTCTGTAAAGCAGACATGGCATCATATGTATTGCTTCTTACATGGTTAGGATGCATCTGTTCACGAATATATCAGTATATGTTCATCATCATGTTCATTTTTAAGCAAATATGGATCAATATACGTTTTTTATTTTGTCAGACATGGATATGAATATGAGTTTTTATTCTATAAATATAGCTATGGATAAGTGGGAAAAGGCTTTGTTGTTATTGTTGTTGTTGAGATATAGCTATGGAGACGTATATCATTTTATTTTTTAGAGATATGGATACATATATGGTTACATGATTTTGTTGTGGATATGGATTAATATATTCATTTTTCTGATATACATATATCAATTTATGTATAGGCATACATCAAAATATATTACATAGTTACACATGGTATATTACCTTTTGGAATAATTTCTACATGCAAAAAGAAGAATATATATCTTTACCATATTTAACTATTATTGTACATGATATTTAAGTTACCTAATTATTTTCTGTTTATTTTTTACTCTATAATTTATATAATTTTTATTTAATCAATTGATAGTTTAAAGTTTACAAAAACATTTCTTCTGAAAATAAGTGGTACGAAGAATTTTGTAAATTATCATATCAAAATATGATTATCATCTTCATATGAGATTTTTACCCAGAAATCCTACAAACTTTGTAAATTATCTTCTTGACCTTTGAAATATCAATATTTATCCCTCGACCTTATAAACTTGCTCCGTCTTACCTCACAGACATTACCATTGCTTCTACTTTACTTACACATGATATATTGCCTTTTGGAATAATTTTTGCATGCAATATATATATATATCTTTACTGTATTTAATTATTATTGTACATGATATTTAAGTCACCTAATTACTTTCTTTTTATTTTTTTATTTTATAATTTATATAATTTTGATTTAATCAACTGATAATTTAAAGTTTACAGAAACATTTCTTTTGAAAATAAGTGCTACGAAACATTTTGTAAATTGTCATATCAAAATATGATTATCATTTCCATATGGGATTTTTACTCAGAAACTTTATAAATTTTGTAAATTACTTTCTCGACCTTTGAAATATCAATATTCCTCCCTCCACCCTGTAAACTTGCTCGTCTTACCCTTTAAACCTACCGTTACTTTTACTTTTACTTGAGTTAATAGCATGAGTTAATCTAACTAGATGAGCATTCCACAGTTGACCTTCCTCAGGTTCCTCGGGTTCATGTGGGCATTGACGAACACTTGGAGGGCATCGCTGGAGAGATCAGATTTCATGAGGGTGTCAATAAACATGTATTCAAGGACGGCGTCGGGGAAGTGGGCTTGCATTTGGGAGCCCGCAACAAAGTCATGGAAATATCGAGGTCTCCGGCAGAGGAACAAGGGGGAGAAGGAGGAGGTAGTGGAGGGGGCGGAGTTGGAGGAACAAGGGGAGGAGGAGGATGCTGTGGAGGGGATGAGGGCAAAGGAACATGGTGGGAGGAGGAGACAGTGGAGGGGGCGGTGTAGAGGAACAAGGGGAGAAGGAGGAGGGGGTGGAGGAGGGGACGGGGGTGGAGGAACAAGGGGAGCGAAGGAGGTCGGGGAGGTGGCAATGAGCGAAACAAAGGATGGGGAGGGGAGAGTGGGAGGAGGCGGGGGAGAGAAATAGGTCAGGCGGAGGCAGACGAAATATAGGTGGGAGAGGGAGAGGGGGAGAGGGCTGGGGAGAGGAGGAGGTCGGGCGGAGGCAGACAAAATAGAGGAGGGAGAGGGAGAGGGGGAGGGGCTGGGGAGAGGAGGAGGTCGGGCGATGGAAGATGAAACAGAGGAGGGAGAGGGAGAGAAGGAGGGGGTAGGGGATAGGAGGAATTTGGGGTTTTGGGAGGCTGGAGGAACAACTGGGGCTGCATGGTGGTGTAGAGAGAGAGAGAGTGTAACGTTCTGGACTTAGGTTCCCAGTCCGTTATTGAGGAAAACTGTCCCTGACAACCTATTGGGTTCAGGCCCAATTGGATCCTTGATAACCACCCAAAATGCTTAAGCTCAAGTTGTCAAGTAGTAATCCACGTCACTTATAAACCACACCCACACTTTGTGAGTTTTAGATGTGATACTATGTTTGGGGGTATGGGTGTTACAACCTCCCCCACTTATATTCGCAACGTCCTCGTTGCGACATGGCCCATCACTTTTCCCAGTGATAGTGGCAGTTGCACGCTCCACGTAGCCATTTCCTCCAACCTCTTTGTAGGGGGGTTCCACCTCTCGGGTGGCCCTTTCCACTATCAGCGAGAATTTAGCTCTGATACCATTTGTAACGTTTCGGGCTTAGGTCCCCGGTCCGTTATCGAGGAAAATTGGCCATGACAACTTGTTGGGTACGGACCCAGAAGGACTCATTGACAACCACCCAAAATGCTTAAGCCCAAGTTATCAAATAGTAGTCCCCGCCACTTAGAAATCACACCCACACTTCGTGAGTTTTAGTCATGCCACTATGTTTGGGGTTGGGGTGTTACAACCTCCCCTACTTATATCCGCAACGTCCTTGTTGCAACATGGCACATCACTTATTCTCAGTGAAAGTGACGGCTGCACACTCCGGGTAGCTTTTTCCTCCAACCTCTTTTTAGGGGCAACTCTACCTCTTGGGTAGCCCTTTCCACTATCATAGGAAATTTGGCTTTGATACCATTTGTAACGTCCCAGGCTTAGGTCCCCGATCCGTTATCGAGGAAAACTAGCCCTGACAACTTGTTGGGTTCGAGCTCAACTCGTTGACAACCACCCAAAATGCTTAAGCCCAAGTTGTCAAGTAATAGTTCCCACCACTTATAAACCACACCCACACTTCGTGAGTTTTTAGGTATGACACTATATTTGGGGTTGGGGTATTACAACCTTCCCCACTTATATTCGCAATGTCCTCGTTGCGACATGGCACATCACTCATTCCCAGTGACAGTGATGGTTGCACACTCCGGGTAACCTTTTCTTCCAACCTCTTTGTAGGGGCGGCTCCACCTCTCGGGTAGCCCTTTCCACTATCATAGGGAACATGGCTCTGATACCATTTGTAACGTCCCGGGCTTAAGTCCTCAGTCCGTTATCGAGGAAAACTGTCCCTGACAACTTGTTGGGTACGTGTTGCGAATATAAGTGGGGGAGGTTGTAACACCCATACCTCCAAACATAGTACCACATCTAAAACTCACAAAGTGTGGGAGTGGTTTATAAGTGATGTGGATTACTACTTGACAACTTGGGCTTAAGCATTTTGGGTGGTTGTCAATGGATCCAATTGGGCCCGAATCCAACAAGTTGTCAGGGACAGTTTTCCTCAATAACAGACCGGGGACATAAGCCTGGGACGTTACAGAGAGGGACTGGAGGAGCAGCTGCAGTTGCAGGTGGAGGAGCAGATGCAATCGCAGGTGGAGGAGCTGGAGAGGAATGAGATGTAAGGAGGAGAATGGCATTGTTTGTATTTTTTTAAACAAAAAGGTCAATATGTACCTCGTTTTAAAGGATTTTGGTTACATTTAACGGGTTAACCGCAGAGTTCGCGGGATAATGATTAGTAAGTTTACAGGATCGAGGGAAGAATATCGATATTTTAAAAGTCAAGAAGATAATTTACAAAATTTATAGAGTCCTTCGAGTAAAAATCCCTTTCCATATTGTCATTTTTATATTTAAGTACTTGAGTTGTAGTTTTTAATATCTGCAAGATATCTCTTTCTATTATTCGTGCGTAGATTTTAACATGTATATATAAGTGATTGCACGTGCAATGTATCGTGACACCCCTTTGCATACGTGTGGTGTGACATCTGGGAAAAATCCTAACAAACTTTTATAGTTTCAAAAGAATTGAAAGATAGAAATGTGGGACTAAAAATAAAATAAATACTGTGCGGGAAACTACGTATTGATCTCATCCTAACAATAATGGTACGACCTTTTTAATTAAAGTTTAAATATGTATATGCAGCCTAAAAATAATGCCAAGATAATATAATCTTGATGGAGACAGCCATTTACATGGGGCAAATGGAGCTATCATTATCTTCTACTTATAAGGCTAGGGAACTTGCATGCATGCCCCTGAAAAAAATGAAAAAATTGGCAATTTGTCACACATGCATCTTGTATTTGCATCTGGATCCCTAAAAGGTTGCAGCAGTGGACCTGTTTGTTGTTGCTTTGAGTTTCACTCTACATAGATAATCTAACCCTTTCGCTTCACTCAGATGCACTGCACTCTCGACAGAGAACAGGTCATCTGCTGTAGTGGGCACTGCAGCAGATTCTACTGCACTGGCTTGAGTCGCTCCATCGTGATCCAGCGGTTCACATGATTTCATACTTTTTATGAGCTTGTATCATGCAAAATTGTATGAACCGTTCGATCAAGATCGAGCGGTTCAAACGATTACTGCAGAGATAGCACTGCAGCAGACGATCTATGCTACCAATGCCTCATGTTCTAACAAAGTGGGCCTCCTAGATCTGCCTTCGGTTGTTCGTCCTCGCCAAAAAGATCAAGGCGGTGAAGCTTGCTTTGACCTTGAGGTTGGTAACATCTTCTTGGAGGTTTTGATGCTCGTCTTAGGGGATTCATCCCTTGGATCTCGTTCTTGCTCAAATCGGGGGCTGAGGCAAAATCCCAATTACGTGCAGTTTGAAGATGATCTGAAATCTGTTGGGAAATAAACAAGTCGAGTGAGCTATAGCCCAAACCCAGGGATATTGATTGCCACCCAATATTTCTTCCACAGCAGGGCCAGGATCAAGGATGCGAGAAATCACATCCCATGCATTATTGATTCCGAAGGATCTCCTATCGACAAACCCACGAGGCATTGCCACTAAGGTGGTTGCCTCACGCAACCCGATGGCCCTGTCCTGTAGCTGTAGCCCCATCCGTGGACAACTCTGCCGCCCACCACCCGCTCAAGTTCATCCTTACTGGGTAGGTTTCTGCTTGGTTGGAAAGGTCTTCTGAAGAGACGGAAATGGTTCAGATCTTTTTCCTCTAAAGCACCTGGTCCAGGCAGATTTATCTTGCGTTTCCTTGTGCACCATTTGGAGCTGGTTAAAGGAAATGCACTGGCTGCCATGGGATTTCCTGGAAAAGAGGGATGCATGGTGAGAAAGGTGGATCACTGTAGACTGCTTATATACTGGAGAGATACATGAGTCCTAGGTCCTTTTAGGAGGTTGAAGCAATTGTCAATTTATCTCCACTTTAGCATCTCGTCAAGTAGAGACCTCTCCAATTGAGGATAAGATGCGAGAAAATCGTTTAATATGGTTTGGTCATTTGCACAGAAAGTCAGTTGGTGCACCAGTTAGGATATGCGAGTTTTGGGATGTTGAGCCAGCTAAGAGAGGATGTGGACGACCCAAAAAGTGTTGTATTAAGACTATACGAAGGGATCTTAATTTTTTGGATATAAGTATGTGATTGACCCAAGATAGATCTAAATGGAGGCATAGAATCTATGTAGCCGACCCTAACTAATTGTGGGAATATGCTTTGTTGTTATTATTGTTGTATGTATGTATGTATGTGTGTGTGTGTGTGTCTGTGTACACTCTTCTAAACTTGATCATTTTACAATAGGGTTAAATTACATAAAAGGCATTGATCTTTATATGGATTTGGAAATAAGAGACTGATCTTTACATGGATTTCCAAATAAGAGACGGATCTTTATATCGTAACAAATAGGGGACTCGTCTTTGGTTTGATGGTAAAGTCCCCAACGACATTAATGGGTGACCCAATTTGTGATGCAATTGGACGAGTATACCCATGCCTATTAAGGCTTTATTTTCACATTCTTCCTTCATCTTCACACGTACAGATCAACGTCCTTGTTCCTCCCTCGATGGATGTTTCACAAGGGGCCGCATAGATCATGACACGCCTCCCAGCAACTCGATGACACATCGTGGAGTTCAACAGCCATCGCCCTTGAAGCTCCTCCTCCCCCATCGACGATTTATTAAAAGCCAAATATTTGAACTTCTGATTTTTGGTGTCGACCTGTATTTTGGGTTCGATTTTAGGGATTGAAATGAGGGTATTCATGCACAGCACGGGAAATGGAGTATGAAATGGGGGCATTCGTGCACAGCACAGTAAATGGGGTATGAAATGGGGGCACCCGTGCACAGCATGGGAAATAGGGGCTTTCCGACTTCGCCATTAATACTTGAACTCCATTTTTCCGAAAAGAAGATAACATCTTACGAGATATAATCTGAAAATATAATCTGAAAATAGAGTGGAGTATATCTGGCATTTGTGTGTCATTTCCAAATGCAGACAAATGGAGAAGGGAAGCGGGATATATCTCCCATTTGTTATGATTTATGGTTTCTGATTATACGCTTCTATAACTTGTAAAAAACACAGTGTAAAGCCAAGTTTATGAGGGATATATCTTCCATTTGTTTCACACTGAGTTTCCTGTAGAATATCTTATTTGGGTATCGCATGATGAAGTGATATTGCAATTAGGTTCAATTTGTAGAACATAATTGCTTGCTTTTCATGAGACTGCTGAAGCAATGCATGATTTATTTGTGATGTTGCATGTTTTTCATACCTTTATTTTTTCCATTTAATTTCAGGAAATGATGTTGTACTCGTCATCGTCTTCAGCAAGACAAAACTAATCGATACTTCGAAGTACTGATTTGAGAGAGTATGAGAGAGTTAGATATTGTAACGTAGAATCCAAGCTTCACTACAAACTTCTTAGACTTGTGGAAATTCAGGTCGCAGATTTTGTGGATGCTATCGATATGCCGATGGAGGTTGTGATCACTTTTTTGGTTAGATCCATCAATTTGCAAGCACGGAACTGATGTCATATGCGAGCTTGTACGAGAAAATCGAATGCTTTGATCTGAGTTGATGAAGTCACGAAGAGTTCAAGGCCATGTTCAAAGTAACTATTGTAACAATACGAAGCTAGTCATGTTACTATGTTGTTTCATTGTTGTAATGATATTTCTATTTTTCTAATAATTAAATATCATCTTAACAACAATAGTTAGATTGTTAATACTTAATAGCAATAGAACAATAAATCTTCCGTTATTTTCATGTAGTCTATTTCGATTGACCTTTTCTCACACTTCAACTTTGCATGCTCATGTTCCAGTTGTTTTATCAGAGAAGCATTGACTGATTTCTCAGTTTTTAATCGATTTTTTCCATCCTTTCTCTCAAATATGGAGTTCTGTATTTCTTTTCTACTTAAAAATAAAAATGTAGCACTATTAATGTAACGTCCCGGTCTTAGATCCCTGGTCCGTTATCGAGGAAAACTAGCCCTGACAACTTGTTGGATACAGGCCCAATTGAACCCGTTAACAACCACTCAAAATGCTTAAGCTCAAGTTGTCAAGTAGTAGTCCTCATCACTTAAAATACCACACCCACACCTTGTGAGTTTTAGGTATGGCACTATGTTTGGGGTTGGAGTGTTACAACCACCCCCACGTATATTCGCAACATCCTCGTTGCGACATGGCCCATCACTTATTCCCAATGATAGTGACGGTTGCACCTCCGGGCAGCCTTTTCCTCCAACCTCTTTGTAGGGGCGGCTCCACCTCTCAGGTAGCCCTTTCCACTATCAGAGGGAACATGACTCTGATACCATTTGTGACGGAACGGGCTTAGGTCCCCGGTCCGTTATCGAGGAAAACTATCCCTGAAAACTTGTTGGGTACGGGCCCAATTGGACCCGTTAACAACTACCCAAAATGCTTAAGCCCAAGTTGTCAAGTAGTAGTCCCCATCACTTATATACCACATCCACACCTTGTGAGTTTTAGGTATGACACTATGTTTGGGGTTGGGATGTTACAATTAATGTTTACGAGGTCACTAATCTCATTAAATTATATCCTAGAAATGTGTGAGAATGACTGATAAGTGTTCTACACAAAATATAATAAGGTATCAAGCAAGATTCTATGTCTGTCAATTGCCCCTTACAAAAAATTTATATATAACGTATCACTAAGTGATATTTCCCACCCAAAAAACTCCATCAATGATCCCACCAAAAGAGCTAACATAAAATCCATCAACAATTGAGGATGTTCTCCCAAAAAATCCACTGAGGGTCGACACCAAAAAAAGTCCACAACCATCCACCTGTGATGCCTGCAACACAAACATGAAAACGATTAATCTTTCTCCAAAAGAGATAATTTACGCATTTAACATGTAAATTGGTGCTTGAGATAGAGATTATTAATTATATAGTATGGCTAAAATTAGAAAAGTAAATTCACAATACTTAAAAATTAGTGCTCGTTGAAGTAATTTAATTTGATCCCTTGCGGATTTTTCTTCCTCGTCGGATGGCCCGAACGACGTAGTATGCACTTCGATATTGGAAGATCATGTTGTTGTGCTACGTCCACTTCTAATGAGAAGCTTCTGTCTGGTAGAAATGCCCTTGCAAGCTCTGACATTGTGATCATATTTTCCGCAGCTACCATATTTCAACTGATGTTGACGCTTCCTTAATTTATATGGATTTTGGGACCTCATCTGCAACCCTTCTTTGTTTTCTTTTGAACTCCCTAGAGGATTGGGAACATCTAGAGGTAAAATAGCATTCGCATCTTCCTTGGTCGTTGAGAACTGTCAGGCACAGTTGGATTATAGGAGTATAACTCCTATTATAAGTCGAAATACGGTAGCATACTTCAACATAACCTTCGACATGCTCACTAATCACAAATATTGTTGCTACTGCATGCTTGCAAGGGATTTCCGGCAAATCTCGTTCTCTAAATCCACACATTTTCAGTGCCAAATCCACTTCATACACTTTTCTCTTGCATTCAATCTCAAACTTCTGACCCCCTGCATAGATCACTTCTTCATCCCGCTTTTCTCTTCCTAAATTCTAACTTTGATAGGATAGCATGGCATATGGAACCATTATAGTCTCTTAAGGCATATGGAACCATTATAGTCTCTTAAGGACTCCTTATTAGCCTGGAATCTAGTCATTAATTTTTTCCTTATGGATTCCAACATAGTCACGATTGATTTCTCATAATACTCCAAAATTATCTTATTCCATGACTCGTAAGGATTGTTAATTATAAGATCACATTTTGACCATGAGCGGAATCCAACCCTTGACCATAGACCACTTTCATCCTTCATCAACCAGTCTACGCATCCACCCCACACGACTCTTTCTTCAAACATGACATTACTTCGTCAAGTTCTGATGGAGTGAATGCCCTTGCTGCTTTCCAAAAAAGCTTCTTCATCCCAACCCCCTTGAATTATTTTTTGTTACAAGTGACGTGCACAAAATCTATGTTCAACTGTTGGAATAAGGATGTCCCACAAGACCCTAGCATCATAGCAACAAGGGGAAAATAAATTATACAGTATAAACTTAAAAATTAGTGTGTTAATTATGCATTTAAAATGTTACTTGTTTATCTTCTATCTGTCAAGATGAAAGTCCATTCGAAATCTTCAACAGAACCAATACTTTCTGATAGATACTCCAAGAACCATTTTCCAAGAGTCCTTAAACTCTTGTTCTACTGCATTAAATGCAAGAGGGAATAATTGATTGTTCCCATACCTTGATATGACGCTAAGAAGATGTCCTCCGCAAGATCCCTTTAGATGGAAACCACCTAAACCAATGAAAGGTCTACAACCCTCTAAAAATCCCCTCGATTGGTTCAAAACTAATGAAAAGCCTACGAAATGTGTTATTCTCAACCTCCAATTTGATTACTCTTCCAAACATTTCAACCTTAATGACAACATAATCCAAAAGATATGTATATTGGCCTTTGTGTTAAGAAGCAATGCCTTTCTTTTCGCTCGATACGCCTTCATTTCCTCAATATTAGCCATGAAGTCCCTTCCGAGCAGAAGATTGTACAGAACTGACATTTTAGTGTGGATCATCTTTAATCATATACAAATAGTGATTTGATAATCACTTTGATGAAAATCAAATGGTTTTGCAATTGCAGTGGACATGTATGGTGTGGGTTGAAGGACTTAATTTGAAATGACTGCTCCGATGTCATCCATGATGCATACAACTTGTAAGCGCATGTGAAGTTTTTACAAGTGTATCTTATTTGGTTTGTTTGCCGGAAATAGAATGTCATTGCCACTTAAAATATTTGTTTGTCGAATGACTTGCCTTAGTTGACTCGGCCCGGAAAAATTCATACCAAGTTCAAGAATTGGATGAGAAAACTATGATTCTTTCATCACTTTGTACTTTGACACACCATCCATCTCAACATCACTGCCATTGAGAGTAAGCAACTCATCAGATGGTAAGTCATAGTCTAACATATATGAATCATCTACAACATCCTTTCCCTTGGTACTTGTTAGATTTTGTTCCACCAATGCGAGACATCCATCACCTCTGCCATCACTTTCATCCATCGATTCATCTTCACTAAGACTGTCTGTAAGAGAAAAATCACTGTCATTTGCACCTCCATCATCACTATCAGTTGGCATTTGCAAATCAACTTCATCAGTGCACCTGATATCATCTTTAGCAGCATGTGTGCTAGTGCAGATTTCATCAAGCAATTCAATGAGAATGACAAGAGGTTCAAATTCTCTGTGAAGAGTAAATATCTCCAATGCAACTTTATCGGTATTCACCAAGATCAAATCAGAACCCCTCCTTGTTGGCTTGTACCGCATTCGGCATTTATTCTTATCATGACCAATATCACCGAGGAAACATTGTATCTCAAATAAGGAAATCAGATATGGATCCACATACTCGACATAATTCACTTTACCCCCAACATAGTCTTGATTGTCAACAATTTTACCAGAGTGTCGAATCTCCAACAAGTGAAATTATGTAGTCATTTCTGCAAAGTAAATTTATATCATTTAGTACAAACTATCTATTTATCACAATCTAAGGCATACAAGATTTTAAAAGCATTTCCTACAAAGATATCAAAAGAAGCTTTCAACAGTGAAAATGTTGCAGAATTCCTAATCATATATCATGGTTAAGAGCATTTAATAGTCAGGTACCATGGATGAGAGATTTTGCAACTGGGTAGTTTTTAAATATCCTTCAGCTGTATAGTCGAGGATGGGCAATTGATGGAACAATGGCGGTGATGTATAGTATAGTATGTAGCATAGCTCTTTGGATGACCGTTGGGAGGATATGGTCATTATTTTTTACCATCTTCCCTTTTCCTTTGTCTGCATTTGGAAATGACACACGCGAACATACATCACAACAAAAAATGTACCATGCTCTGCCTTGATTTAGGAGATTTCCCTCTCTCTCTCTCCGCTAGAAAGAGAGATGCTACTCAGTAGAAGAAACAAAAGATATATAAATAATCATAGGGTGATGAATCTATAACACGATTTTATCAATCTAACCAATAACACACACACACACTCTCTCTCTCTCTCTCAAGATTCTTTTCATTTTGAAATTGCTGGAATGGAAGAGGAAACTATTTCCTTCTAGAAAGGCCAAATTTATTCCACTCTATTTTCAGATTATATCTCGAGAGATGCTATCTTATTTTGGGAAACTGAAGTTCAAGTATCAATGTGTGAAATCGGAATGCCCCCATTTTCGTGCTGTGCACAAGTGCCCTCATTTCATACCCCATTTCCTATGTTGTGCATGAGAGTCCTTATTTCATACCCCATTCCTCGTGCCGTGCATGAGTACCCCCAATTCAAACCCTAAAATCAAACCCAAATACACATCGACACCCAAATCGAAAGTTCAAAAATTAGTCTTTTACCTAAATCATCGATGGTGGAGGAGGAGCTTCAAGAGGGACATCCGCTGAACTCCACACTATGTCGTCGAGGTACCAGGAGACGTGTCGTGATCTACACGACCCCTCGTGGAACAACCATGGACGGAGGAACAAGGACATTGATCTGTGCATGTGAAGATGAAGGAAGAATGTGAAAATAAATCCCTAAGGTAGCGTTTGGTTGGTGGGGTAAACTCTCCATGTCCTTAACCCACCCTCACTCTCTCTCATGTGGGCCCCACTTTATTCATTTTTTTAAAAAAATTAAATAAATCAATTTTACATCATCAATCCTATAACAAATAATATATTATACCATCATATCATATAAAAATTATAAAGTACTCCACTTCTACTCACTTTTTCAAATTTCAATACAATCACATCACAATAACTACTCACTTTTTCAAATTCCAATACAGTCATATCACAACAAAACCACTTCTAACCCACCCACAGTTTAACCCTCTATCCAAACACCAAAACTCAAAAATGGGTTACCCCCTACCAGTTTGACCCGCCTTAACCCGCGTACCAACGCACCCTAATAGTCAGAGGCATACTCGTCTAACTGCATCACAAATTGGGTCATCATTAATATCGTTGGGGACTTCATCATTAAATCAAAGACATCCCTTTATTTGTTACAATCTAAATATCAGTCTGTTAATTGAAAATACTTATGAAAATCACCTCCTTTATGTAATTTACCCTTTACAATATCACGCTCCCACTCGGCTATTCGGTACTTCAAAAAATGTTTTCACTCCGGAGAGGTATTTGCTCCAACCTCTTCAATCGACATCAACTGCCTCTCCCAAGGGGCGCGCATACAATAATGGGCGATTTTACAGGAGTATCACTGCAAATAAACAAAAAGGTACAGGTTTTGTGTAAAATGACAAAGGGAAAAAGGAAAAAGATAAAGAGCAAGGGATCACGTGGGGGACAGCTGACGCGGATAGGAATGCCCATACCACCACCACGAGACCAAAAACAGCGCTTCACAAAGGCAGAGAGAGCTCACAGATTTGCACCAGTAGCTCGAAATATCTCCCATCAGTTGTCCCTAAAAAGTAAAAAGAACAGCTTCCCCAATCTCTCAGATCAAATGCGATGGAGCTCCATGCACATATAGCTCCTCCGCCTCTCATCAAGAGGTATATATCAATTTCTCTATTCTTTTTGGTTTGTTTCCATCATCAAAGTAGCATTTGGGCTCCGGATATGTACTTATGTTCTTTCGACGAAATTCTGGGATATGGGTGGTGATTTCATGCTGAAATCCCCTTGATTTTAGATGGGCAGCATCCCTATTTGGGTATTAGGTGGAAAGTTTTTATCTTTAAACTCTTTGGAGTGGTCTTTTTAGGAGAAGTTGGTTTGTTATTTGGGGTTTTATGGTGTTCTTTGCAGGTTGGGAATCGATTTGGGAAGTAGGGTATTTGGGGATTGTATTGGTGTTTGGATGAAGCTGTGGAATCTGCTGAGGTAGCAGCAGTAAAATTTTTGGTGGCCTAATTCGGATAGACTGCCCTATGACCCCTTAGATGTTTTGACGGTTGGATTGTGCATCAGTTAATTACTGAGATTTTGGAATTTTTACTTACTTTGAAATCACTTGTATTGTTGTTGTTCAGCACCAAAATATGAGAATTGTGGAGCTTTCTGGTTTCATCATTCTAAGCTATAATAAAGAGCATGTTAGATAGGTGGTTGACAGAAATGGATGACTAAAGAGAAACCAGCAGACAAAACAATGGAATGTCGCAAAAACCTGTGTATTTCAAATTTCAACGAATTCCTTTTTGAAAAATATAAAGAAGCACCTAATAGGTGCTGTAATTCCATGTAGCAAACTGTTTTTGGTTGCCAGGTGATTTTTGGATCACTGATCTTTTGACATTAACCGCGACCTTTCACCTCAATGTTTAACGTTCTTGGTAACCATCTAACTACTACTGTGATTGATCGCAAACCGTTTTGTCGTGATGCCACCACATTTGGAGATTAGACTGATGCTTACTCTGCAGACATTAAAACTTGTTCGACACATGTCAGATTGAGATCAGGATATCGATCAAACCGCCAAGTGGGCAAGTGGGATCTCTGTGCTCAAACTTTTCCATAAAGAAGGGTACCATGTTGTATAACTTTATGCAACTTCTCTGATTAACTTGTTTGGGATAATGTTGGCTAGCATAGGGCTTGAGTTCCCACCAGGAGAAAAATCGCATTAGAGTTGGAATGAGGTTAGTTTGGAAATCCATTTTGACTAATAATTCCATATTTGTTTTGGCTTCATGTTCATGCACATGATCTACATCCTATGAATTATATTTCTTTGAAGAGAATTTTCGTGGGCTGTTTTAATATCAAGGCATCCCCCCCGGCCCTCCCCTGTTAGGAGTTTTCAGACTTCTGGGATCGTGGTGTATGATGTCTTTGTTGCTTTCATAAACTATTTTGGACAATGCCTGCACACTTCATAGATCAGTTCGCCAAAAGTTTCTGTTCTAAGTGTTACAAATATCCTGATTTTATGAAATCATGTTCTACGCCTTTAGCAATTTATGCATTTAATTGCATATAAAGTTATAGCCAGTTCAAGGGTGTGGTACTCATCTGAAGCATCCTGTCCAGTCGATGGGGGATGTGTGCTTATATAATCCCGAAATTGCAGTCAAGCATTGGCACATGGAAGTTGGGATGCCTCTCCTTCCCCTTTATCTCCATCTTCTCTTTTTTTTTAATAGAAAAAAGGGGAGCCCTCCCATGGCGGGAGTCACCACACCAAAAGAATTCCAAATAACGAAGGGGTACATCAGTTGGATAACCAGAAATTGTACAAAGCATTACAGTGCGCTAGTACATTTTCACAATAAAACCGCTGTCCCTTGAAAGTGCTATCATTCCTGCCAAGCCAAATAGCCCAAAGGGCGGCAAAGGGCCTAGAAACATCACCGGAGGACCCAATCCCCACCGATCGAATAGATCTCCAAAATTGTTCCAATCCGGATGCCTGGACCCACGTCAGCCCCAAAGATTCCCATACATGTGCCGAAGACCTGCAACCGAAGAAAATGTGGTCCACATCCTCCATGTCGTCCTCGCATCTGTCACACTTCAAATCTGTCACACCCAACAGTCTCCCCCTTCTTACTTTGTCACATAGACGGTCTCTCCTTAGACACCAAAGGAACACTTTAACCCGATTAGGAATCTTAGCCGTCCAAATCACCTTCATGTTCCGCACATAGGTCTTCATCTTCTCTTTAAGCAGGGAAACATTCATCCACCATTGTCGATTGCGAGTAAAATGATGGACATCGAATTCTGTTTTTCCATTTAGTTTTTGTTACGTGATTGCAACTTGACAATGGTGGTGGACTCTGATTTGTTATGTGTTGGATGGGAATGATATGGCATCTAGTTCCAATCTAGATCATTGTGCACACCTTTTTCATGTCTCATGTAGAGGCAAAAGAGGGGCGAATGTCAAGAATAGAGTTCCCCATGTGCGAGATCATTATCTATGCCAACATGTATTACTTCTTTCAGTGCATGAACGTTTTAAGTTCACCTCAAAGATGATATCTCCCATATTTCATCGAAATTCCTTAATGTGCCCCCCTTTAACTCAATCTAAGGAGCCCAATCTAAAAAGATGTTCAAGTGCATCATGGAAGAAAAGCCGGATGGAATCATATTACTTATCAATCAAGGAAATTGTAAATTTGTTTGAACTGTATCATGTACAACTATTCTATTTTTTTTTTAAAAAAGCATAACAATTCTACAAATTATATTGTAGGAGGTGCAAGAATTTTTCTGAAACAGATTGAGGCCGCAAATTCTGGCACTCTATTACATTGATGAAACTCAAAATTGGGTGCCTTCAATTAATCACCTTTTAGTAGTACACCAAGAAGAATGAACACTAGTTGAACATGACAAATCTTCTACGGTTTCGTTGCATTAGATCTCGGATATTGTCGCATGCAACGAGATCTACTTTAAAGAGAAGATGACACAAATACCAACGGTAGGGGGGAAGGGTGAGGCCACCAATGAAGAAAGGAGGTGTGGGTGTATCTTCGATGGAGAGAGATAGAGAGTGTGTGTGTGTGTGGTGGCTAGGTTTCCTTGGGTGTGATCTATATGGTTGTAGAGCCTTTCTTACATAGAGAGGTGTGCGACTGTCAAATCAAGGATTTTCATCAGTCTTGTATTCCACACAAGTGGGAACATAATCTTGTATTCCACACAAGTGGGAACATAATCGCTGAGGTAACCGAATGAGAACCTCGATTCGGACAACAATTATCCCACAACTATAATAATCAATCAAATCAAAAGCAACGAGTGGAGAAAATTTATTATAACTCTACAAATAATGTGTATAGGAGTAAGTATGTGTAGAGGTCGAACACATGGATCAAGGGGGATAGACCCTACAAAATGACTAGAAAAGATAATTGATGTTTTTGTTTTATAGGGATTTTTTTATTTTTATAGGTTTTTAATATTTATTTTTTATTTTTTATTTTATAATATCTTTTATTTATTTTTGATTTTATAATTTTTTACAATTTTTTGATTTTTAATTTTCTTCTTAATAAATATAGGTAATATATATAACTATATATATGGGAAAAAAATAGGGCTTCCCTCGCCCCCATTTTTTCGCAAATTTTTATTGGGATTTTTACACTTATAACCCCGAGTAACTCCGCAATTACAATCATAACCTTGCATGATCATGAATTACATGAGAAATCCTGAGTGATGCTTAACTTTTACATGACATAACCCTTGAGATACCCTTTATATTTGACGGTTTCCATTAAAAAAGACAAAACTACCCATAAAACTCATTCTTATTTACAAAAACATGTCATCTTCTCTTCATGCTCGCCCCTCTCCCCCTGCTCGAAGCCCCTGCCATCGATCCTCCCCTACTTGAAGCTCCCCCCACCCGAGCAGCTCCTCCCCCTGCTCGAAGCAACCTGTCGCTGATCCTCCCCTGCTCGACGCATCCTGCCACTGATCCCCCCTGCCCGAAGCAGCCCATCGATGATCCTCCCTGCTCGAAGCCCCCCCCCATGAGCCCTCGCTTGAAGCCCCCCTCGCGTCGAGCCTTCCCCTCCCATGCTCGAAGCCCTCCCCCCCCCCCCCCCCAACCCGGCCTGCTTGAGCTTCTCCTCTTGCTCGAAGCTGATCGATGAGCTCTCCTCGGAGGCCCCCCGCCTCGCCCGCACCGAGCCTTCTCCTCCCTTGCTCGAAGCAAGCAGTTGATCCTCCTTGAAGACCCCCCCTCCGCTTGCACCCACGAGCTCTGACGAAGCCCCACCACCCCCTCCCCTGTGCGCCCCTGCCCGCCTTCGTCGGCAACCCCTTCACCCCCCACGACTTGCTCGAAGCCCTCCCCCCACTGACCTGCAATGAAGCTGCCCCCCCCCCCCCGTCGACCAGAGTTCGTAACCTGCTCAAAGCCCACCGAGCTCATCCCCTCCCCTCCACGTCGATTCTTCCCCTGCTCGAAACCCCAACCCCTTGTGTTAGAGTAAACAATACTCTGATATGTTATTCCATAGAGCCCTCTCGGGTCTCTTATATAGGGAGAAAACCCTTGGGTAAATTACAGAGTCTTACAAAATATAAATAGAAATTACGGAAAAACGTAACATATATAAGTCTCTACACTCCCCCTCAAGATGGAGCATAGATATCTATCATGCTCAGCTTGGAAGAACATCTCTGGAAAGGTCCTCTGAGCAGTGGCTTGGTGAATATGTCAGCGGTCTGATCCTCTGAACTGACATGAGAGGTGGAAATGAAGCCCTTCTGAATCATGTCTCTAGTAAAATGACAATCCACCTCGATGTGCTTTGTTCTCTCGTGAAAAGCCGGATTATTGGCGATAAACAATGCTGCCTGATTGTCACATTGGAGATTCATAGGCAAGGGGACTTCTACAGTCAAATTCTTCTAAGACTGCTCTAACCCACATCATTTCTGCAGTTGCTTGTGCCATGGCTCTGTACTCGGATTCCGCACTGGACCTCGCCACAACAGTCTGTTTCTTGCTCAAGAAACTAAAGAGCTTCCTATGAAGATAGCAAATCCAGAAGTGGATTTACGATCCCTTGGACATCCTGCATAATCTGCATCTGCACAAGCTGAAATAGACAGATCCGTATCTTTCCTAAATAGCAACCCTGTGCCTGGGGAAGACTTCAGATATCTCAATATCATATACAAGGCATCCATATGAACTTGCCTTGGCTGCTCCACAAATTGACTTACCCGGTTTACTGCAAAGGCAATATCCGGTCGAGTTATAGTAATATATAAGAGCTTACCCACCATCTCTCTGTACCTTTTTTTGTCCACCTCCTCGGTATCATCATCGTACAGCTTCATGCTTGGGTCCATAGGTGTACTTGAAGGTCTGCATCCAGTCATTCCTGCTTCAGCTAGTAAGTCCGTGACATATTTTCTTTGAGTCATCACCATTCCTTGTGCATTTCGTGCAAACTCTATCCCCAGAAAATATCGTATCGTGCCCAGATCCTTCGTAATGAACTGGTTTCCCAACAGGGACTTGGTTATCTCAATCCCCTGAGCATCATCTCCTGTGACCAAGATGTCATCAACATATATCATAACAACAACTGTACCTCTAGGGGTCTTCTGGATGAACAATGAATGGTCCGCATTTGATCTCCTGAATCCCTGTTGTTCAATTAGCTGAGAAAGCTTCTGGAACCATGCTCGGGGACTTTGTTTGAGGCCATAGATAGCCTTATGAAGTCTGCACACCATCTGAGTCTCCCCCTCAGCAGCAAATCCTGGTGGTTGCTGCATGTAGACTTCCTCCTGCAGGTCTCCATACAAGAAAGCATTCTTGACGTCAAGCTGAAAAATGGTCCAGTTACGTACCACAGCAACAGATAAGAGGATGCGAAGAGTGGAGTGTCTAGCCACTGGTGAAAAAGTATCCAAATAATCTACCCCATATGTCTGGGTAAATCCCCGTGCTACAAGTCTTGCCTTGTACCTATCAAGACGTCCATCCGCATGATATTTCACTGTAAAGATCCACTTGCAACTTACCACGGGGGAACCTGGAGGAATGGGAACAAGAGACCAAGTCCTTCGAGACTGCAGAGCACGCATCTCCTCTTCCATAGCTAGACGCCAGCAATCAATCTTCATGGCATCTTGATAGGTCCGTGGAATCTCGACAGACGAGACAACAACTACAAACTTCTGGAAGTCCCCATTGAGACGATGAAATGAGACTTGTGAGGCAAGAGGATATGAAGCACATTGTCTTCGCTGCTTCCTGTGAGCAATGGGCTGGTCCAGATCATCTATCATTGTGTCGACCGGATGATCCTCGTCCTGCTGTAGAGGCTCCTGCACTGGTGCATTTTCTAACCCATCATTAGTGATAACGTCAGAACATACCTGAGGCGTATTGGATGGTTGACATGTAGCTTGAGTTGGTCCTGTACGCCTTGTATAGAACTTAGGAAAAGGTTCAATTAGAGGTGGTGGTGGTGGTGGTGGACTAGAGGATTGACCCAGGCTTGGAGGTGAAGGTACATAGACACTAGAATCGGTGGATGTGGAGGAGACCAATCTGTCACCTGTAGGAGAAAAGTACATGACGGGTTCGAAAAATGTAACATCAACGCTCACATAGTATTTGTCATGAACGGGGTCATAGCACCGATATCCTTTCTGTGTCCTGGAGTAGCCCACAAAAACACACTTGATAGCCCTAGGAGAAAGCTTATCAAGTCCTGGAGACAAGCAGTGGACAAAAGCAACAGTGCCAAAGACCCGAGGTGTAAGAGTAAACAAATCTCTGTCAGGAAAGAGAACAGAGATAGGAGACTTCTCCCCAAGAACAGTTGTAGGCATGCGGTTGACCAGATAGCATGCTGTAAGAATAGCATCCCCCCAAAAAGATAATGGGGCACAACTCTGAATAAGTAATGTGCGAGCAATATCAAGGAAATGGCGATGTTTTCGTTCTGCAACCCCATTTTGTTGAGATGTGTATGCACATGTTGTTTGGTGGATAATGCCTTTAGAAGAAAGAAAACTAGCAAGGGAACGAGTGCAGAACTCTAAGGCATTGTCAGTACGCACATACTTAACAGTAGACGAAAAAACATTTTGAACTTCAGTGATAAGATTTTGAATAACACTCCCTGCTTCGGATTTATTTTTGAGAAG
The DNA here is from genome assembly GCA_037367405.1 of Ottelia alismoides. Taxonomy (NCBI): domain Eukaryota; kingdom Viridiplantae; phylum Streptophyta; class Magnoliopsida; order Alismatales; family Hydrocharitaceae; genus Ottelia; species Ottelia alismoides. The sequence goes on from JAZKJV010001703.1 coordinate 141,283, forward strand.
AAAAGTCCAGGATACTCTAGAAAAATCATCGACCACAACTAAATAGAACCTGTGCCCCTGATGGTCTGGGACACGACTGGGACCCCATATATCTATGTGAAATAACTCAAATGGGGAGCGACTTCTCCGACTCTGACGACTGGGGAAGCTGGACCGATGATGCTTCCCTAACTGACAAGCTTCACAGCAAAATGATGAACTCGGAGAAATCTGAGGCAGGAGGTGACGCATTTTCTGTAGTGGCAGGTGACCAAATCGAAGATGCCAGGTATACGGAGACACGGAGCCCTGGGAATGTAGTGAGACGCCAGCATAAGAGTTCCGTACAAGACGATAGAGGCCATTGTGCTCAGAACCACAACCAATCACCTTGCCCGTTAGTATGTCCTGAAAAATAACAGACGATGGGTCAAAAATAGCACGGCAGTGCAAATCTCGTGTAATCTGACTAATGGATAAAAGATTCATCGAGAATTCTGGTGCATGTAAAACATTCTGTAAGTGCATAGATGGCAGCAACGCCGTCTCCCCCTGACCGATGATAGGGGAATGAGTGCCATCAGCAATGAGTACTGAACGACCAGGCTGGACAGGTCTATAGGACTGCAGAATCTCTTTCTCACGACAGAGATGATGGGTGGCTCCAGAATCAACAATCCATCCTGTGAGATCATGGTTATGATATGAGCCGGAGGGACTACCTGAGGCACTGGCTGAGGCAGATGTACTTGCTGATGCTGAAGCCGCAACATCAGACGCATCAGCACCCTGTGATGATGACTGTGGCATGATATCACGAAGCCGTGCCACTAGCTCCTCGAACCTGTGATCTGGAGTAGATGCTGGTGGACCCTGAACATGATCAACGACACGTGCAGAAGGAGGGAAGCCATGCTTGGAATAGCATGTATCCTCCGAATGACCAGTACGACGACAGAATGAGCACGTAGAACGTATGCGACCTCCACGGCCACGTCCACCACTTCCTCTGCCACAAAATGAGGAGAAACTACCTCGTCCTCTGGAGACAGCCATTGCCGAGGGAGGTGTAGTCGTGGTGTTCGATGGAACAGGGACACGATTGAGCCGTCTGTAGACTTCTTCCATTGGTGGAATGGTGGCATCAGCAAGGATCTGAGAACGTGCTGCCTCATATTCAGGATCAAGGGCAGCAAGTAAGATGCCAACCATAGTAGCGTTGCGGAACGTCTTCTGCTGTTCCGGCGTGGCTGTGAGTGGAATTGTGCTATGAAGTTTCTCGAACATTCCACGAAGAGAAGTGTACAGAGAGTGAAGAGGCCTCCCATTTTGCTTCGTGGTAAAGATATCATGCTGCAACTGCAGCATCTTGGTCTCGTTCCGTACCTGGGAGTACGTTGTGGCCAGAATATCCCACATCGCCTTGGCGGTGGGTTGATGAAGGACATCATTTGCTATCTCCGTTGTGAGCGTACCTGACAACCAGACTTTTGCGTATGCGTCATCGGCCTCCCATGAGGCATATATTCCTGTCTTCTCCGGCGGTTCATCTTCGGTAAGAATATGCTTCTTACCGCACGACTTCATGAGACTGAGGAACTGCATAGCCCACAGTTTGTAATTCGTCCCGTCCATTTTGACGATAGGTGCCGAACCTTTGAAGGCACCGATGGCGGGCATATCGATCTTTTGATCTGACATACTGCCGGAGAAGAACAAGTAGGAATAATAGACCAAGAAACTGGTGTCTACCTTGACATGTGAGGATTCAAGTGCACATGTAGACGTTTATGCACTTGAATCCATCATATCTCCGGAACCGACCGAAGTTGAGCCTCCCCGGGGACGAAGAGAAACTGTGGACGCCTTGGCGGAAGGGAGAGGCGGCAACTAGAGATACCCGACGGCGAGGCTGGGCACCGCTAGCGGCTAGGAGATGCCCGGCGGTTGGTTGGCAGCACCTGGGGCGGCCGAGAGAGATCCAGCGGAGGGCTGGCGGCGCGGAGAATGGCTGGGGGCTGCTCGGCAGAGGGCTGGCAGCACCGTGGGCGGCAGGGAGGGGCCCAACGGAGGGCTGGAGCCCTGGCGGAGGGCTGGGAGCCCTGGCTGGCGGCGGCGGCGGCTGGAGAGGGGGGGGGCGGGTGGAGAGACAAAAACCCTAGGGTTAGGGTTTTGGCTCTGATACCATGTTAGAGTAAACAATACTCTGATATGTTATTCCATAGAGCCCTCGGGTCTCTTATATAGGGAGAAAACCCTTGGGTAAATTACAGAGTCTTACAAAATATAAATAGAAATTACGGAACAATAAAACGTAACATATATAAGTCTCTACACCTTGCCCGCATGCACCCAAGCCCGCCTTCGGCTCCCTCCAACGACCTGCAATGAAACTGCCCTCCCATCGTCACCGCATCTGCCTGCAAGCCTGCCTTCGCCTTTTCATTTATTTATTTTTCTTTCGTTTTTTTATTTTGGCTAATCCTAGCCGTTAGATCATAGATTGTTTAGATTAACTCGCTTATATGATTGAGTTAACATATTAAACTAATGGATGGTTATGAGCGTCAGAAGGAGTAACTATCCGAGGTTTCTCATGTGATTCATGATTACGCAGGGTTATGATTATAATTGTGGATTTACTCAGGGTTGTGGATGTAAAAATCTCTTTTTATTTTTTTGAAAAATTATCACCATGTATATGTTGAGATTTATCCTGTGAGGACTGATTGATTGAATACTAGTGGAGACTATTGCTGATTGATCTCCCTCCTGCCTTTTAATTGGTTGAGAGCTATTGGATTAGATTGTTGAGGTGTCCGATCTGCTTACTGCCTTCTGATTGGCTGAGAGCTGTTGGGTTGGATTTCTGAGATGCTCGATTCACCTCCTGCATCCTGATTGGTTGAGAGCTGGTGGTGGGGATTATTGAATACTTGGTATTCTTTTATTGTATAAAAGGAGCCCTATGGCACCACATATTGTATCCAACATCATTCAAGTAATAGTAGAGATAGTCTGGTATGGGCAAGTGGAGTAGGCACATTGTCGAACCACTATAAATCCTTGTCTTGTGCGATTGTGCGCGCTTTCTTCTTTGATTGTGGTTCTAATCGTGTGATGCTCGATCGAATCCGTCCCCAACATGGAAGGAAATATCGGGATATATCCCGATTTCCAGGCATTTTCTTCACAAATGCTCGTCGATATGTGCGATATTTTGGCGATATATCGTCGAAATATTGTATCGATACGATATCGAAACGATATCGATATCGATACGGCCTTCCATGGTCCCTAATAACCGGTATCAAAGCTAAGTTCGGAGATTAACCTCTACGCAGATGGCAGAAGAATCAAAGGTTAAGATCAAGAAGTTCAATGGATCGACCTTCGTGTTCTGGAAGATGCATATTGAAGATGTTTTATATCAGAAGGATTTCTATCTTTTGATCGAAGGGAAGAAGCCCGAAGCTATAAAGGATGAGTGGAAGGCCCTATACCGAAAGGTTCTAGGAACAGTAAGGTTCGGCCTTGATCCATCTATGGCTTTAAATATCGTAAAGGAGACAACGACGATGAATCTTTTCGAAGCTCTTGAAAAGATGTATGAGAAGACATCCGCATCAAATAAGGTGTATTTGATGAAGAAGCTTTTCATTCTAAAAATAAGTGAAAACTCTGTAGTGGCTTCACACTTGAATGATCTGAACAATATCATCAACCGGTTGGAGTCTGTGAAGATGGTGTTTACTGATGAGGTAAAATCTCTTTTACTTCTTTCTAGTTTACCTGATAGTTGGAATTCTTTAGTTGTAGCAGTTAGCAACTCCTCTGGTTCTGCAAAGTTGAAGTTGGAGGATGTTGATGATCTTCTTCTTGGAGAAGAGGCACGATAGAAGACATCTGGAGAAGAACACTCGTCAGGCTTTGCCTTGAATACATAAGGAAGAAGCATGAAGAGATACATGAATCAAAAGCATTCCAGGGAAAAGTCAGTAAGAGGAAGATCCATATCTAGAGATCCAAAGTTCGTGGTCTGATGGAATTGCAATCAAAAGGGACATTACAGACAGAATACATGGCCCCAAGAAAGCATAAAGGAGAAAATAATAAAGGTAAGAACACTATAAATCTTACTAATGATGAGGATAGTGATGCTTTAATATGTATTGCAGATGCTCGAAGTGAGTCATATATTGTGGACTTAGATGTTTCATTTCATACCAATCTAAAAAGGATATCCTCCAAAATTATGTTAAATGTGATTTTGGAAAGGGATATCTGAGAGATGATGAATGCCACAACATAATTGGAAAGGGAGACATTGACATATCCCAACCCAATAGCTAAAGAATCAAAGAACGAGAAGTTGACCGCCCCCTATACTTATGATGAAATAATCCTAAGTATAGCAGACTGTACACAAGGCAGGGAGGGTCAAGTGTGGAAATGTGTGAACTCATCGTCTCGACCAGTCTCTCCCGATACTTAGGGTAAAATATCCCCAAGTATAAACAAAATATCAAGAGTTGAGGAGACATGTTAGGGATCACAGAAATGAATAACTTAGGGTGTTCAACTCCTATAATTAGGACAAAGTACGCTCTAAGTATAACACTGTTGAAAGGGGTGAATACCTTTTTAAAAGAATTAGAAAAATGAAAAGGAACAGAAGAAAAGAAGAAAACAAAAGAAGAAAACAAAAAATGTTTTTGTGTTTTTCTGGCTCAAATATTTGATCCTTTGAACTCTGAGAGCTCATCTTGAAACACAACTTCTATAGAACCGACAACGGACAAGAATGCATAATGCTCTAGATACGTCTTCAGCAACTGTCTGTTGACTACGAATGGTTGTGCGTTAGGCGACAATTTAGATATCAATAAACTCCCGTTGTCACATATAGTTTTCACAATAAAAGGCTTGATCCATTTACTCTTCAGTTTCTTTGGAAAATTTAACTTCGCTTTGAACAATCATACCTTCTGTCCATGTTCGAAAGTCTTTCTGTGGATGTGCTTATCGTGAATTTCTTGACTTTTTCTTTATCCATCAGGTTCTTATTTGCATAGTCTCAAAATTCAAGCAAACAATTCATATCGACTTTTCTGTTCTTGTCAGCTGCTTCGGAATCCAAGTTACACATGTTCAATGCCCATAAGTATTTATGAATTAACTCCACTGGTAGTTGGCATGGCCTGCCATAAACAAGGCAGTAGAGAGACATACCAAGAGGAGACTTGTACGTTGTGCAATACGTCCAAAAACTGAATCAAGTAGTTGTGATCAATTCTTCGTGTCTGGTCGTACAAGCCTTTGCAATATAGTTTTGATCTCCCTGTTTGAGCATTCTGTCAAGTCATTAGATTGAGGGTGGTACAACGTTGGAACATGATTCTCAATGTTGTACTCTCTGGCCAACTTCTTGACCTCTTTATTTATGAAGTGGCCTCCATCAGATATGAGAATTTTGGGAATCTGAGCCGCGAGATGATGTCCTTGAGAAAGCGACAGACTGTATGATTGTCTGCGGTTTGAACGGAGTTTGTCTCCACCCATCTGCTAACATAATCGACCGCCAACATGATGTATTCAAAGCCCTGATTGTTAAGGAATGACTTCATGAAATCAATGCCCCAGGCGTCGAAGATGTCGGATATCTGAATGTACTTCAGAGGCACTGTGTCTCGCATACTGATATTCCCAGCCATTCGCTGACAATCAGTACATTTCTTCACATAATCCGTTGCATCCTTGAATAGAGTTGGCCACCAAAAGTCACATTGAAGTACTTTAGCTATCATCATCTTTCTAGAATGGTGTCTACTGACTTCAAGCTTGTGACAATAGTCTAGGACATGTTTGATTTCCTCTTGAGGTATGTACCTCCTTTAAATGCAATCTGCGCCCTCTCTGAATAGATGTGGATCCTCCTACTAGTAAAAGTGAATGTCTGGTAAGAATTTATCAATCTTGATCTTAGGCCAATCTAGTAGAGTCTTCTTGGAGACAAGATAATTCACGATATCTGTGTATCAGGGGAGAGAGGGTATAAACAAGATTGCCTCATCTGGGAAGATCTCTGTGATCAGAATGGAATTCTGCTCACGAGGCAAAATATTGACGGTCGAATTCCACCAGCCCTCGGGTGGGCAATTAGTCCACAAGTGCCGGTCTACTACTTCCACTATTGATTGAGAATTTACGTTGCTTCAATGATTCTGTAAAGATGGTCTGCCACCACATTTTTAATGCCCGGCTTGTCACGAATTTCCAAGTCAAATTCTTGGCATAAGAGAATCCAACGAACCAGACGAGGCTTGACGTCCTTTTTTGTTTTGTAAAAACTTGATGGAAGAATGATCGGTGTATATTATGATCTTGGATCCGAGAAGATGCGATCTGAACTTTTCAAGGGCAAATACTACGGTTAGCAGCTCTTTCTCTGTAACCGTATGGTTCTTCTGGGCTTTGTCAAATGTTCTGCTAGCGTAATGAATTGCAAATAGTAGTCTATCTCGTCTTTATCCTAATACATCACCAATTGTGAAATCTGATGCATCCGTCATGATCTCAAAGGGTATAGACCAATCAGATGACTAGAGGACATGAGCAGGTGTGATCAGTTCCTTCAGCAGATTGAAGGATTTGAGGATTGATGAAACTCGATTTCATCATATTAATTTGCCAATATTAAGCCCCTTGCTTAAATTAATGTCAATAATAACCAGATAAAACATTGTATATATCTGAGTCTTAAAATAAATTAAAAATATAAAAAAAATAACAAAAGTAAAAAATCATAGTGTTTTTATACTCTTAAAAACGCTCACAAAAATATTTCTCCTTTCATTTGACCTCGTTTCCATTTTTGATCAACATGAAACTTGTAGATCTCATCAAGATCTACAAATTCTATGTTTAAAGTTATTCCAAATTCGGCCATTTTCTCCCTCTTTTGTGAGGTTCTCTTCTTAAATAACCTGATTGAGCCACGTGGCGCTTTCTGGTTGCGCCACGTGGCCCGCTTCTTTGTGTGCCACCCACACCCCCTTTTCCACCGTCTGATCGCTTTCTTCCCCTTCATTCATCACCGTTCATTCCCGCTTTCAATCTCCACCATTCGATCAACCATCAAATCGAGTCATAGTTGTCCGCTAGCGCTTTTTTCTCCTTACGCCACATGGCGGCCTCCGTCACCGCCCACTCTCCACCACGCCTCAATCCCAGCCGCTAGTTCCCATTTCACAGTCAGCCATCCGATGCGTCTCGAGATTGCATCACAGACGTCCATTCTCCGCCAGCTTCTCTCGCCACGTGCCGCCATCTAGCACCACTCAATCACCTCCACACTCTAATCATAACCGTTGGTGCCCGCATCTCCCTCCGCCCTATGATCGCAATCCGGATTGAATCTGGTTCATCTGCTTTCGCCCGCGTATCCTCTCGCCACGCGTCACGATCATAGCCACTGATTGGCCCTGATCGATTAGAACAGGGTCGTATCTTTGCGCCCTCTTCTCAGCAGTTGGATCGCGAGATCCAACGGCCGAGCCCTGTCTCCTATCTCCGGTCGTCCCTCTCTCCCACGTATTCCACCTCGCGCACCTGCTGCCCCCTTTCCATTTCTCACATCTCTTCAACCATCTTCTCCACTCACTAACCACTCCACGACCCAGCCCAAACTCCCTTCTTCGCGGACCATGAAGACCCTCTCACCCCTCTCCGTAGCGCTCCATAGCATGCTCGTAAACCACGTCCTCCACCTTCTCCACACCGACCCTCTCTACTACAAATCATCATCCACCACCCTATTCCGACCTTGTCCACCTTTACGTAGGGCTAGGCCCAGCTCGTCTCCGCCTCCCCATGACAGGGGGAGGTCGGATCGACGAAGCAATGGCGACTTCAGCCTCTGGTGTCGACCCCTTGCCATGGTAGGCAAGCTATCTGGCTATCCAACGCCGACGAGCTTCCCCCAGTGGCTGAAGGGGTCCAACGATGACCGGAGCTCCGCCTAGGAGCTCAAGCACAGGCCCTCGCTCCGTCAAAACCCCAAGTGAGCTCTTTCGATTCTACTCCGCTTTTCTTTAATTTTTCTCTAATTTAATTAGGCTTCTACCCACACTTTCTTCCTCCATTAATCATCGCAGTAGCTTTGCCTCACTTCAGCCATCTTCCCGACTCACCAAACAGGACCTTCGGGAATGGGGCGCCGCCCTCCGATCACTTCTTCTCTCCTTCATATCCCTAACTCGCTCACCCTCCCTTCTTCTTCAACTCACCGGAGAAGAAGTCCAAGGTCACCTCCTTCTTCATCCATAGGGTCCTCCAGTCACCGTCAATCCTCATGCACTCCTCACTTGTACGCTTTGACCATTAGAATTAACCAATGCATGTGAATGCCCTCAATGGATGGAGCTCCGTCAGAGCTTCTTTTGCTAGCCTCGTCTTCGACGTACGAGCATTGACCGCCTCTTCCAGGAGCTTCGACGTCTTCCCCGAGCTTCAACAAATGTCGCAGTACTTTCAAGGATTCCAACGGAGCTGCGACACGGCTGGAGGAGACTGGCGAAGCTGCGGTCGCGTCACCGAAGCATAACCACTTCCACCGCAGAGGCAGCTGAGATGAAGAACGTGATTTACATGCACCGTCCTATCTTCGAGACCGGACGGTATACAGTGGGCCATGTCGCTCCTCCTTGCACGAACAACCACCATCCGATCTTTATGATCGGATGGTCCACATGCGTCCACGTGTCGGCCCCCGAACGTCAGCACTGAGCCCATTGGTTCGGAGCATCCGAGCCTCAGCAGAGTTTCGCCAAGTGATGCGTGGCCCAAGCCTGGTCCGAGCCTCGTTCCGAGCCTCCATCAACTACTGAGCCTCGCCCTACGTGCTCCGTCACGTGAGGTTGGGGTAATTTGCATAGAGGCCCCACAACGTTTTCAAATGACAGACATGTCCTATCATTACGTGATTAACGCATGCACCTGGGACTAATTGCATTCAAGCCCCTCTAGTTTCTAATAATTGCAAATTAGTCCCCGTTCGTGTGTGAAAATTACAGTGAAGTCCTCGTGCATTATTGTATTTACATTTAGGTCCTCCCAGGGACTTGTTTATAGTTTATTTCCTATTTATTTCTATGTTTTTCTTACGTTTATGTTCCTGGACTCTTTCGTTGATTTTCTTGAGCATCCGAGCTCCAATTTAGTCGATTTCAGTGGTGTTTCGAAGCTTGTTTTATTATCTTTCTAATGGCATAGCTATCTTTCTATTTTGACTCTTTGGATTTTGTTGATTACTTCTAATCACATAGTGTCACTAGCTCAATGATTTTTTATGCCATTAAGTAACTTGTCAATGAAATTGGCTTCATGAACTCTTTCTGAAATTAAGCATTTATTGATTGCTCTTTGATACAACTTAATTAGGGCATAAGTACATGTATCCTCATTTGCATCTGATTGCATGTAAAAAATCTAATAAAAAGAGTCTGATTCATGATTTCATCTGCATTTGTCTGCATTGTGTCTTTGTGTTCATCTTGACCTACAAGTTCTTAATTCAACACTTAATCTAAGTAATGAGAATCTAGATTCATACTTAAGAGGCTCGTGTCCCTGAGTTTGACTTTGGGCTTACCCAAGTAAAATATAAATTGACCGCCTTGAGTTTAAGTGAGAAATTAATCAAAGCGATTTTTGACGAAATTCGACTTTACCCGACTGCAATGAAATTGTTAATTTGACATAATTAAGAGGGTGAAAGTTGGGCTTGTCAAGGATAAGGTCATCGATCACAAAATCAGTCTCCTTTCCAAGCAACTCAGTCAACGGTCAGGCAATTTTGCTGAAATCTTTAATGAATCTTCTATAAAACCCTACATGCCCCAAAAATGATCGGACTTGCTTGAGACTTATGGGTAGCTCAAGTTTTGAAATTACATCCATCTTAGTTGGGTCGACCTTCATGCCACGCTTGGAGATGACATGATCCAATACGATTCCTTCAGTTACCATGAAATGACTATTCTCCCATGAAAGTACGAAGTTCACCTTGCAACATCTTTTCAAAACTCAGTCTAAGTATCTAAGACATTGATCAAAGCTACTATCATAGACTGAGAAGTCATCCATAAAAACTTCGAGAAAACTGCCCACTATATCAATAAATACCGTCGACATGCATCTCTGGAATGTAGCAGGTGCGTTGCACAATCCCAAGGGCATTTTCTGCAGAAGCGTACGTTCCGAATAGGCAGGTCAATGTAGTTTTCTCCTGATCTTTTGAAGTGATAGCAACTTTATTGTATCCGGAGTAATCGTCCAAGAAGCGAAACATTCCTTCGTGGCTAGTCTTTCGACAATCTGGTTAATGAAGGGTATTAGAAAATGCCCCTTCTTGGTTGCAAGATTTAAGCATCTATAATCCACAAAGACGTGCCATGAGGTCAGCACTCGGGTCGGTATCTCCTCTTCTTTGTCATCGGTGATTATGGTGATCCCTAATCAAGGTTGCAAAAATCGGTAGTCGGTACTCGGTCGGTTGGGTCACTAACTAAGGATTAATCGGCAGTCAGACGACTCATCGGATTTAGTCGGGCTTTAATTGGTTTTAAATTTTTTATTATTTTAAATATATAAATCGTTTTTGTATGTATATTCTTATATATTTACATAGATTTTATGTTTTTTATATTATCATATTGAAATAAAAGAAGAATAGAATCTAAATAAAACATTAAGTATATTAGGATAGGTTTGCCTTAAAAAATAACAAATAAATGATATCTCCAAGCAAAAATTGATCGATTATTTGGCTTAGTCGGAATTAGTCAGTACTCAGTCGGCCACCCCACCGACAAGACTAGTCGAACCTACTAGTCGGGCCAGTCCGGGGATTTTTACAACAATGTCCCTAATTTCTTGGACACTATGTGCAGGGGACTTACCCATTTGTTGTCAGAGATGGGATAGATAAATCTCGCATCAAACTATTTCGTGATCTCTTTCATGACCATTTCCCGTAGGTTTGGATTTAATCTTCTATGAAATTTCCAGGTAGACTTGCTATCTTCTTCAAGATAGATGTGATGCGAGCATAATGATGGATTTATCCCATGGAGATCCGTAATATTCCAACCAATTGACTTGTGGCTTCTTTCAAGAACCTCAAGTAGATGAGATTCTTGTTCTTCGATGAGATGAGAATTAATGATGATCGGATGCATGTCTAGCTCACTCGTAAGGAAGGTGTACTTCATGTTGGAGAGAAGAGGTTTCATCTCAGGGGGAGAAGGAGTCAACCTCATGATGACTTCAGCAACAGTAACAGGTTTCTGCTCTTTTGAATGTTGATCGTCCACTACTGTGCAATCAGATTCAAAGTGCAAGATATCACAAAAATCTGCAATAAATCATCATGCTCAGACGAGTATGTTTGTTCATACATTTCAGAGTATCCATCAGCAAGGATCTCATCATCAAAGACATCAGGAAATTTGACTACGCTTTCCAAAGCTTCCTCCGAAGAGAGGAATGCATGTCTCATTACCATCCAAGGAACAAATTTGTATCTTTGATCTCAACTAGAAATCCGTAGTCTTCTTTGCCATGCGGTTCAAGCACTCTCGCCACAGATGCCACTTCAGCTGGTTTGGCTTTTGAGATCGTCTTAATCAGAACTTTGTCACTGTTGGAGCAGAATATAATCTCTCCAGTGCCATAGTCTACCACTACCTTGGTCGTTCGAAGGAATGGCCGACCGATGATGATTGGAGTGTGGAGCAGAGGTGCAGAGGTGTCCATATCAAGGACAATAAAATCCACGACGAATCACATCCTTTGGATTGTGACGATGACGTACTCTAACATGCTCCTGGGTCGTTTGACGGATCTATTTGCGAACTGTAGAATCATCTTTGTAGGCTTGAGCGATCATACTCCAAATTCCTTGAGTAGGGAAGAAGGCAATAAATTAATCGATGATCCATTGTCGAGCAATGTGTGTTCGAATTCTTGATTGAATATTTGGCATCTGACGAGTGGTGCTCCCTTGTCTTTCTATTTGCTCGGGAGATTACTGATGGTGTTGACCGTAGCCATGGTCAGAACACATGTCTCAGGTTTTATCTTTTTCTTCTGTTCGAACACTTTGTTGTACATACCTCTTTGAGTCCTCTTTTAACAGCTGGTATGTACTCCATGACTCTCAACAAAGCCATTTCAAGAATCGAATTTTGCAATATGCTCACAATCTCAGGATCTGACAAAGCATTTTTCAAATTTTTTACTATTTTTGCTTTAATTGCTTGAGGAAAAAATATCCTGTTTGCTGTAAAATTGTGTCCATATCTTGATTTATAGGTAGACGGCAAAAATGTGAAAAAATCATCCACATGACATGCTGTGGACCAAAAAATGATGCATACTCGGTTCCTTCGTCCGGCTCTGGCTCGGTTGTTGTTGTTGCAGCTGGCGTCTCTTTTACTGGCACGGGTTTATCTCGGCTGCCAATGTCTTTTTGTATTTTTTGAGTTTTCTTCATTTTTGTAATTTTGTCAGTGCAACATCATCCAAAAAGTTTCTGACCCTATCGGTTGGATCGACTAAAGATTCACCATCAGATGCTTTTTGTTTCCCCTTCGCAGCTGCAGACGGCTTGAGTGTTGTATCACTCTTGAGAGTTACAACATTAGATAAAACAATATCATTTCTACTTGATTCGGGTTAAACACTGCAAATTGCGGCGTATGTTATTTGGATTTGCTTCAACCTGGGTGGGATGGTAGTCTTGGTGGCCATCAGGTCATCTATCTTTTGGTTCATGTCAGCCATGTTCTTGATTAGCTGGGCTAGACAGTCAAGTGCAGGGTCGACCATGGCAGCCTCAAAAGATTCGACCTGATCACTGATGAGACCGCTGACTCTGATGGTACGGGGGAGGCTGTTGCTGGTATCCTTGAGGATACTTAGGAGGAGGAAGAGAAGGGTATTGCTAGTAAGGTTGGGAGGAGTATTGATGGTACTAAGCAACTGACCGTCGATACTACTGATGGCGGTATTTGGACGGTTGCTGGTAATTGTTCTGCCTCCAGGTGTATCCTTGTTGTGGAGGCTGCCAATGATGGGTCGGGTTGGGCTGGTATTTCCTCCCTTCTTACTGTTGGTGAATGGTCGGTTGGCATGGTTCTGACTTTGTAGTTGTCCCTAAGGACGGATTGGTTGTTGATCATTGCTCCAGAGACTATTCACCTCTTGAATGAGTAGAGGAGGCAACAAACACGACTCGATGTATTGTGGTTGGAACTCAGGTGTCTGGTAGACAACCATATGTGTCTGTTGTGTGGTGGTTGCGGTTTGGGAGCCTGCATAATATTTGTGCTGGACCGAGGGCTGGTTGGGGCTCGGTTGCGGTAGTTACAGTTGTGTTTGCTCTTTCTTCTCAACTAGAGGCTCATGTGTGGTTGTCACTGTGTTGAAAGGCACTGAAAGTATTTACCAGCAGCTCTAGCTGCTTGGTAATGATGTCAAGCTTGTCCAGGCTCTTCATACGTTACTCGATCCCGATGAGCGCTTTTCCAAGTCTTGCGACCTCTTCTCAATGATGCTCAGGTCAGAATTGTCGCGTATGAAAAACAGTAGAGGGCTTACGATGAGTAAGGGTCAAGAGGAAGTATGAAAAAGAGAAGTAACCAAAATGCGCTAGTGCTCTGGACTTGATCTTTGGACATGATCTAAATCAAACAAACACCAAACAAAATGGATTCACCAACTCAACTCAATGTGAAACCGTCAGAGTTCGGCTATTTTTCTCTTTTCAATTTTAGAGTTGTGATTCAGGTAAAAATTGTTACACTTCCTTAAGCGGCTAGCCCTATAGGAGAGCATGTACTGTCGGGAAAGTATTCTCGTACTTGTTCCCCCTCTTTTGTATCATGTCATCTGCACTTTTTAAAGTCCTCAATATCTATCCTAGTTGGCCACTCAACCCCAAAAAAAGATAGATGAAGCCGATAGGAGAAACCACTACTTCCCTCGCAAGCGAGGTACTCAGACACAAGACGATGAAACAGACACTCCTGTGAGGGCATGGCTTATGCTCTATACTTTAATTCAAGTCGGGTGCTCTAAACAAGACAAAAGCACCGTCATCGACAAGCCCTACTCGTCTACGTACGATAGAAGCGTCAATACTTCGTCGGTCCCAGGTGATAATTGAGGCAGTTAGAGATCAGATTTTTGGCTCTATTCCTTAAGGGGCATGCCTCACTCTATCTAGAATGTACTTGAATACAATGAGGGCTTTGTGAACTCTAAACAATGATGTACGTTACGCTTTTTAATTAAGTCAAAGTTCAATTAACAGATCCCTTGTTCTAATTTTTGATTTTCAACTTTTTGAGTATTTTTCAATGCAAAACGCCTAACGATTTTTTTAAAATTTTCTTTAAGTCCTAGATGCTCAAAATCAGAGGAAGAAAGCGCCAAAGCGTGCAAGGTGATTTAATGATGGAAATCTCACCCTTGAACCTAGATGATGAATGCTCAGTCAATAGTACTTATAGTGCTTCCCAGCTCTCTCCATGCAGGATGCAAGGCAGAAATTTTCAAGCCTAATCTATATGCATATGCAAACGAAGGAAATCGTCCTAAACATGAATTGCTATTAGTCGTGAAGAATCAAATCCCAACTACTCAAAAATAAAACTCAAATGTCTGGTCTTGGAGACTTTTCGGTGCCCGTCACAACAGATCCTGCAAGCGTTGTGTAGAGTCTCTTACTGCACATGGTTCCAAGTATAAGTAATTAACAATTAAATTTTGACTAAGTCCAGACGTAGATACTATAGGTACGTGCTTTTATTAAGTGTTTGGACATAATTTACCGATCAAACAATCCTAAAATGCTAAGAGCTCATTCCACAAAACAAATGTAAATAAGGCAGAAAGCAGAAATCGCTGAAAAAAAGAAAATAAGGCGAAGAAAACAACGGAAAACTCGGTGAGCCTCCAAGTATACAAACACTTGGTAAAATAGGTATGAATGTCCAGGGTCCACCTATATTACTATAGTTAATAACAAGTGTCCACCTATATTACTATAGTTAATAACAGAAATAAAAATGGAATCTCTCTCAGAAAAATAAAGAGAAAGGTGATTATGCTAAATTCTCTCTCTCTCTCTCTCTCTCGCACAGAATAGTCCCTCTCCTCGTAGCTCGGGTGCTTCAACCACCTAAGCAGTCGCATTCGCCTCGAGATCCCTCACAAGAAAAATAGAAGAGAAGTGATTAGCATAGTTAAACAATTATCTCTAATAAAGGAAAAATAAAGCAAGAAAATAATGAACAAAAATGTACAGAAAACTATATCCTACGCGTTACTCCCCGGCAATGGCACCATTTGTCGAAGCAAGGATTTTCATCAATCTTGTGTTCCACACAAGGTGGGAACACAGTCGCTGAGGCGACCGAATGAGAACCTCGATTCGGACAACAATTAACCCAAACTAGAATAATCAAGCAATCAACGACAAGTACCGGAGTTAAAATTTATTATAACTCTACAAATAATGTATATAGGTGTAAGTACATGTAGAAGTCAACCACAAAGAGCAATGGGGATAGATTACACAAATGACTAGAAAAGACTAAACGTTTTTATGTTTTTATAGGGATTTTTTGTGGGTTTTTAATATTTAATTTATTTTGAAATTTTAATTTACAATATTTTTTGTTTGTTTTTTATTTTATAATATGTATATTTGTATATTTTTATATTATCTTATTTTTAGTTTTCTATTTAATAAATATATGAAATATATATAACTATATATGGCTACTATATACAATATAATAGATATAAATAATATATATAATAGAGAAAAATCAGAAAAATACCCTAAGTTCAATCTTTTTTATTTTTAAGGGTATTACAAATATTTTTGGTATTTTTAGTAATAATAATAGTAATGTAAGTAAATATAGCTATAAATAAACGATATATGCTAGTATATATATAAATATATCTATAAATACTACAAATGCACAAAATAAATTTTTTTCTTTTTTATATTTAAATTTATTTTTGTATTTTTTATCTTAAATTTTGCTATTTTTTGTTTTTGTATTTGAAAGTAGGAAAACAATGAGCAATAATATATAGTCGGATTATTTTGGATTTCAAAAATAGCTAAATAGATCAAAACATTCCAAAACCTATTTTAATATATTATATATGTTATAAATAAAATACAGAAATAGAAAATACAATTTCTAATTTTTTTAGGTTTAGAGAGGGTTTGCCATTTTTTGGTTTTTCTTTTTATTCTTTTAGTGATTTTTAATTTGTGGGTTCAAAATACAATAATAAATAACTCCTAATTTTTTAGATTTTACAAAACATTTGTCTATTTTTTGTATTTTTTAAATACAAACAGGAAATAAATGTAATATTTCTCAATTTTTAAATATAGGAAAATATTTTAAATGATCTAGCGAAAAATTTATGTGATTTTATAATATGTGAGGCAGTTAAAATATATTTCGTATACATTTTTTATGCAAGATGATATTTTTAATGCAAGAAATAAAGAAAAAATATGGCAGGAACCTAAATATTAAATTTTTCCTCAAATATTTAATTCATACAATAGCGGTAGAGGTATAAATGCAATTTACAAAAAACAGCAGGGCATATATGCATTTTATCCTAATAGTTTTGAATCGAAATACAAAATTTGTACTAAATAATAATAAGCTTCACGGAGGTCCCTGCAAAAAGACCACCACCTCACGTGTATGGGCACGTGACGTGACGTGGTGAGGACCTATATGCAATAAAAGAGAGTACACGTGTTCTACTGCAAAATATCCAAAAGTTTTTACACTACAAATTAACAATATTTTATGGATTAAAAATAAAATACAAAAGCCGGGGGTGTTAAGGTACGAGTGGACGATCGGGATGACTTCACTTATCCATGTGGCCAGTGCACAACAACCGATGACGGTTCGGCTGCGGATGGTTGAGATTAATTCTCAGCGGCTGGATCTACGATCGAGGATGCTTTCATCTGAGGGCAAATGGTCGTGGACCCACCTGGAAGAATAGGGAAGAACACTGCGAGGCTCGAGCTTCGATCGACGATGGCTTCCTCTTTCGACGGTCTTAGGCTCTCCTCAAGGGCGCAAAAGCTTCTTGGAAGCCTTGCGTGTCAGTTGGTGGGCTCAAGCAAGGGCAGGAAAGTCTCCAGTGAGCTCCCAAGGTTGGAGAATGATCGAGGCTCAAGGAACCTCCTCGTTGACGAAAATCAACTCGAACGGGGTCTTTGGACCTCCAGAACCCGCCGAAAAGTACAACACATTAAAAGGGAGGGTTTTGGGGTTCCTATTAGGGTGGAAATGGGCACAGGTGGAGTCGGGCAGAGCTCTCCAGTGTGGTGGCATAGGTGGAGAGCTAATACCTCAATCTGAGCAAGATCGAGGGGGCTAGAGATGCCTGGGACGTAGCTGAAGCAAAGGGGGACGAAGGGGAGGTGATCTAATGATCAGAGAACAGCGAGGCACGACAGAAACAGTCATTGGAGCTTAGCTCCAACGAACTATGAATTTCAAATTTCACAAAATAAAATACGATTTTAATGGATATTAAAACCTAAACTACTCTAATTTACATCCTAGGAAGATAAAAAGGGCTAAGACTAGGGCCCTACCTTACTGGAGAAGGGAACCAATCGGTGCTCCACCACAGAAGGTCGACGAGGCTCGGATCACCACCTTCAGGTCTCTTCCTCCACTCCAAACGATACAACCGGCTTCCTTCTATCACTGGGGAACTAGAGCACGAAGAAATCGAGGGATTTTGAGGCCAAAGGGGGATCAAGCTTCAACAGAAGTGGAGGGTTTTATGTGCACGATGACCTTTGACTGAGGATTCTGCTCGATGCAGCGATCCATCGTTTGAGAAATCAATTAGGTGTGAAGAACATATAATGTTGAGCAAAAGTCGCGAAGGGGTCGAGCTGAAAGAGTGTAAGCCTCGGGAAGGAAAAATGGGAGGAATTAAGGAGGTTAGCGATCTGACAGACCTAAGGGGCGTAATGGGTTAGTTGACCGGCCGGTCAACCAATGTTACGTCCCCTATCCACGTCGGTCGTAAAAGGACAAACCAGAAATAAAAGATAAAATAATTCGAAAATAAATAGAAAACGATTTTATTAATTTTTTCACAAATCATGAAAAATATTTATTAATTTATGTAGAATTTTAACCTGATTTTAATTTATTTTTTGATGTTATTTGTTATATGTTATTTTTTGGAGGTACATTTATAAGTATATTTACCTATATGTTAAGTATTTTATTTTTATTTTCTATTTTAGATTTTATTATTTTATTTACTTAATTTATATATTCATGATCAACATTTCAGACGTAACAATTTTGTCCCAGGGCAGAAGATATGGTTATTCAATTCCAAGTTTGAAGATTTTCCAAAGCAAGTTGAAGTCCAAGTGGATGACACCCTTCATTGTTAGAGAAGTGCACATGAATGGTAGTGTAGAGATTTCAGACCTTACAGATTGAGCATGATCGTTCCTCGTGAACGGACAACTACTTAAACATTTCGTAGGTCAAATGAGCAGTTGGCCCGTTGAAGAGATCGCATTCATGTGTATCCTAGAATCTCATGATCCACCCTTAGGGAGCGCATGAATCCTCACTACTATCAACATCTACAAGCATCTCCTTCCCCATTTCTCATTTCTATATACATTCCTAGCCTCATTGATTCTCACACTTCTTTTATACTTAGGCTGACCAGAGCCCTCTCTGTATATCCATTCATCCATTCATTCTCTTCTTAACCTTGACCGCATATTTTTGCTCTTCTTCTACACTTAGGCTGACCAAAACCTAAGCATAGGAGGCGAGTCGACTACTATACTTTTATTCTTTTCACTCTCTTACGCTTATCATGAGCTATGCTTCCTCACTTTTTGTGCTCTGAGGACATAGCGCACGCTAAGTATATGAGTGTGTGTGTATATTACATATATACTTTACCCATAGCTTGTACTTTCACGTATTATATATAATATTCAATAAATATGAGATGGGTAAAATTGAAAAAAAGAAAATTATGTTTGTAAAACATGTAAAATACAAATTGTAAAATATGTATCAACTTGTGTAAATAATACTCTTTTTTTTGTAAAAATGTTGTAAAATAGGAGGTATAACAAAAAATGCAAAAAATGTCAAATAAAAATAGCTTCTTATTCATTTTTGTATAAAAAAATCATCATCATTCAAAAAATTGCACTTCATTCATGTGCATTTCATTTCAGTTGCATTTCATTAGCATATCATGCATATGTAAAGTGGAAAGTCAGCGGGTTCCGAATCGAGTTATGAGAAAAAATCAAGAGTGGACTTAATCCGACCTTAATCTACTTAAGTTTTAGAGGAACTTTATTGAGAAGGAGGATTTTAGAAACTTCAGGTCATAGTCTTAATTCTCCAAGTTTCAGAAGGCAGTGTCTAGACTTGACTCTTAGGGTGCGTTTGGATAGTGGGTTTAGGTGGGTTAACCTGGTAGCAGGTAACCCATTTTTGGGTTTTGGTGTTTAGATAGAGGGTTAAACTGGGGGTGGGTTAGAAGTGGGTTTATTGTGATATGATTGTATTGGAGTTTGAAAAAGTGAGTAGTTATTGTGATGTGATTGTATTGGAGTTTGAAAAAGTGAGTAGAAGTGGGGTAGTTTATAATTTTTATATGATATGATGGTATAGTATATTATTTTTTGATTGAATTGATGATGGGGAATTGATTTATTTAATTTTTTAAAAAGATAAAAAGTGGGCCCCACGTGGAGGGAGAAAAGAGTGGGTTAGGGAGGGTAAACCACCCCGAGGTTTACCCCGTAACCGAACATGACCTTAGTGTCTAACTTAGTCGCCTCATTCTGAGTAGACTCTTGGATAAGGACTTAATCGATACTCTACACCGTGTACTTAGCTGAACTCAGACGGGATGTTGGAAGGTTGTATGTCTTTTTCTTTGGTAGCGTGGACATCGAAACACCGGAGTAACTGGTTGAAATAAAGCTTTGGATGAGGGGTGGATTTCTAGCACAATTCTTTCTAAGATCCCAAAATATGGGCGGAATAAAAGATTCTATATCTGTCGAGACACAAAAGATCAATGCAGCACAAATCTTAACAAAAAGAATCCAATACCAAAAAGAACACTGTTTGATCGAATGATCCGAGCTTCAGATAGCTTGTAGATCTAATGGAGACTTGGCTACACAGGCCAAGCTTCATAGGAGAGTTGACTACACTGATCACTCCCACTTCTTTTCCCCTTATTCTAGACTTCTCCCCCCACACGTTGTGAACTAGCACCTTCCTGAACTTAGAAGGAAATACCCAACTCCCCCAAGACAATTTACTGGAGGAGGAGGGCATCTTGGATGGGAAGAGCTAACACCCTTCACACACTAGAGACAGTTATTTAATGTTCATGTGGGATGCTTTGGAAGAGGGTTGATAGGGTTGATTTAAGATGACTTCTAAGTAGGGTTAAGATAATGACTTTTGAATAACTTGGAGACTGTTGTTTTCAAAACCCTAATTCTCATAAGGAGTTCCATCACATTATTAATCCCACGATCGAGTCGAGCTCCATTTTCACCTTTTGTTCATGACCTTGATATGGAACTTTTGGGAAAGGAATGAAACACGATTTATTCCTTGAATCCTAGGTTTCTTATATAGAGGAGAAACCAATGTGTAAATTACATATGATAAGCAAAAGAAAAGAAAATAGAAAACAATACATAAACACCTATATATCTCTACACTCCCCTTCAATATGAAGAGGGTTGATAGGGTTGATTTAAGATGACTTCTAAGTAGGGTTAAGATAATGACTTTTGAATAACTTGGAGACTGTTGTTTTCAAAACCCTAATTCTCATAAGGAGTTCCATCACATTATTAATCCCACGATCGAGTCGAGCTCCATTTTCACCTTTTGTTCATGACCTTGATATGGAACTTTTGGAAAAGGAATGAAACACGATTTATTCCTTGAATCCTAGGTTTCTTATATAGAGGAGAAACCAATGTGTAAATTACATATGATAAGCAAAAGAAAAGAAAATAGAAAACAATACATAAACACCTATATATCTCTACACTCCCCTTCAAGATGGAGCGTAGATGTCAATCATGCTCAGCTTGGATGAGCGCTTCTGAAAAGGTTCTCTGAGCAAAACCTTGGTGAGGATATTTGTTGTTTGATCTCCAGAGCTGACATTAGAAGTAGAGATAAAATCTTTCTGAATCATGTCCCTTGTGTAGTAGCAATCCACTTCAATATGCTTAGTTCTCCCACGAAATGCGGGATTGTTTGCAATGAATAAGGCAGCCTAGTTATCACATAGTAACTGCATAGGAAGAGGTACATCTGTATGAAAATATGCAAGTAATGCTCGAACCCACATCATCTTTGTACTAGCTTATGCCATAGTCCTATATTCAGATTCAATGCTTGACCTAACAACCACAGTTTGCTTCTTACTCTTCCAAAAAACGAGAGAATCGCCAATGTTAGAGATTATCGTAGATTGATGTTTCTTTATTTATCATTGTTTCCTTATTATCACTGTTTCCTTATTTATCATTGTAACCCCACATGGGTATTTATGTAAGTTCCCCTCTGAGCACCCTAGGGTTTAGTCCTATATAAGGACCCCTAGACCTCACAGAATAAACACACAATATTGTTCTCTTCTTCTCTCCACATGGTATCAAAGCAGCGGTCCTAGACCGGTGTTCTAATCTAATATTCCTCCGTCACCGCTGCCCTTACGAATTTTTGGATGCATGTTACTGCTGTTCATCTTATAAATAGGGTCCCCTCTGCTTCTCTACATGGCTCCACTCCTTTCAACTTACTATATCCCAAGGAGAAACCTTTCCCTCTGCCCTTACGAATTTTTGGATGCACAGCCTTTGTCCATAATTTTCATACCACTGACAAATTATCTGCTCGCGCTATCAAATGTGTTTTTCTAGGGTATTCTCAAACTCAAAAAGGATACATATGTTATGATCCTACATGACATCGTTATTACGTTTCTCTCGAAGTCACCTTCTTTGAACAAAACAGCTTCTTTACTCAGACAGTGTCCGATATTCCCCTACAGTTTCCTCCACCAATTGTGTATAAAAGAAGAACTGTGTCTAATCCTGTTCATGTTCCGTTACCTATTCCACTGTTGCATGACACTATGCCATCCTCGAGTGCTCCCACCTATGCTACCCCGGATAGTCCTCAGGAGCTTTCGATCGCACTACGAAGAACAAAGAGGCAATGTATACTTCATCCAATATCTTATTTCACCTCTACTAATGGGTTATCTTGCTCTGACAAAAGATATGCAGATGCCATAATGGCTATTTCTGTTCCCAAAGATCATCATAGTGCACTGCAAGATGAGGGATGGAGAATGGCAATGAATGAAGAAATGGAAGCATTACAGTCTCGAAAAACATGGGACCTTGTCAAATGCCCTCCTGGATGTAAAACAGTTGCATGTCGCTGGATCTTCACTACAAAGCAGTCCCCTGACAGTTTTATTGGTCGTTTAAAGGCAAGATTTGTAGCAAAAGGCTTTACTGAAACATACGGGGTAGACTACTTCGAAACATTCTCCCATGTGGCTAGAATGAGATCCATACGAACTATCATCTCTATGGATGTGAACAAAGGGTGGCCTATGTTTCAGTTAGATG
Organism: Ottelia alismoides; assembly: GCA_037367405.1. Classification (NCBI taxonomy): domain Eukaryota; kingdom Viridiplantae; phylum Streptophyta; class Magnoliopsida; order Alismatales; family Hydrocharitaceae; genus Ottelia; species Ottelia alismoides. The sequence continues at coordinate 164,081 of JAZKJV010001703.1, forward strand.
TCAAGAATGCATTTCTATATGGAGAGCTTGACAAAGAAGTCTACATGATACAACCCCCAGGTTACGAAGTTAAGGGGGAGTATATATGCCGACTTCACAAAGCCATCTACGGACTAAAGCAGAGTCCAAGAGCTTGGTTTGATAGACTGAGTACAGAGATTGGCACCATGGGCTTCCAGAGGACTACGTCTGACTATTCGGTTTTTGTCTGCAGACGGCAGACTGGTATTGTAATTCTTGCTGTATATGTAGGTGATATGATTATTACTGGAGATGATGACCAAGGGATACTAGAAACCAAGGCTTTCTTGCAAAAAGTATTCGTCACCAAGGATCTTGAACAACTTCGCTATTTTCTAGGCATAGAAGATCTACGTACTAAGAAATGCTTACATATGTCGCAGAGGAAATACTGCCTTGACATACTAACTGAGGCAGGACTACTTGGGTGCAAACCCTCAGGAATTCCAGCAGAGCCTAGAAAACATTCTGCATCCAATGATCCTCTCTTTGAAGACACCACACGATATAGGAGCTTGGTTGGCAAACTTCTATATCTTACATTTACTAGACCTGATATATCCTATGTTGTAAGCAGAGCCAGCCAATATATGGAGAAACCATGCTACAACCATTGGCAAGATGTTCTTCAAATCCTTCGCTACCTAAAAGACTCGCTAGGACTAGGAATCTTCTATGGGGCAAATGGTCACACAAATCTTACTGCATATGTTGACGCCAATTATGCAAGCTCTCCTGAAGACCGTCGATCTACAACTGGATATGCCATGATGGTAGGAGGAAAACTGGTTAGTTGGAGGAGCAAGAAACAAGCAGTTGTTTCAAGATCTAGTGCTGAAGCTGAATATAGAGCAATGGCTCAGGCTACATGTGAGATCACATGGCTGCTCACTTTTCTTTACATCCACTCCTATTCCCTTGTACTGTGAAAACAAATCAGCTACCTACATTGCTACCAATCTTGTGTTCCATGAGAGAACAAAACATATTGAGATTGATTGTCACTTTATTAGAGATGTTGTACGAGGAGAGAAGATAACCACGCCGCACATTCCAACAGATCTTCAACTTGCTGATATTTTTACCAAGGTAGTGACTAAGAAGTGGCTTTCCTGGATAACTTCCAAGTTGGGCATGATTGATGAATATGCTCCAACTTGAGGAGTATTAGAGATTACCATAGATTAATGTTTCTTTATTTATCACCGTTTCCTTATTTATCATTGTAACTCACAGGGGTATTTATGTAAGTTCCCCTCTGAGCACCCTAGGATTTAGTCCTATATAAGGACCCCTAGACCTCACAGAATAAACACACAATATTCTTCTCTTCTTTTCTCCACAGCCAACAAACACATCAAAGTCTGAAGTAGACTTTCTGACTTTTGGATATCCTATATAGTCTGCATATGCACATGCAGAAATAGTAAGTGTTGCCCATTTTTCCGAATAACAATCTTGCAGTTGGAGAAGACTTTAGGTACCTCAATATCATATATACAGTATCCGTGTGTACCTGTTGGGGTTGCGCCATGAATTGACTCACCTAATTAATTGTGTAGAGATATATTTTATATTTCTGTACCATTTTTCTATTTTCTTTTCTTTTGTCTGCTTTATGTAATTTGCCCATAATCCTCTCCTTTATATAAGAGAGTCTAGTCTCAAGGAATAAACAATTATCTTAGTTTTCCCAACATGGTATCGGAGTCGTGGTTGTACCCGAAACTCTAACCCTAGCCCCCACCTCCTACCCTCTCACGCGGAGCTGCCCTACCCGCGGTCGGGCATCCGCTCGTCACCCGCCGCCCATTGCCCGCCTTCCAGTGGTTGGTCCTCCTACGGCCGTACTCGCTGCACACCCTGCGGTCGGTCATCTTGCGGCCGTAGACACCACCCGTCACCCACCTTTCCGTCGTTGCATCTCTTGCGGCCGAAACCGTTGCACCTCCTGTGGTCGAAGTCGTTGCACGTCCCTTCCTAGGACAATGTCGTCGGTCCTCTCTCTTGGACGGTGCCATTGCCTCTTTGTTTCTCTATTGGTGCATGTTCCAGGGTTATTTTTCTTGATGGGGTTGGTTGCGATTTGAGTCTACACATGCAACCAACTTCATGTATGTTAGTGTAGATGCCATGTTCTCTAGTCTACTACCCTAGTCTTCCTCGTCAGGAAACTTTTTGAAAGCAAGGTAGATATCCCCACCACATGTGCCTTCATATATCATGCATCGATAATGAAAATGGATGGGTCGAACTACGAGTTGTGGGCCTTGTACTTCATGAGCATAATGAAATCGATGGGTAAGAAGCATATTCTTACCGAGGAAGAGCCAACAGAGGAGACAATGTTGTATGACTCATGGGAGGTTGATGACGTCTATGCGCAGTTATGATTGTCTTATACCAGATATTGCAAATGATGTCCTGCACAAGCCCATTGTCAAAGTCATGTGGGACACTCTTGCTGCTACGTATTCACAGGACAAGAATGAGACAAAAATTCTATAGCCCTAGCACGACATCTTCACTATAAAGCGGAATGGTCGACCCTTACATGCTCATTATACTGCAGTACATGGGATGTTTGAGAAACTTCATAGCTTTATGCCTCTCACGGCTACTCCAGAGCAGTTGAAGACATACCAGAACGCTGCGATGGTTGGTGTCTTCGTGGCCTCTCTTGACTCACAATATGATGTTGCTTCCTCCCATATATTGGTTGATGCTACCATTCCTCCTATGGAGGAGGCCTTCTACAGATTGAGTCGAATCAATATTCCAACTCTTGCTCATGACAACCTCTCATGGAAGAGGAGGTCCATCTCATTTCCGTTGACGAGGATCACATGGTAGAGATGGACGTGGTCGTGGACTACCTTGTATCTATTGTCGTCCATCTGGTAATACATAAGATACATGCTACTCCAAGCATGTTTTCTCATTTCCGTTGACTGAGAAACATCATGCCCTCAGCTAGTACCACTTCACATGCTTCAGAGAACAACTTGGACATTACTGCTACTACAGGAGCTAATACCTCAGGCAGTATTCATGCCTCTACCTCTTATCATGATATCTCGGAATGGATGATAGATTCTGGTGCTACACATCATTTGTATGGAGATAGAGATCAGCTCACAACCTACAAGCAGGCTTCTCCAGGAAGGATTGTGATCATAGCAGATGGGACTCATTTCCCAATCACAGCCACAGGACACGGGGAGATCACCTTGACGCCCTCTATGTTGTTGCAGAATGTGTTGCATGCCCCTGATTTCTAAATGAATTTATTGTCTATTAGTCGGATTAATAAGGATTTACATTGTCGAGCAATATTTGACCCATCATCTCTTGTGTTTCAGGGCATTCTTACAGGCAGGGTGATTGGTTGTGGCCGTGAGCAGGATGACCTCTATCGACTGGTCCAAACACCGTACACTAGACTATCCTTCCATTACATTGGACCGGTCTCTCACTTCCTATGCATGGTTTAAAAATACGTGTCTCGAGGCACAAAGGCACTCAAGGTGAATGAGGTTATGAGAAAATGCTCCAAGGCGACCGCCTCAGACCCCTAGTGGAGACGTGCGCCTCGGATGCTTGAGGTGGTCGAGGCGAGGTTAGGCGGTGAGACGGGGCGAGGCGCTTGTTGAGGCGTTAGGGGCTTTTTCAAGTATTTTTTAAAGAAAATAATTAGAGTCTTGTTGAAATCTGAGAAGCAAAAGCGGAATCGATAAAATAAGAAAGATAAACATGAAGAATCAAGATTTAACATCGAACCTTACTCCCTAAGGAGCGGGATGAAACCACTGGAGAATGCCTCAAAGGGTCGTATGTCTCTATTAAACTTCTCAATGAGTACAGGGGGTGTGAGGCTCCTTATATAGCCTCACAGACAGACCGGAGTCCCACAGTTAGTAGATGTGGAACTAATCATGAGTGGGTGGTAATTGGATCCTGGAGAGATCCAATTACCACTCTATTACATTCTCCAACACTCCCCCTCAAGATAGAGCTGAGAAAGCTTCAGCTTGCATTAAAAAAGAAAAGGTATACATCACATCTTCACATAATACATCACAACAAGAATATGTTTGCTGCTGGTACAAGACCTCGCTCGAGGACGGATCTGCGGCTTTCAGGTCACCAGAGCGTATCTCTGCCATGCATGTAAAGTCGCTGCAATACCAGGTCACCGGAACTTATCTCAGTTTTGTTTGGAGAAGAGTCGCAGTAGAAGAAGTCCAACGCGGAGTAGTAGTCAGGTCGTAAAAGAAGAAGTATATGCCCTTATGAAGAAGTCGATGGCCGGTGAAGATGGATGTTAGCAGTAGTAGTCTAGAGTGTCGGTCTGCCAGTCATGGTCGGGTAGTAGAAGTCCTGAATAACATGTTATTTCTGATTCCCCCTTTCTCCCATACTTGATAGAATAAAGAGCATGTAATATCAAGTTGGGAGGAACAAAACGAGTATTTTTTTGTGTATTTTTTCACAAATCATCATTTTTGTATTTTATTCTTCTTTAATTTTCCTTTTTTTAGTCGTTCAACTTTTTTTATGAACTTCTTTTTTTGCAGAATTTTCTCTCTTTTATAACTTGCGTACGACTTTTCTCTTGTTTTTTATACGTATCCTTTTTTTCAAAAGAAATTCTCATTTTTTTAAACTCGACCCAATCTTGGGCCCATATCTCTCTCTTTTTATTTTCTTTCTTTTTTTTACAATATGGCTCGGTAGGCCTCATTTTTTTTAATAGTTGGCCCAACTAGGTCGTTAATACATAGCATTTGGGGGGGGGGGGCTCCTCTTTCGAACCTAGGGTTCTAGAAGAACCCAAAGATGAAGCCGCAGCCTCCATCCTGGAGAAGATTTTGATCGCCGCCACCACTTTTGAGAGGGTTATACCGCCTGGAGAATCATGCGAGGTGGGAGTTTCGTGCGAGGTTCGAAGAGGAATCGCCTGGAGTGTCGCGACTCAGAAAGGGAGCTCCTTCAACGCCGTCACTGGGAGCTCGAAGATGGCTGGAGAAGCTTCAGTGGAGGAGGGTCGACGGCTTGGTGTTGTCGCCTGCATCTCACATTACTTGCGAGAGAGAAAAGAAGAGGGATGGACCATCAGTGATGCCATGTTGTCGAGAGGGAGGTGAAGCACTGCCTGCGGCGGTGATTGAGAGGCACTTCGGGAGGGTTGGTTGGGGCTATGTGGTACCACCTACGGAAGGAGGATGCCCGAGAGGGTGTCTGACCTTGCAATAAGGCCTGGAGCGGAGGGGTCCTTGGAGATCTCCTGGGGTCATGCGACCTCCACCAATGGGAAGTCTTCTTGGGACTTGGAGGCGACATTGGGAGGTGGTCCACCGCCTCTTGCGGTGTCGGACACAGAAACACATTTCCAAATTGGATTCAAAGTGCCAAGAGTTGCTGGATTCAAAGTCTAGAATGTTGCTTCTTTGGATCTAGATATGGGGCCTGGAGTAGACCCGACCAAATTTTGAAGTACCGTAACTTCATAGTTGCTAGTGAAGATTGAACCATGCCGCGTAGATTGCAGCAACCAGAATTCGAAGAAATCACCAGATTGTCGTGGAGGTCTGTTGGATCTAAACAAATCATCGTTGATGACGGTGGAGAATATTTCAGAACTTTGAAGACTATCTGAATATATCTAGGGTTTTAAAAAACCCTAGAACAAGATATTTGATAGAACTCTCTTCTCGAACATATCTCAAAGATCACAAAACATGAACTACTTAAAAAAATATTCAAAATAATCCCTAGAGTCGACATGCTCTGATACCATGTTGAAATTTGAGAAGCAGAAACATAATCGATAAAACAAGAAAGATAAACATGGAGAACAAGGATTTAACGTGGAACCCTACTCCCTAAGGAGCGGGATGAAACCATGGGAGAAGGCCTCAAAGGGTTGTATGTGTCTATTAAACTTCTCAATAAGTACAGGGGGTGTGAGGCTCCTTATATAGCCTCAAATACTGATCGGAGTCCCACAGTTAGTAGATGTGGGACTAAATATGAGTGGGTGGTAATTGGATCATGGAGAGATCCAATTACCACTCTATTACATTCTCCACAAGTCATATTTGTATTTTCATATGTTTATAAAGGTCTAGTTGTTGAGTATATGTTTATGCAAGATGAATGGTTAAAATTAACCTCTTTCATATTCATATTTACCATAAGCATGTTCAATTATTTCAGTGAACTCTTAATATTACACCCTTAAACATATAAGAAACTGTGTGCGAATTCAAATACCCTTACAAGAAAAAATTTTGGGATGGGTGTGTTGCCCCATGCAACCCCCACAAAAGGGGGCCAAACTGGGCCCCTCTAGCCCCCCCAGGCTCGTTGACCGTGCAACAAGACCCACGTACTGGTAGGGTATGGTGGTACAGAGGAAACATCAGACCGTTCTTCATCTGGGATTAGTAGAACATATGGTTAGGATTCAAATCATATGACTCATATCAACAACATGGATATCTATAATGACAACTATAACCAATCCATTTTTGATAAATATTTTAGTGATAGTTATAGCCAATGATTTCCTTTTGACTGGGTAGAAATTTGGTAGAAAGGTTTATGATATTGACATATACTTTTTTCATGTTTTTATCTTCATAATATCATCATACATTGCATTGTTATATATTATATGTCTGTCGGATTGTATTATTTTACCAAAAAATATATTTATTATACATTTTATAATTATTTTTTATACAAATTAAGGCTTACGCCTCGCCTTGCTTCTAGGGAAAATACCTCGTTCCGCCTTTCGTTTTTTCAAACCTCGTTCCTATAGCATCTGCGCTTAAGTGATCTTCCACTTCTGAAATTGCGTCAAGTCCTTCCCTAGATTTTGCCCCGCTCATCATTCAACTGTGAGGCATGTCAATTAGAGAAACATCATCGGTCTGTCTTTCCTAGTCGTCAGAGTTGAAGCAGTAGCTCCCCTTTTGAGTTTTTCCGCATAGACATTTGGGGTCCAAGTTGTGTTCCCAATCATCAGGGACATATTTTATTTAGTTGTTGTGGATGATTTCAGTCATCTGTATTGGATTTTCCTGTTAAAGAATAAATTAGAAGTTGGAAATGCAATTATGAATTTCATTAAAGAAGTGCAAAATGTTTTTTCCACATCTGCTAAAACTGTCAGGATTGATAATGTCTTGGAATTCTGTACTCATGTGCTCTCTCAATTCTTCTCATCTCATGGTATTCTTCATCAAACAACATCCATATATATGTCTCAACAGAACCGTATTGTTGAAAGAAAGCACTGTCACCTTCTTGATGTTACCCGTACCCTCTTTATACATAGTTGTGCACCTCATTCATTCTGGGGTGATGCGGTTCTCACGGCTTACTGTATGCCCTCATCATGTTGGGGAAGATGATACATTTTCCCCTTGTTTTCCCTAACAAGGAGTTGTTCTCTCTTATCTCTTTCATTTTTGGATCTATTGCACTTGTCCATTCGTTATCTCTAGGGATTGACAAGCTCTCTCCTAAGGCTGTCAAATGTGTCTTTGATGGGTATTCTAGAACTCACAATGGTTATCGTTGTTATGATCCGTTACGTAGGAGATATTGTACCAATGCAAATGTCACATTTTGAGTTGGTCATGTATTTTTACCCTACAGGTGACAGGTTGACACCTTCAGATTCAGATAATGAGGTCTATATTCCACCTCTACCTATGCGTCAACCACCTTCACCACCATCTCCTTCATCACCTCCATCTGCCCCACCCCCTTCCTTTGGTTTAGTTCTACTACTACCACATCACTACAATCGCCAGCTTTCTCTTTCTCATGTTCATGGTCCGTTGTCCAATACGCCCAGGTTTGTTCTGATAACATTAATTCTAAAGAGGGACTAATGATGTTTCTCATCAAGGGTTATCTCAGGAGGTTGATGATCAGATAGGTGGCAAGAATGATGATGATCTTGATTTACTTATTGCTATTATGAAACAAAAGCGTTCATGTGCTTCATATCCAATTACTTCTCATGTCACCTTTGAGCATCAGACGGGTGACTTCAGGAAGTTTGTTGTTGCTTTGTCCATCGTGGAAATACCACAGACTTACCAGGAGTCATTGACGGATAGTAGGAGGTGTCTAGCTATGGAGGAGGAAATGGCGACTCTTTAGTCAAGAGGTACTTGGAGTCTTGTCCCGATCCCTACTGGGCCATCTATAGTAAGTTGCAAATGCGTATTTATAGTAAAGCAGAATGCAGATGATAGCATTGATTGGTACAAGGCTCGGCTAGTTGCACGTGGCTTTACTCATACATGCGAGGTGGATTATCTTGACACCTCTCCAGTTGCTCGTCATTCTACCCTACGGATTCTTTTATCAGTTGTCATAGTTTGAGATTGGCCTTTGTTTCAGCTTGATGTCAAGAATGCTTTTTTGTATGGTGATCTTCAAGAGGAAGTCTACATGCAGTCGCCGCCAAGGTTTGTTGCTTAGGGGGAGTGTTCACATGTGGGTAGACTTCATAAGGCAATCTATGGCCTTAAGCAGAGTCTGAAAGCTTGGTTCTAATAACTCTTAGATTTGTTTGAGAAGCAGGGGTTCAAACAGTCGAATACAGATCATTCTATTATAGTGTATGTTGATGACATACTTATTACTGGAGATGACATACAGGGAATAAAGAGGACAAAAGAATTCCTGGATCGTGAATTTATCACCAAGGATCTTGGAGCTCTTAGATACTTTCTGGGACTGGAGTTTGCTAGAAATCAATAAGGACTTATGATGACTCAAAGAAAATATGTCATTGATTTGCTAAGTGATATGGGTATGCTGGGATGTCAACCTGCTACTACACCCACGGATCCAAGTATGATGCTGCATGATGATGATACTAATGAGGTTGACAGGAGAAGATATATGGAACTGGTGGGAAAGCTTCTTTACGTTACCATTACCATACCCGATATTTCATTTGTTGTCAGTCGGGTGAGCCTGTTCATGGAACAACCTCGTCAGGTACATATGGATGCTATACAAATGATACTAAGATATGATAGGTATCTTAAATCATCTCTAAGTGCACGGTTGCTATCTAAAAGAGGTAACACCATCACTATCTCAACATACGCAGACGCAGATTATGTAGGGTGCCCCAAGGATAGGAAGTCCACATCAGGATTTGTGGTATTCATTGGAGATTCACTTGTATCATGGAGAAGCACGAAGCAAACTATTGTTGCTAGATCTAATGATGAATATGAGTATAGGGCTATAGCACAAAGCATGCACAAAAATGATGTGGGTTCGAGCAGTCCTTACAGATCTACAGATAGTTGTTCCTCTTCCCATGTCGCTGAAATACAACAATCAGGTTGCCTTATTCATTGCTAATAATTCTACATTCCAGGAAAGGACAAAACACATTGAGGTCGATTGCCATTATATACTTGGCATGATTTAGAAGGGCTTCATTTCTAGATCCCATGTCATCTCAGGGGATCAGAGAGTAGACATTTCACCAAGGCCTTACTTAGAGGGTCTTTTCAAAAGTGTTCATAAAAGCTGAGCATGATATATATCTATACTCCATCTTGAGGGGGAGTATAGAGATATATTTTATATTTTGTACCTTTTATCTATTTCTTTTTCCTTTTGTCTGCTTTATGTAATTTGCCCATAGGTCTCTCCTCTATATAAGAGAGCCTAGGGTTCAAAGAATAAACAACTCTCTTATTTTTCCCAACAAACTGCAAAGGAGATATTCGACCTAGTTATGGTGACATAGAGAAACTTTCCTACTATTTCTCTATGCCTTCTCTTGTCCACTTCCTCTGTATCATCATATAACTTCATACTAGGATCCATAGGAGTGGTAGCGTGTTGACATCCCATCATGCCCATGTTAACTAGCATGTTTGTCACATACTTCTTTTGGGTCATCACACGACCATGTTGATTCCTAGTAAATTCTAATCCAGAAGTATCATAGGGTGCTAAGAGGGTCACAAGACCATGAGCAGGAGCAGGCCAGCGCAACTGCTAGAAGGTCAACATTTGTACCAAGACTGTTATTGTACTGATACTTGGGATTGAAGTAATAAGTTGGGCACAACACAAGCATGCATAATTCTCAAAATTTTTCCACCAAAAATGCCATTAAAAAAGAAAATTAGATTTATTACATAATACAAATCAGCTTTGTGAAGAGGATGCGAGGGCATTTTGGACGAACGTTTGTCTATGATGCCCAACCATGCTTTGAATCATTCCTAACTGCTTCTCTGATCTTCTCTCACATGCAATGCATTGCCTCGTAGATCACTCCCATGGTGGGTTTCTTGTCGCTGTCTACGATCTGCAATGCAAAAACAACTAGATCTATTATCTTTGTGACCCAAGTAACGTCATCCTAGAAGTGAAGATCATTAATCAATGTCTCATCTTTCCGTTCTCCTTCGGTCCGAGCTTTAAGCTCGAACCATTCAACTTGGCAACGCATGATCTTCAACCCTGTCTTGTGTTGTTTAAGGTTTTGTAACGCAATAAATTTGGTTACAAAGCATGGGATGCCTGGCCTCACTAGCTCACTATTGCACATCCGCCTCACTGAAGGTAGCACTTTGGAATGGTTGTAAATGAATGTGGTAAGTATTCGTGCTTTCTCCACCACCTTTGAGACCAGCTTCCTCTTGCCGAAGTTCTTTAGAATTAAATCAATACAATGTGCAGTGCACAATGTCCAAAAAATGCCATAGATGTTAGACTTCATTATTGTTTCACTCGCTTTCTTAAAGTTACTACCATTATCTGTGATAATCTGGACAATGTTCCATTTCCCAACATCCTTGCTTATGTCATTCATTAACTTCAGCAGGTACTTATGACTCTTCACATGTTAGATGCATCAACATATTTCCAAAAAAAATGATCTTCCCATCGCAGTAAACAAGGAAGTTGATGATATGCTTCCTTGTGTAGCTCGCCCACCCATTGCACATCAGCGTCACCTCGTACTTTGGCCATCTCCTCCTCAACTCGGTGATATACTCATTCATCTCCTTCTCCATCCGGAGATACTTGTTCATTATCTCGTAGGATGTAGGAGTCTTCACTCCCATTCCTATTGCTGTGATGAACCCGAAAATTTCCCTTAGCTAATTTGTCATTTTTATGTCGTAGTCGGGCACCTAGGATCTATCAAAAATCGCTAAATTAATTTCTCAGTTAAAGTTAAATGTGAGCGATCAAATTTATTTAGTTGGGCAAGCTTAATGTCAAACTCAGGGAGTTTACTGTCTCCTTATGTCAATTTTTATATAAAAAAAGATGATAGGTTTTCAAGGAGTTTTGATATTTTTCTGCAAAGGATGATGAAATGTGAATGCAAGATGACAATTTTAAGGTTAAATTACCCAACAATAGGAAATCCAAATTAGCTCAAAATTCAGAAGGTAAATTTTCCTTAATTATTTATGCAGTGAAGAATCTAGAACATACTTTTTCTTTTTCTGAAGTAAAATGCATGCATGAAAAATAAACACCTTCTATGGGTTTTTCTGCAATTTTTCGTGCAAATGATATGTAAAAATTATGAAAATTCAGTAATAAATTAACTATGATGAAATAACATGTGGACGCGCCACGTGGTAGGAGGTTAAAAAAATTAAAAATCAAAAGGATAAAAATAAATAATAAAAGAGCCTTCATCCAGGCTGTTGGATGAAGGGCTCTTCATCCAACGACCCAGATTGGGCGGATGACGATGGTTAAGGGGCTGACGCGTGGTGGATCCAGGAGCTGCCATGTGTCACCCCCAGAAAAATCACAAAATAAAAACCAAAATAAATTCAAAATAAAATAGAAAATAACATCAAATCAAAAGGTGATCATTAAAATTATTCGTCTCGACGAGATCTACAAATTTCGTAAAGGGAGTAAAATCAAAAGAAATCATATGTATAAAACGTATTTTTGGGGGGTCTTCTATGTACATAGAAAATCACAAATTTTGGATTTTGTATTTTTTTGTGATTTTTAACTAAAATAATATTAAAAATAAAATTAAATAAATCCTAATATAAATATCTACACATTAATCTAATTTTTGACATTTTTTATAATTAAGAAAATGAAGAAATAAAATAAGAGGGACATATATATACTGTATAGAGGTTTATTTTCTGAATTTTTACTTCAATTTTGATTTGAATTTTTGCACATTTTATTAAAGTATAAATCAAAAAATAAATAAATAAGAAATAAATCAAAAAGAGTTGTTTTTTACACAAAATAATAATGTTAAATCAGTCAATATGTACAATATCCAATGAGGTCTCAAAATCCAAGTTTCACATATGAACACCGGTTCTTTTGAATTTGGTCATGTTTTGTAGATAATTGAGCGTGCATTAATTCAAGAGTGAGAAGGGGTTCAGGAGACTACATGAGAGAGATATTCACATTTGCCGCCTTTTGTCTCCAAACTAGGGTTTGGGTTTATTGAGCAATTACACATGTTAGTATTTTTTGGTATTTATTCTTGATTACGGTTAGTAATATGTACATAACAAAGTTGATTTTACTTTATTTGGAGTTAGTAAAAAATAATTACAAACATGAGAAGTTATGATAATATACATGTGATAATGTACAAGATTTATGGGCTTCTTATTTAATGCAGTTATGCATGTTAAAATATGAATATTAATTGCATATGCATGAATGATAATAATGCAATTTAGATGAGTAAATGCAATTAATTACTTGGAAAAAGAGCTCTATTATTTTCTTTTAGAGTGATGAATCACAGACTCATCAACATCCTATACTTAAACCATGCTCGTCCTTGAGCAAATAAAATGAAATGCAAGTGAAATGATATTGGATTATGTAGGGATATATGGGTGTTTATATATTGTTTCTCTATTTTCTTTTCTTTTGCCTATTATATGTAATTCACGCATGTCTCTCTATACAAGAGAACCTAGGGTTCAAGGAATAAATCATGTTTCATTCTTTTCCCAACATGGCGGCGGTCCTAGACCAGGGTTCTCATACCCTAACCCTGATCCTAACCACATTGTCGCACTTCTCTCCTCTTCAAGCCGCCACCACTATCGTCGTCTCTCCCTCTCGGCATCGTCGTCGCCACACCCTCTCTAGTGGTCGCCATCGGCTTGTCTCCTTCGTGGGCTCGGCCACTGCTGTCGTCGATCTTTGCTCTTGTTAACGGATCTCTCTACGGCTTTCCTTGCTTGTATCATGGTTCGCTTATGTTGATGGATTTGATTGCATATATCTATTGGTATACAAAGCCCTAGCTTTCTTCACCCGACAATATGTCAGAGAGCAAGGTCGATATCCCTGCTACGGGCACTTTCAGAGGTCCAGTGCCGATTGTCATGATGTACAGAAGGAACTACGAGCTCCAGGTCATGTAGTTTATGAGCCTTATGAAGTCTATAGTAAGAAACACATTCTTACCGAGGAAGAGCTGGTCAAGGAAACTGGGATCAACACCTCGTAGGAGGTAGATAATGCATATGACAAAGTTTGGCTTCTGGTACGTTGGTGATAAAGATCGCCAATGATGTGTTACAACAGCCCACTGCCAAGGAGATGTGGGACATCTTTACAATCACTTACTCTCAGGTGAGGAATGAGATAGATTATGCAGCTTTAGTACGGCATCTTTACCATCAAGCAGAACGACGACCACTTCACTCTTTGTATACATCTATGTGTGGGATGTTTGAGAAGCTTTACAGCTTTATACCCCTCACGTCTACTCCTGAACAACAGAAGACATATCGGAATGCCACCATGGTTGATATATTCTTTGCAACCCTTGATCCTAAGTATGAGGCTGCTCGTTACCAGATTTTAGCGGATGTTACTATTCCTCCAATGGAGGAAGCTTTCTGCAGACTTAGCAGGATCACTGTGTCGTCTACTGCCTCTAGTCAGATTTCTTCAACAATGGCAGCCTTTCGAGGTAAAGAAGGCTCTTCTCAGTTTCCTGGATGTGTACCTCGTGGTAGAGGAGGTTGCATTCGTCAGTCCTACACTTATTGCCATCGTCCTGGACATACAGAGGATACATACTACTCCAAGCATAGTTTCCCAACATCGACCCAAGTAGCTGAGTAGGTTGAGTCATAGACTGCTCCCTCTTCAGATCAAAGGTTTGATGATTTTGTTGCACGGTTTAGGGGCTTATGCATGTTGCCAGACCCATTGCTTTATCATCTACCTCAGGAGGTCACTCAGACATTGTTGCTCAGCATCTTCCAGTACCTCAAGTAGTACCTATGTACTTACTAGCTGTAGTGGATATCTTACACAATGAATTATGGATTCTTGCAATACACATCACTTGTGTGGAGATAGAGATCAACTTACCATGTACAGATAGGTTCCTCCATGGAGAACTGTAGTTATAGAAGACGGAACTCATTCCCCGATCACATGATAGGGAGAGATCAGTTCGACACCTTCCATGCATCTACAGGATGTGTTTCATGCATCTGACTTCTCTATGAATTTATTATTTAATAGTCATATTACGAAGGATCTATATTGTCAAACTATTTTTAACACATCGTCTCTTGTATTCAGGGCATCCTTGCAGGCAAGGTGATTGGTTGTGGCTGTAAGCAGGACAACCTCTATCGCATGGTCCGAACTCCTTATGCAAGTCTTTCCTCTCATTCCACTGAACCAGTCTCCTCTGTCCCCATTTAATGGCACATGCACTTTGGTCATCTCCCGTTCCAGAAAATGTGTCGTGTTCTGTCACAGATTTCACCTTACTTGTCCTTCCAGTGTAAGGCATGTCAGTTGGGAAATAATCATCGGTCTACTTTCCCTAGTCGTCAGAGTCGGAGTAGTAGCTCCATTTTTGAGTTATTTCATATTGATATTTGAGGACCCAGTCGTGTTCCTGATCACCAAAGACATATTTTATCTTGTTGATGTGGATAACTTTTCTCGTATGCCATGGGTTTTTTTATTAAAAAATAAATCTGAAGTAGGAGATGTTATCCAAACATTTATAAATGAAGTGCATATGTGTTTTCCTCTTTTGTCAAATTTGTGAGAACTAATAATGCCTTGGAATTTTGTACTCGTGCACTTACCATTTTTTCTACTTGGAGTATTATTGTGGGAAAAGGCTTTGTTGTTGTTGTTGTTGTGGAGTATTATTCATCATACGTGATATACGTATACTTCCCAACAATATGATGTTGCAGAGAGAAAGTATCACCGTTTACTTGTTGTTACCAGAACTCTCCTCATTCAGAGTCGTGCCCTGCATTTTTTTTTGGGGTGATGCTATCCTTACGACATGCTATCCTGTGAATTGCATGCCCTCATATGTCTTGGGTGAGAAAATTCCTTTTTCTGTTGCTTTTCCAAAGAATGAATTGTTCTCATTTACCCCTTGTATGTTAGGCTCTGTTGGTTTTGTTCACCGGTTGTCTACATGTCTTGACAAGCTCTCTCCTAGGGCTGTCAAATTCATTTTTGTTGAGTACTCCACGACTAAAAAAGGTACATATGCTATGATCCACTGTGCATGAAATATTATGTTAGCATTGATGTCACATTCTTTGAGTCTGTGATGTACTTTTTCCCTACAGGTGATAGGTTGACATCTTCAATCAATGATAATGAGATCTATATGCCAACATCTCCACCGCCAACAACGGATCCAGCACCATTTTCACCATGCCCCCTCCAGAATCTCCTCCCATACTGCCACCTCCCAGTATCCCCGTCCCTCCAAGTGGAGAAGCTCGTCAAGGACGAGAAGACGCCGATCTTGTGCATGAATGGGGTAATTTGGAATCTAGACTCCTAGAGTGAGATTAACAAAATATTCGTTAAGAGTATTATGTGACAAGTTATGAGTTCAAACAATGTGCATGTTAAGTACTTCATGGATGCTTTAGGTTTCGGTAGAATTGCCACGGTTAATGGATGGGGTAGTACTCCTCCTGATAAGGATGAAGACGAATAAGTCTATTGATTGTGTTGTGATGTATTACTATTATTGATTTGTCTCCTTTTGGACTTTTCGCACCCGAATGGTGGTTATTGTACGGAATGGAAGCTCCCAACCTACGAAAAGTAGCAGTGAAAGTATTGTCTAAAGGAATTGGAATACATTCAACCTTATCCGTTCAAAGAGACAGAACATGTTAGGAGAACATAAGCTCCATGATCTTGTCTGCGTGTACTACAACCTGAGACTAAAGATGAAACATGCAAGGGAGGGCCAAGACAAAGAGGACTACTCAGACCCTATCAATCTTGCATACATCTTGAAGATACACGATGATGATGTTGATGAAGATGTTCTCCAGAGGTGGATGGATTCCAATGGTGCTCATGTGCTCAATCAACAATGGGGAAGACTAAATGAGAATATAAGCCAGCAAATGGGGCACACGTTTGTGACTATTTGGCTTGATCCTGGCGGATTACAAACCCTCTTGGAGGGGTGGATGCCAAAGTTGGTGCAGTTGATGAAATTCTCTCCATTAGTTCCAAATC
This sequence comes from Ottelia alismoides, assembly GCA_037367405.1. NCBI lineage: Eukaryota > Viridiplantae > Streptophyta > Magnoliopsida > Alismatales > Hydrocharitaceae > Ottelia > Ottelia alismoides. The sequence goes on from JAZKJV010001703.1 coordinate 180,677, forward strand.
CAAATCTAAGTCAAAGGTTGACACTGGAGATAATGATGTTGATGACGATGTTAGTAGTCGTGGTGAATCTGTTGAGGAGACATATTTAGGGAGGTCAAGAGGGGGTGGGCGCCGACCACATAATACAAGATTCGAGGAAGATCTCCACGTAGGGTGTAGATATATGGAGCAACAGAGGAACACACATAAACAGTTTATTCGATTCTGTAACTTATGAATTACGAAGCATACGGTTGTGGCCATCATCCTACCAACAACTAGATAGATGATTTAATATTATTTGTAGGTTCCTTGAACTACATGGACATTGGCATCATCCCATATCGTGGAGGAACACCAAGTCCCCTGGGAGGATATGGGTCACCATACGATGAGAGATCATTTGGCATCTTCCCATAATACTTTCATGCTCCTCATCCTAGACCTCCTTCCCCTCAAGCGTATACACCTCCATCATATGGATATGGTTACAGCGTGTATGGAGGATATGACAGCTACAACGATGAGAACTACCAAGGTAGCCAACTCAACAGAGACAGAGCAGCTACTTTGATGGTGAAAGTTATAGTTTCTTCCCCGAGTACACGCTAGTGCCTCCTACTCCTTCACAGAAATCTTCTCCTACTCCGTCGTCGTCATCCTGAGGATGTCAAGCCTTCGCAGCCTTGTCGTGCCCCTCGTGGCACCAGATCTAGTGATGCTTATCCTCGTCTTGGGATACTCATAGGCATCGATGACCATCAATGCATGCAATGTGTGATGGATTACAAGGCCATGTATTCGCACATGACATGGGAGAACTACTGCGAGTTCATTGAGTCTACGATGCACTATGAGAGACAATAAGGAAAGGGGGCAATTCAAATCCACATAACTCTTGATTCTAAACTGAACTCATGATCAGGTAATATCTTTAGTCTTTTACTGCATTAATCTTTAATGTAAATGTTGTCATTTATTTCTGTGAATATATGTTTTTTCACTTGTTGTAAGAATGTTATTAAGTGTTAACAACAATATGTTTGATATGATAGATATGTGTGACATACCGTCAGTCATAGATGATCGATATGTGTGCTATAAGTCTATAAGTATATATTTATTATTTCATTGTTTAAACTCAGATCAACTTCATTTGCAATATCCAACATACTATGCAATATGATCTATATGATTGATATGTGCGATATAAGGGGTATATATGAGCGATATGTGTGATATAATTGTGTATTTATAAGTTATTTATTGTTTTAATAACTTGGATGGTCTTAATTTACAAAAAATGAAAAAATGGCTTTTTTTGAGCCACTTCCGATATTTCCACCGAAATCGTCAAAATTTTGGTATACAAGTTTACCAAACGATATCAAAATCGAGATTTTGAACCATGGTTCATACCAATGTGCTTCCTACTTATTGCCACAATGCCATTTATCCTTGATGAGAAAAAAATCTGTTAAGGTCATGTATCCTTATACTTAATATTTTATATAATCTCCGACGAGTTTTAAAGGGTGTTATCTTTGCTCATCTCTTGGAATCTGGAACAGATAAGCTATCAACTTGGGCAGTTAAGTGTGACATGTTAGGACATTATCATTAAAAGGGGCATAATTGTTAGGCTCAAAATTAGTGCATGTATGATCTTTGAGTTTATTGCATTCTTCTCTTTTGCCGGTAGTCATGCATTTTTTTTCCATTTCATGTGATCCTTCTGATCTACAGTTTCTAAGACTCAAGTTCCATCACCGAAGGCTTTTGAGGATTTTCTTGCAGAGGCACTCCGTAGCATTTACGTGTCCGTTTACAGTATGCAGAGATAGGCCTCGCACTTTAAGCCTTACACTTAGTGAACACCCGAGGAGTCCCCAAAGACACAGGTATTGCCAATTGATAATTTGGATGGTTCAGATGACATTTACAAGGGTGATGTATAGTTTTCGATCGGCCACTAGGATGGGAAGTATGCATCCCATGTCTAAGACAGTGCCCTTAAAAGTCTCAAGTCTTTCATACAGACAATTGATGAGGGACTATTGTAACGTCCCGGGACGTTACAACTATCGACAACCAACACCAGTCTCACATACTTAGGCTATGAGGCTTTTATATTGGAAGCCTATTACAGAGGAGCCAAGGGTAGCTCTTATCTCCTGTTTGACACGTGTCGTACCACCTGCTAATTACAGGGTAGTTTGTTGCACATGTGTTTCACTGTAAAATTTTATGTGTCGGTTGCAAGGTACAAGACCTGTCTGGTAGCCAATGGATTTAGTAAAACTTATGGCATGGACTTCATTGAGACCTTTTATCTAGTCGCGGGCATATTAAATTACCAGTACTACTATTTGTTGATGTTCACATAGGATGGTATCTACACCAGCTTGCTGTGAAGAATGTATTCCTCTATGATAATCTTCACAAGGTCATCAACATCAAGGGCTTAAATATCAGTTTCGGATATCGTATTGATATTATGTCGACGATATTTCGTTGAAAAAATTTCGACGACATTTCGCCCATATTGACAACCATTTGTGAAGAAATGACCGGAAACTGCCCTCATATCGCCATTTCGTTCGAAAAATTTCGTGAAATCTGAAATCATGATCTAGATGCAGCAGCCCTGAGGTTTGTATCTTAAGGGGAGTGTTGAAGTGTATGTTTGTCGATGGCTATCTACCTCTTTTGAAGAATTCATGTACTTGATTCCAATAACTATCATAGATTCATGAAAAATGTGAGTTTTGCTTGATCCTCTTTGTATTAGTCCTTCGTCACATTAGATTTGATATTGGACAGAAGGATTTAAACTTCCAAATATCAATGCCAAAGCATGTGCCTTACCACTTGCCGCACCCCATTCACATTCAAAAATGAACAAATAAATACTAGTCTAATTATAGTAGTTACGAGCATTTTGTCAATTATGGGATTAGTAATTTCATATAAAAAATGTAAAATGACCACTTCTTATTTCTTGTTATAACATACACCCATGTATATGTTAATAGTGTGATTATTAATAATATATACTAAACTCTAACGCGTTTGGGTCATTCTTAGCATATTTTTATACTATTGATAAATGGTATCATTGTTTTTAAAAACATACCTTGAGGCGTTGAGGCTTATGCTTTGAGCTTGAAAACACCTCAAGTATATAGCTTCGAGTAGCCTCATTGAGGCGTGCGCCTCGAGGCACTGCTTCGGACTTTGTCTGATTTTTCATTTCTTTTCTACTATATATTCTTCTCTTCTCTTTGATTGTGAACCTTTCGTCGTTCGTAGACAAGTAGTTTCAAGTCCTTGAGCTCGTGATTCATTGAAAGCCATTTAATTAACATCCAACTCCGGCAAGCTAATGTACTTAATGCATTTATTTTGCAATCTATCAACATATTAAGCTCATTTTTACTCTTTTATTGATAAATCAATACGAAAAAAGAATGTAATACATTTATTTTGCAGTTTCTTAACATATTAAGCTTATTGATATGCATGTTCTTTGTAAATCAATATGAACAAAAAATTGAGTCTTGATTCTTGAATCTAATGCCTTTACTCTTTAGTATGAGTCAAGTATAAATTATTTTTTTATTGAAATGTTTGGATGCAAGCTCCCTACTTGGATCTAAATTTAGAAGAGTATGTTTTGTAAACATGCCTCATCTTTGCTTCTATTCTGTCGGGACCAAAATAGTACACATCAAAGTATGCATGAACAAGGATGGTCATAGCTTGCAATATTCATGTATTTTATTATCTAATCATTATAGTGAAGTAAAAAGTGACACTGCTTACTCTCTTGTCTTTCTCAATTGATTAGTGCACATATCTCAACTAATTTTAGAAAAAGATGTAGACATCCATGCCCTTTAATTAAATTTTATTCAGAAGTTTACTATCATCAAAACTAACTCATTCTTATGTTTGCAAATTCATATTTACTTGACTCCTTACGGTTTGAGATTTCAAAAAAAGAGTTATTTAACAACTTACAATAGCTTAGGCTTAAACCTTAATATTTTCTTGCTTATTTTGAGATGTAACATTGATGTTTGGAGATGCAATGATAACTTGTTTATGTTTGAATTTTCTTTATTAGCATTTTATGTATTTTGATGGTCAAATTATTTATGTTTTGAACTTTTATCGTTGTTGTTGGGGATTTTAGATAGTTTAGCTTCAATGTAGTGCGAACTTGGATGTTTGAAACATGCATTTAACCTTGAAATGTCATGGAATTATGTTTTTTTATCAAAGCTATTTAATTTCTAGAACTTGCAAAATGTAATTACGATTAATTATCGTATTTTATGAAACTTTTTCTTTCTGAAATGAGGCTAATGTCTCGAGGTGATACTGGAATAACATCTCGATATACCTCACATTTTTTTAAAACCTTGAGCAGTATGAATAATCATGTACCAATTTAACCCATGAACACTCTCTGATTTCATATTGGATCAATTCTATAGAAATTCGAAATTTGAATGAAGTTTGGTAAAACTTCTTTTGAAATGATGGGGTAGAAATCAATGTGCAACTTGAAGGATGTTACCATATGTAGATTGTTGCATTCCACAATGTAGGAATGAAAATGCTCTTAGCTTAACATAATCTGTTGTCTGTTGATGGAGGCTATCTATGTCTCAGAGCGGTTCATGTACGTGGTTCGAAAGACTTGTAGGAAAGTTGTTATATCTCACCATTACTAGACATTATGATTCCGTAGGATTTGGAAACATCCTTATTTCGCTTAAAACATTGCTCTCTTTTGGGTAGGATACGGCCACGGTAATGTTTTTGTTGACATATAAGCTAAACCATTGGCTACCGTTGGTATTTGCTCCATACCTTACATGAAAAAGGAAGTGTAAAATTAAGTTAGTTCGTGTATAGATCCATTTAGGATCACATGGATGTATCTATGATGATTATGAGAGATATCAAAGCTACCCCAGGGAAGGATTTAATTTTTAGTACGAGCTCTTCTATGGACACTGTTGCATACTCTGAACTGCCTACGGAGGTGTTTGGCTGATAGAAAATCCAATACAGGCTTTTGTACCTTCCTTGGTGGCAGTCTTGTTGCCTGGAAGCGCAAAGAGAAAGTAGATCCATGGCATAGGGATATCATGATACTAAGGTCGGGTGTAGAGCCATGGCATGGGGATACAAAAGCAAGTTGTGGTATCATGATACACGGAGCCTGAGCGATGATGTGGATCCTTACAGTATTTGTCGACTTGCATGTATGCATGTTGCCAATAATCCCATGTTTCATGGGTATATTGAATATAAGGAAGTTGGTTGTTACTTGAGATCAGATTCGGATGGATCTTCGTATTACTGATGTTCTCTAGAGAGCAGGCTGCAAACATGTTTACGTAGGCACTTCCTCGAGATGGCGAGAACAGATTTTTTCTGCATAAAATGTGGAACAATGTAGGATATAATTGTATGACACGTCTAATCAGCCATCGGAAAAATCATCACTAAGCAAGAAACAGGGTTTATATTGAATATTCTGGTTGCCCAAGCAGCGATTGACTGAACTAAATATGTCCTAGTTTGTTAAATGTGCAGTTAGATTTTTTTTTCAACTGTCTGTTACAAGGAATTTCAATCAGCACAAAATCTTCCAAGAGGGAACAGATTATCTTCTATATTACTGATTGTGGTTTCTATTTCAGCTTTGACCTTAACGAAGATCCCCTGTTTTCTATGGACTACGGAAAGAAGAGGAAGCTGCAACATGGCAACAATATGATCTTGCCAACGGCGAAGTACAAGTTTCGTGACCGCTGTTGCGAATGTGATGACAAATCCACAATCGAAGATGTTTTCAATGCAGATAAACACACGATTTTGAACGGGCAGAACAAGTATGTAAATAAAGATGCAGAGTCGGATTACTCCATGAAATCTTTCTGGGGAAGCAATGAATCCGACATGACCAGGGAAACTGGAAGCAAAATCACCTTTTCTTCTTCGGAGTGTCTCTCGTATTGGAACCAACCATCCACTTCATCCAATAGCTGCAGCAACAATCGAGCGAGAAGCTCCCACTACTCGATGGAAAGCAGACTGTGGGATGAGAACACCGTTGAAGAGATGTTCGAGCCTGGGGATTCGGAGAGTGAAAGCCCCCTTGAGAACGAGCTCTCACACTACAAAGAACAGCTTTATGAATTCGAGACGTACAGCGATCTCTTGAGCTCAGAGATCGAAAGCAATGTGATAAACCATTGCATCGATGCAGGATGCAAAGAGAATCTGCTCTATCCCAGTGCCTTGGCGTCAGAGTCAGTCACACGATCCCTTGGTAAAAGTTTTTTACTTTGCTCTGCTTACACATCTTGTATTATACTCTATTGACAAGTCGCTGAATTTTGGTTAATTTGAAATGCAAAGAAAACAAACCGACTGAAAGAAAACCGACGATCGATCAAGAGTTCGAGCAATACTTCTCCATGCTGATGCTGTAGGAAGGGAATCTGAAAGGACGATCAACACATAGCCAAGGCATTACCCATTTTCCGCAGCAAAAATCTACTCAGGAGTGTACATATGTTGAGAGGATGAAACAATCCCATTTTGATACTAAATCATATTTGGGTATTTAATATGATGGTTGTTTGCTATGATCTGAAAATGTAGCATAGTATCTGTTGACAGGTCGAGATCTCTACGGTACCATTGCCGCATCGAATGTTGTTCAGGACGAGATGCATGCGATGTGCTTCGATCGTATTGATTGATTTATTGCAGGATCTCCATGTGTACACTGATGCTTCTCAAATGCCAGGAACTAAACTGAGACTGAGCGAAACATTCAGGAGCATCAATGTAGTTTCCCAAATCAGATTCTCTTAATCGAGCTCGAGCTGCGTGTGGATGACCTCACTAATCTAGCCATCAAATTCTGAAATCAGTTCTTTGAAGGATTGTCAAATATTTTTTTTCGTAAGACATTCTGTGGAGTCCTACATTATTCTCCCAACACTCGTGCATTTCATATCGAATCATTCATATCAAGAATGAGAATTTACTTATATTTAAAATTTGAACGAAAGAAAGCAATGAAGAAAGAATGAGTATGTTCTTTGTATTTTAACATCAAATAATATTTCTTTAGTATCTCTGCAGATTAAACGAGAGGAAATTTAAGGAGGAGATAAATACGCACGATGTTCTTTCTAGTTTGACATCAAAAAACCAGTATTATATGTTTTACCAATATTATAGATTAGGGATGCAAACGGTCATACGGATATGGATATAGGTATTACCGTATCTTTACCTGTTTTTTTAATTCGGATACGGATATTGGTGGATATTAAATTATCTTACTATATCATTAAAAAATAGATACGGACGTAAAACAGATACTGATCGTACACGAGTAATGTTAGAAATACTATATAGAATCGACTTAAATATATAAGAATTGGGTGGAAAATACAGGATATTAATTTACTAATGTTTTTGTATCATAAAAATTATAAAAGGAGGTAGAGAATTATGTTATATAAGGTTAAAAATAAATGTATGACTACATTTATATACAAAAAAGGATATACGGATACAGATACGGATGTTTGCGGGTATCAAAATGATATCCATTTCCGTATCCATTTCAGAACGGATACGGATGTCAAAATCTGTATAAAACGGATACGGTTACGGATCGAATACAGATATATCTGTATCCATTTGCATCCCGATTATAGACAGATTAACGAGAAGGAGATTTAGTAATTATTCAAGGGATAGATAAGCTCAATGTTGTGTGATCCTTCCCCCACCCCGACGACGGTGCGGAGTGAGGCGAACCCTAGCTACCTCCTCAGCTCCACCACACCTCAGTTCAGTCGACGAGCCCTGTATTGTTAGGGCATGTTTAGTTATTGGGATGGAGTGGGTTGGGGTGTCCCCTTGTGAATAATAGTAAGTGTTTGGATAGTTATGAGGGTTAGGAGAGGGTTGGAATAAGAAATGTGATGTGATGCCATCTTGATTTGTTATGGATTTTCCAACCCAGAAATGTAGAGGGATACACCGGGATACTCCCAGTAACCAAACGGGCCCTTAGTGACCGTGCCGCCTACGCATCTTTGGTATGCCGTACTGTAATGAATTTCCAACTTATCATTTCATGGAAGTTTATCTTTTGGAGAATGCTGTACATACGTTCCATGGATCATCCGCTGTAAGTATTATACTTTCATGTATACAGTTTAACTCTCCATTGTTTAATTGTTGTTAGTATTTTTAGATATGCTGGACAAATGCACTCTATGATCTGTTCTGCTGCCGAAAATACGTTTTTATTCCATTCCTATTGTCAATTTGCTTAGATGTTGCGTTATGTCTAGGGACTTTTAGCATGGAGCTTAATGGTGATCATTTTAATTCGTTTATTTACTTTTTCTTAAAAAAATCCTTCGTTTAGGCTGTTGTGCAATCATATGTTGCGTTGTTTACGACGTTCATGTAAATTACAATTTAAAAAAAAGTTTGCTGTTTTTTTTCTATTAAAGGGAGGGAGAATTTATAAGAAAAGGGGATAGTATATGCTAATTACTAGCTTAAACAGGTCGGCCCAACCCAAGCCCTACCCCCAACAACACACTGGATGGACTCGAACTTGGGCGAAAATCCCAAAAAATTGGATGGACCTAAGTACGACTCATCAGAATAAATGGTCTTGGGATGGGCCAACCTGAGCATGACCCAACTCATGTATATATATGTTGCTAGTAACATAAAATATATATTGAATCACACATTGCATTTCTCCCAAATTCGTATATTTGATTTCTACAGCCTTATAAATCTATAAATAATTAAAGGTTATGCAATTCAATATTATGACCATTAAACACACTGAATTTGTGGATCTTTAGTTTTATACTGTGCATACAATAATTACAGTACATATACTCTGTTGTAAGGAGATGACACTACAATGATAATTGATTATTATAGTTATTTAAGAGAATACAAATATCAATGTTGCATGTATGCACCCAGTAATAGTCATGCACGCTATTTTTGTTGATGCATATTAGCATGCACTCAGACATATTCGAAGCATCACATCTTTGGCAATTTATTGCTTTTTCTTAATTAATTTACATCATTGATAATCTCTTTATACTATGTGAATAAATGCCATGAATTTGAGAATACTAAAAGGTACATGTGATGGGTCATCCCTAATGGGATTAAGTCATCAAATATGGTAACAAATACGTATAAATTACATGAATGGCCGTTATGGCTTAATACATTAATCACTAAAATTAATATGAT
>JAZKJV010001703.1:192500-331576 GCA_037367405.1 Ottelia alismoides
CAGCAACTTCTTCTTCTCGGTTCATCTGATACTTTAGTTGAATACCATGATCCGAATCTCGACCAACACCAGGTTTATATTTTTTAAATCTTTATAAGGTTCTTCCATGTTTGTTTTTAAATAATTTGTTTGATTTGTTTTTGTTCTTAACATGCCCACCTTCTACTTGATGGTCCGTCTGAATGAAGTAATGGAGATCATGAATTCGAAGGTTCGTACAGAATGTTTTCTTTTCATGTATAGATGTTGTAAAAAATGATAATTTTCCTTTTTTTTCAATGTTTTACTTAAATATTTATTTAAAAGCCATTATTTTAAGTAATTATTTCTTTTCTTAATTATATTCGATATATATTTTGAAATTGTTGGTAATTTTTATAAATTATTAATTGTCTTTTTTTAGGCATAAATTATTTTGAAATAACCAATACATTTTTTTACAATTAATACTCTTTTTTTAAATAAAACTACAATACTTTATTAAAACCAATAGTTATTTTCATAATTTATTTATATACTTTCAACAGTATTTTAACGTATTATACTCTTTAGATTTCACATTTTTCCTTTTCGCACATGACATCTTCATAGTATCATTCAGTAAATTATTTCGTTTTCAAATTTTTGTTAATTTTAGAAATGTAATAAATATTTTAAAATTTGTGCATTTTATTTTAATAAGTTAAATATATATTTAAATTATAGATCATTTTAATAACAAATACTGAACATCTTCAATATTTTATTACGTTATCATATGCAGGTGGGTTGTAATATCTAATTCTAATTACAATAAATCATATCACATTATATAAATTTCAGTAAAGGTTCTAAAGTCAATAACATGCTTTATAATTAGTTTTTATTTACAGAAAACTGCTCTACACCACCAAGGTCCACTGAATATGAAAATCCATATACGCCAATCATTGGAATGACTTTTGGATCTATTGAACAAGCTTACCAGTTATATGAGTCTTATGCTACTATTGTTGGATTTAATGTTAGAAAGAGTAGTACTCGTCACGGTGTTAACAAAGTAACAAAGGAGAAGATGGTTATTCTTAAGAAATTTGTTTGCTGGAAACAAGGTTTCTCTACTCTTAAGAGCAATCGGAAAGTGCGTGTTTCAGTGGATAGCGATTACAGTGATGATATTGAATTTTATCATGAAGAACGTAGAGTTGGTTTAGTTAGAAGTGGATGCAATGCAATGCTTGCTATTCGTCATAGGCGTGAAGAAGGTGACTGGATTGTTGTTAAATTCAGTGAAAATCATAACCACAACCTTGTAACGCCCTCTAAACGACGTTATTTGAGACCGAATAGAAGATTTTCAAGGGCTACGAAGTTGCTTGTGAAATCAATGACTGATGTTAATATTTCTACATCCAAGCAATCAACTTTCATCGATAATGGTTTTATCACTAATAGTCAAGCTGGTGGTATTGTTCGTGATATATACAATCTAAATAGAACTGAAAAGAAAAACAAAGATGGTTTGGATGCTCATCTGTTACTTGAACACTTACGCAATTGTCAAAGGAAGACTCCTGAGTTCTTCTATTCCTACAAAACAGATGAGGAAAACATGCTTACTCATTGCATCTGGATTGATTCCGAGTCTATTGCTGACTACAAACTTTTTGGCGATGCAATTACATTTGACACCACCTACAGGACTAACGAATACAAGCTTGTTTTTGGATCATTTTGTGGTGTCAATCATCATAACAGGACCATATTTTTTGGAAATGCATTTTTACATAGAGAAAATACCGAATCTTTTGTTTGGTTATTTGACAAATTCATCGAGGCAATGGGAAAACACCCTATATCTATTGTTACTGATGAAGACCCTGCTATACATGCTGCTATTCTAGTATCCTTTCCAAATACTATTCACAAGCTATGTGCTTGGCACATAATGTCAAAGTTAAAGACAAAGCTTGGTCGTATACAGGATATAGATAAAGCATTAAAAACTTTTTCTGACCTTGTCTGGCGTATTCATTTTATTGAGCTTTTTGAAAATGGATGGGTAGATGCAATTGATCAATTTGGTTTTCAGATAATGGATGGTTGGTCGAAAAGTTCAGCATAAGACATAAGTAGCTTGATATATATATGAGGGATAAATTTTTTGCAGGAATGCGGAGCACCCAACGCAGCGAGAGTATGAATGCTTTTCTCCAAAGCCACATAACTAAGCAAAATTCACTACTTGAATTCATCTTCAGATTTCAGATTTCACTTCAGAGGCTTAGAGAACGCGACAACGACTTGGATAATGATTCAGATCAGAAGAGACCAATTACGGACACCACATGGAAGATGGAAGATCAATTATGGCAGGTATATACAAAGACTATGTTCTATGTTGTTCATAAGCACCTAAAGAAAGGTATTGAGATGAATGTTGTAATATCTGAGAGCTGCAGCTGCAGAATAATCTATAATGTCAACAAGATTGGGCGGTCTGAAAAAAGCAGGGAGGTTTCATTTTATACAGACTCGAATCTATTTGTTTGCTCCTGTGGCAAGATGGAATACGAAGGTATACCTTGTCGACACTTGTTTGCTGTTTTTAAGACAAGAAATTTTGAGATTCTGGACAGTGGTTACATATTAAAAAGATGGACAAAGAGTGTTAAGAATTCTGGAAATTATCCACGTTACAGTCGGAATGTTCAAATTGAAAGGGCTGGTGGTTGAATAGATTATGCTCCAATGTTGTTGCTTTGTCTGTTGATGATTCTTCTTCATTCGATCTTACTCAAAAGAAACTTAAAAGTCTTATTTCTCAGCTCCAAGATATTAGCTTATCACTGAAGGATATGGAGAAATCCTCAAGCGCATCACGGAAGCGTGATCGTCGTATCGAATACGACGAAGAACGACTAGTCGAACTAGTTGTTCGGTGCAGCGGAATTTTAAAATTTTTAAACCGATGAAACCACATGATCCGAGAACCATTCTCAAATCGTTTCATCTATAACCACAACAAGTATAATGCAATACCTCTTGAAGCGTGGTTGATCAAGTCTCTACGAAAAGAGACCTCCTGTCTCAAGTCCGATCGTCGGAGTAACGGCTTGCGAGCGCGGAGATGAGTCGCGGTGTCCTCGCAATCCAAGTTGATCCAAGCGCGGTTGCTCCTGATCTCGTCGCACGAGATCAAACGTCTCCTTCGTGAGTGAAGCACTCCAAGAAGACAAAGAACCGCAGAGAGTCGAAGCGGCAGCACGATGGCGCGGGCGTCGACGTTTCTCTCCACCAAGGTGGACGGCCACCAAGAAGAGAGGGAGAGAGAGGGCTGTCGTGTATATGAGAAAGAGAGAGAGAGTTTGTGCTACAATAGCATGTGTAAAGAGAGAGCCAAGCATGCCTCTCTATTTATAGGGTTTTGGGATCCATGGATCTCAATCCATGGGACACATAAAATCAATGGATGAGATTGATTTATGTTCATCCAATGGCTAAGATTGTTGTTGTCAAAAGCAACAAATTTAGGTTAAAATATATTTGACAAAATCAAATATAATTCATTCCTAAATCAACCCAACAAATAAGGAGAGAAGACACATGGAGATTTCATCTCCATGTGCCTTCCATGTAGGCGCACACCCACTCCAATTAGGAGTGATGTGCCGTCCATGGGATTGCATGGAGATTGCAATCTCATGGAAATCCATGAGATTGCATATCTCCATGAAATCTCTCTTATTTATTTGCAACAAAAATATTTGGGTTTTATTCTTCAAAAATAATTCACAATTATCTTTGAGAATATTGCAATCTTGCCATGGAAAAATTGTGAATCATATTCACAACCCAAAACAACATGTAATTCATATTGTTAATTAATTACACAATGTGTATCCAATACACATCATAATTAATCAACACATATAAATTATAATTAACTCTCTCTAATATATTATAAATCACATTTATAATATATCATGAATAATTGGATATCTCTATCCACATTATTCTTATCCAAACTAATTAAATCACATTTAATCATATTGGATAATTTCTCATACATCATGATAATTAAAACACTTTTAATTATCAAATTCTCTTTGCTTAGATCTTATGGAATTGTTCTTAAACCATTTAAGAACAATGCTATTTCTCCTCAGATACTTGGAGATAAGGACAGGGCGATTGTATTGTTCCACGTATAGTGACTTGGATGTTGAGATCATATCTCAAATCCAGATCCTATGGACCTCCCACTGATGCTTGATCAAATCAAGACCGTAGACTTAATCTTCTCATTGCATCTGAATCTCATTCAGACCAATGTCCAGTTTATGGACTAAGATTAGGTCACTTCTTAAATGAGAGGAGTCACTAAAATCCAAACCTGTTTCATCACTCCCTCGGAATGGAAGCGTCATGGTTATACAATCGTTTATGATCAAATCACCCTTCAGGTATTCCTAATACCTGCACATCCTACATACTGGAAGACTCATGATCATCCTGAAGATAAAGATCACTTTTACACTGTCATCTTCAAGGTTAGATCATTAAGTTTCTCAATCTTGGTTATTTGGGATTTGGTATAGATCATATGCTTTCACAAAGCATATATCTTACCTTCAAATTCATGTCATGCTTCCAAAGCACGACGACCATGCATGGAATTTGTTCAGTCCCAATACCTCATGAGTGAGCTCATGTCTCCCGGTTCACAAGTGAACCTGTATGATCCCTTTGAGAGATCGCATTACTCATATGTCCTTACATGCACACCAGCTCGCCGGTATATAGACCTTGATTAGGTCATCAACCTATTGGTCTGCCAAATGTACATACTCAGACATATAGCAATACATCTGTCTCTAGTTAGAGGATGCATGCCTATGTTGTGACAGTATTCAACGTAGGTCTTTGGTTATCTCGATCTCGTCAAGTCAACCCATTGACTTGACTAACCTGACACCTCTGAATCACTATTCCCATGCAGAGGACCTGCATCAAGAGGTCAGTCAGATATCAGTCATATGAGATAGGATTGCCATCTCCTACTCAGACTGGAGATCATCACTTAATGATCATTTGATGATGCTTGATGAGTCCTCTATCTAACTCCTTAGATATTCATCCAAGCATCAGCCTCTATGATCCATCCAATGAATCAACAGCTGTATGATCATCAAGTTGGCCATGGTACATAACCCTTATTGTACAGAGGGACCCTATAGTGCATTCATTCATTAATCTCAGAAAGGGGAGTAAAAAATAATCAATAATTTTCATTGATAATTTATTACAATAACATTTATTGTAGAAATGGTTCGCCCGGGGCTCACATTGCTAACAATCTCCCACTAGCCCTCAGAACCATTCAGGTACAATCTTTAAACCCATACTCATTACATGCTGGTCGAAAACCTTCTGTGTCAGAGGTTTGGTAAGAGGATCAGCAACGTTGTCGGCAGAGGCCACCTTGGTGATGATGATGTCACCACGCTTTTGTATCTCCCGAATGATGTGGTATTTCCTTTCCACGTGCTTGCTCTTTTGATGCCATCTGGGTTCCTTTGCCTGGGCAATGGCTCCCGTGTTATCACAGAGTAACGGGATGAGAGTATCAGAGGAAACTACGCCAAGCTCTAGCACAAACTTGCGCAACCACACCTCCTCCTTTGCAGCATCTGATGCGGCAATGTATTCGGCTTCCGTTGTTGAATCTGCAGTAGTGTCCTGCTTCTTGCTTCTCCAGCTCACAGCACCACCATTCAACAAGAACACGAACCCTGATGTCGACTTTCGATCATCTACATCCGATTGGAAGTCAGAATCTGTATATCCCAAGACTTGGAGATCACCATCCCCATAGACCAAGATGTAATCTTGCGTCCGTCTTAGATATTTGAATATGTTCTTCACTGCATTCCAGTGTTGTTCTCCATAGCAGGATTGGTAACGACTTACCACTCCCACTGCATGGCAGATATCTGGCCTAGTACACATCATGGCATACATTAAGCTTCCTACGGTCGATGCATAAGGACATCCAGCCATGGCCTTCTTTTCCTCAACATTTTGAGGAGCCATTCCTTTGGACAGGTGGATACCATGTCTTAAGGGTAGGAATCCTTTCTTAGAACTATCCATACGGAATCGTTCAAGAATCTTCTTAATGTATCCATGTTGTGATAATCCCAAAATCCTCTTTTCTCGGTTTCTGAACAGCTTCAGGCCTAAGATATAAGAGGCTTCTCCAAGATCTTTCATCTCAAAGGTATGGGACAACCAAATCTTTACACTGGTCATCATCCCTGTATCATTCCCAATGATAAGGATGTCATCTACATAAAGCACGATGAACACAACGGCGCTCCCACTAAGCTTCTTGTATACACAAGGTTCATCAGGATTCTGCACAAAATCATAACTCTTTATGGTTTCGTCAAATCTGATGTTCCAACTACGAGAAGCTTGCTTGAGCCCATAGATGGATTTCTTCAGCTTGCATACTTTACCATCCTCAGTCATGAAGCCCTGGGGCTGCTCCATGTAGATATCCTCCTCGAGGTATCCATTGAGGAAAGCCGTCTTGACGTCCATCTGCCAGATGTCGTAGTCAAGATATGCAGCTATAGCTAACAATGTCCGGATGGATTTATGCATAGCCACAGGAGAGAATGTCTCATCATAATCGATGCCTTCTCTCTGTGTGTAGCCCTTGGCTACGAGCCGTGCCTTGAAAGTCTCTACTTTCCCATCAGGTCCCCTCTTTCTCTTGAAGATCCATTTACACCCAATGGGTTTTACCCCTTTAGGTGGATCCTCTAGGGTCCATACACCATTCTTATGCATGGAGTCAATTTCTGACTTCATTGCTAGCATCCATCTATCCATGTCTTGATCCGCGAGTGCTTCATCAAATGAAGTAGGATCAATGTCAGTTTCACCTGACACATGGAATCCATACCTTTCAGGTGGTGCAACCACCCTCGAACTCCTTCGAAGAGGTATGGGTGTTTCATCTTTATTTATCTCTTCCGTTTCTGGTCTAGGAAGCTCAGAATCCTCAGGGGATTCAAAGAATTCCTCTACTTCATTGTTGTCTTGACCTTTATGGAAATCATTCTCCAGAAACTTCACATCTCTAGAAACAAAAACCTTTTGGGTCTCAGGGTCATAAAGTTGGTATCCAATACCATCTTTAACATACCCAATGAAGTAGCACTCACGAGAGCGAGATTCTAACTTACTTGCATCCACGTTCTTCGCATAGACCAAGCAACCCCAAACCCTCAAGTGATTAACACTAGGTTTGGTTCCATACCATAGCTCATGAGGAGTCTTAGGCACGGATTTGCTAGGAATCTTATTCAGGATATATATTGCAGTCTCTACTGCATATCCCCAGAAACTAAGAGGTAAATTTGCTTTATTCATCATTGATCGGACCATGTCCATGATGGTCCTGTTGCGTCTTTCAGCAACACCATTTAGTTGGGGAGTTCCAGGAGGAGTGAGATTGGAAACAATTCCATTCTCCTTAAGGTATTCCTTGAATTCATCTGATAGGTACTCGCCACCTCGATCAGATCGAATCCGTTTAATCTTCCTATCGGTTTGGTTCTCAACCAAAGCCTTGAATTCTTTGAACTTTTCAAAGGTTTCAGACTTATGACGTAGTAGGAAGATAAACCCGTATCGCGAATGGTCATCGATAAACGTCAACTAATATCGGTATCCATTTCAAGTCGCGGTACTGAAGGGACCACATACATCGGTATGTATTAGGTCAATAATACCTTCGCATCTTGTAACCTTGTTACGGAAAGGAGTCCTAGTCATTTTGCCCTGTATGCAATGTTTGCAAGTGGGCAGAGGTTGAACCTGTAGAAAATCTAGAGGTCCATCCTTTATCAATCTATTGATCCTATCAACAGACAAATGACCAAGCCTTTGATGCCATATCTCATTTGAGATATTTTTATCCTCTCTGGATCTTTTAGGGTTTTTATTAGTGGTTGTCACATTCATAATACATTTATCAATGCACAATTCATAGAGTCCACCAGAAGTCAAAACACCATCCGCAATATATTTATCATAACGACTTATGACTAATTTATTACAGAAAAGGAAAGTATATCCGCTTCTAACAAGCTTAGATACAGATATCAAGTTCCTTCTGACTTCGGGTACATAAAGACATTCTTTAAGTATAAGGACTCTTCCACTAGATAATGATAGTCTACAAGTCCCGACGGCTACTGCTGCAACACTTGCATCAGATCCCATCTGAATAACTATCTCCCCTTCCTCAAGATTCCTAGTTTCCTGAAACAAATGCAACAAATTGCATACATGAACAGAAGCACCAGAATCTACAACCCAACTTCCTTCTCGTCCGACGAGAAAGCTAGTTTCAATGATGAAAGTAGATTTCATACCTGCTGGGGCTTTACCTTTCTCTGAGGACTTCAGGTAATCTGGGCAGTTACGCTTCCAGTGCCCCGGCTTCTTGCAGTGATGACAGACGTCGGTTTTCTTCGACGCCATGAGAGTGGATGCACTGGAAGAAGAGCCAACACTTTGTCCCTTCTTCTTTCTCTTCTGGGCCGGACCCTTCCGAGAACCATGCTTCCGACCGCGCTTCCCCTTGACCTGTGCAACCATTGCACTGCCACTGGGACCATCCTTCTTCATCACGTCCTCTGCGGACTTTAATGCAGCAAGGAGAGCAGCACTTGTCAATTCCAACTTGTTCATGTGGAATGACACTACAAAGTTATTAAAAGACTTGGGCAATGACAGCAGAATGAAATCAGCTTGCATGTCTGCATCCATCGTTGCCCCAAGAGTCTCCAGCTCCGACAGGTACCCAAACATTTTGAGTACATGTTCACGGACTGAAGTCCCTTCCTGCATTCTACAACGAATGAGGTCTTTCATAACATTGTACCGCTGAGTGCGGTTAATGTCACCAAACATATCCTTAAGATTCTGCATTATTTCCTGACAGGTATTCATCTCCACATGTTGCTTCTGCAGAACATTGGAGAGAGAACCTAGGATATAGCACCTAGCCAAGACATGATCTTCATCATACTTGTCATTAAATGCTTTTTCTTCCTTGGACTTAGGATTCTCATGCTTGTCCTCGGATAGCACATAACTTATGCGCTCAGCAGAGAGAACAAGCTCCAAATTTCGGATCCAATCCGAATAATTTGGGCCGATCAATTGGTTGACCTCAAGAAGCCTACTAAGTGGGTTCAAAGACTTCATTTTCTGAAATTAAGAATGCACTATATTAGAATATAGAAATATATATTCAAATTTATGATATTTGATTAAGGTATTTTAAATCAAATTATTCTTGCATTGTCGACTTTGAAAGTTCATTCCCTTAATCACTTTCAAAGTAAGAGATATACTTACCGCTATATCTCTAGCAAGAATTGGGATCTCCTCTTTATCATTGTCACATCCCAATAATATGAGAATCTGTGACTCCAATAAAGAAAAGCAGGAACTCATTCCAATTTGCAAGTCCAACTTGCAATTTCCCAATTCGGTCTTTAACACCCGAGCCCACCACCCCTAAGGCGATGTTGACCCGTTGTTAATTGAACCAACCGTCAACATGAATAGTACTCGCTATGCGCAATCCAATATCGCCCCAATAATATGAGGATCCGATATTGGGGTCACTACGCATACGACCTTACTCTTTCGAGAAGCAAAGAGTCCGATCCAGATGCGCTTGCACACAGGAGCTGTCACTTCGGACAGGCGTCTCCCACATGCAATCCCTGGCGATGAAACTCTTCGCCTTGACGGGAGACCATGGATGTCACTTATGTGATCCTCCATCTCATATTCAAATTTTAATTAATTATCGTGAATCACATTCACATAATTAATTCTTCCAAGGGAATTAATAACTCTAATCATATTAGAGTATTTCAATTGGACATAATCAATTTAATCATATTAAATTAATTATCAATCCAATTCAATCAATCAAACTTGATTATTTTACTTGAATACATATATGGTAATATCTCAAAATACGTATTAATTCGAATTTTAATAATTAGAAAAATACATCTTAATCCCTCGGACATTATCCCGGCCCTACCCGCTGTCATGGCCAGTACCGACGAGAGTGGGACGGACCACATACGTTGCAACCCGCAACCCCAATGCTCTCCGACTAGGCACCACATCCGCCTCGGGAAAGGATAATGCCAAATTGATTAATTTGTACTTGAGATGATCATCGGTTTTTCAACCGAAATTGTACCATATAGTAATAATCAAAACATTTTTGATTATAAGGAAATTTGCTAGACAAATTCCCAAATCCTATTCAAGCATCAAGTTTGAAAGATTGTGGTTTCCAATTATGATTTAGATCACATCTTAATCAATTAATTGGTTGGGTCCAAGTCAATAGGCAAATAATCATGTTTCAATATTTCACAAATATTTTTCAAGATTATTTCACGAAATTAACAATTAATTTCACTAATTGACAATCACTTTGTTCTAGATCAGGAATGCAATTTCAGTAAAGACCCCTGTTCACTAAAATTGGCATATCTCAATCAATTTAAATCCAAATTGAGCAAACTCAATTTTCATAGATTGCTAACTTGATTTACAACAGAACCTAAGTGGATTTGCATGCATTTCAAGGCAGATGATAACAGTAATTAACTCTTTAATCATGTTAAAATCTACTATTCCCGCAACAGTGCATACATGTCCATTAAAACAACCATAACTAGAGCATACGAAATCCGATTTATGCAAACTCAGTTTCTATGGTTTCCTTATTTAATGGGGAACAAAATCCAAGTATTAAATTCGTGTTTAAACAATTTAAACAGTGCCGAATTTATTTACTAAACAGATCTGCGAAATCAAATGCGATGAAAACTTTCGCGACCTAAACGAACCCAAGTCGTCCTCGGTTTTTCGAATCATATTCGAAACCGTCGACCTAAGGCTCTGATACTACTTAAAGGATATGGAGAAATCCTCAAGCGCATCACGGAAGCGTGATCGTCGTATCGAATACGACGAAGAACGACTAGTCGAACTAGTTGTTCGGTGCAGCGGAATTTTAAAATTTTTAAACCGATGAAACCACACGATCCGAGAACCATTCTCAAATCGTTTCATCTATAACCACAGCAAGTATAATGCAATACCTCTTGAAGCGTGGTTGATCAAGTCTCTACGAAAAGAGACCTCCTGTCTCAAGTCCGATCGTCGGAGTAACGGCTTGCGAGCGCGGAGATGAGTCGCGGTGTCCTCGCAATCCAAGTTGATCCAAGCGCGGTTGCTCCTGATCTCGTCGCACGAGATCAAACGTCTCCTTCGTGAGTGAAGCACTCCAAGAAGACAAAGAACCACAGAGAGTCGAAGTGGCAGCACGATGGCGCGGGCGTCGACGTTTCTCTCCACCAAGGTGGACGGCCACCAAGAAGAGAGGGAGAGAGAGGGCTGTCGTGTATATGAGAAAGAGAGAGAGAGTTTGTGCTACAATAGCATGTGTAAAGAGAGAGCCAAGCATGCCTCTCTATTTATAGGGTTTTGGGATCCATGGATCTCAATCCATGAGACACATAAAATCAATGGATGAGATTGATTTATGTTCATCCAATGGCTAAGATTGTTGTTGTCAAAAGCAACAAATTTAGGTTAAAATATATTTGACAAAATCAAATATAATTCATTCCTAAATCAACCCAACAAATAAGGAGAGAAGACACATGGAGATTTCATCTCCATGTGCCTTCCATGTAGGCGCACACCCACTCCAATTAGGAGTGATGTGCCGTCCATGGGATTGCATGGAGATTGCAATCTCATGGAAATCCATGAGATTGCATATCTCCATGAAATCTCTCTTATTTATTTGCAACAAAAATATTTGGGTTTTATTCTTCAAAAATAATTCACAATTATCTTTGAGAATATTGCAATCTTGCCATGGAAAAATTGTGAATCATATTCACAACCCAAAACAACATGTAATTCATATTGTTAATTAATTACACAATGTGTATCCAATACACATCATAATTAATCAACACATATAAATTATAATTAACTCTCTCTAATATATTATAAATCACATTTATAATATATCATGAATAATTGGATATCTCTATCCACATTATTCTTATCCAAACTAATTAAATCACATTTAAGCATATTGGATAATTTCTCATACATCATGATAATTAAAACACTTTTAATTATCAAATTCTCTTTGCTTAGATCTTATGGAATTGTTCTTAAACCATTTAAGAACAATGCTATTTCTCCTCAGATACTTGGAGATAAGGACAGGGCGATTGTATTGTTCCACGTATAGTGACTTGGATGTTGAGATCATATCTCAAATCCAGATCCTATGGACCTCCCACTGATGCTTGATCAAATCAAGACCGTAGACTTAATCTTCTCATTGCATCTGAATCTCATTCAGACCAATGTCCAGTTTATGGACTAAGATTAGGTCACTTCTCTAATGAGAGGAGTCACTAAAATCCAAACCTGTTTCATCACTCCCTCGGAATGGAAGCGTCATGGTTATACAATCGTTTATGATCAAATCACCCTTCAGGTATTCCTAATACCTGCACATCCTACATACTGGAAGACTCATGATCATCCTGAAGATAAAGATCACTTTTACACTGTCATCTTCAAGGTTAGATCATTAAGTTTCTCAATCTTGGTTATTTGGGATTTGGTATAGATCATATGCTTTCACAAAGCATATATCTTACCTTCAAATTCATGTCATGCTTCCAAAGCACGACGACCATGCATGGAATTTGTTCAGTCCCAATACCTCATGAGTGAGCTCATGTCTCCCGGTTCACAAGTGAACCTGTATGATCCCTTTGAGAGATCACATTACTCATATGTCCTTACATGCACACCAGCTCGCCGGTATATAGACCTTGATTAGGTCATCAACCTATTGGTCTGCCAAATGTACATGCTCAGACATATAGCAATACATCTGTCTCTAGTCAGAGGATGCATGCCTATGTTGTGACAGTATTCAACGTAGGTCTTTGGTTATCTCGATCTCGTCAAGTCAACCCATTGACTTGACTAACCTGACACCTCTGAATCACTATTCCCATGTAGAGGACCTGCATCAAGAGGTCAGTCAGATATCAGTCATATGAGATAGGATTGCCATCTCCTACTCAGACTGGAGATCATCACTTAATGATCATTTGATGATGCTTGATGAGTCCTCTATCTAACTCCTTAGATATTCATCCAAGCATCAGCCTCTATGATCCATCCAATGAATCAACAGCTGTATGATCATCAAGTTGGCCATGGTACATAACCCTTATTGTACAGAGGGACCCTATAGTGCATTCATTCATTAATCTCAGAAAGGGGAGTGAAAAATAATTAATAATTTTCATTGATAATTTATTACAATAACATTTATTGTAGAAATGGTTCGCCCGGGGCTCACATTGCTAACAATCACAACAAAATAATTTGAATGATAACAACTCTAGCCAGATAAATTCTATTGCCAACGATCCAATTATATGTGAACACAACACTGTGAGAACGAAAGGAAGTGGTCGTGGTGGCAGACCTAAGGGCAGTGGTAATCGGCAAAGGCCAACCAATGAACTCAGGAGAAACAAAGGGAGGCAATGCAAATCATGTGGCAAGTACAATGTTGGGCACGACTCTCGCAACTGCCCTTCAAACAAGTTGCAAACTTCTAACAGGTGATTATTTATATGTTTCAATTTGTTAGTATTTATTTAATATAATCTTCATTAATAAGCTGATTTATATGTTTAATGATATTCTTCTCAGTGATTCATCAATGAGCTCCGCAGACAGTGATTCCTAAAATTCTATGTTCAGTGTATTGGTTTTTTGACAGGAATCTAATAAGGTATTTTGTATTGTATATTATTTTATCATGTTATTTATATGTTCAAAAGTATTCTTGGTCATATTTGATCTTTTTCTCATAGATTTGTTATTGTTTTTTTTTTCAGGAAATGATTAAAAGACTCAAGAGGATGCATCAAATTCCAGGAATATACTGTTATCAGCAAACTGCAGCTATATTCAGCTTCAATGAGCAAACACAGATTGTTTTTTCAAGACATTTCCAATGTCTATAATGAAAACAATGTATTCTAATTTCGAACTTTTATTGTATAAAACAGTGTTTATTTTTTAATGTTTGTTTTGTTCGCATTCAACTGTTTTTCTATATATTATGTCCCTGTGCTTTTTTTCCAATCAATGTATATCATTCATTGTATTTTAAATTCCTAACTCTTTTAATATATGCTAGTCTTACCAGTGTTTATTGAATGAATCATATCATCTTTCATATATAAGTTCAATATTCTAAATTCCAAATGTAAACCTGTCTATATACCAGTGATAACACATAAACAGATTCATGATGCCATTAATATCGTGTATGTAATAGTTCTTCCTTAATTGTAAAAAAGCAATATCAAATTTTAATATTTTACTTAGTAGTTATAATCGTTGTCATAAATTTTCAACAGCACCTCTTCGACTGAAATTATTGGTCATTCCAATGATTTACTTTTAAAAAAAGAATAACATATAGATCTTTGGTATTTTTAAAAGGTTATATTTTCCAATGATTTAACATTAATGTATGAATCATTTCAACATTCATATATACCTTAAATATTGCAAAATATATACGGTAAACATGTCAATATACCAGACTAAGTGTTAAACAGATTCATTTATAACATTAACAAACAGTAAATAATATTTTTCCTTATTTGTAAAAATGTAACAACAAATTTTAATATTTTACTTAAGTATTCAAATCGATGCCATAAATTATCGACAACATTTAATCACCTGAACTTAGTGGTCCTTCCACTGATTTTCTTTAAAAAACGAATAACATATAGATGTATTGTTATCTTAACATTTTAAAATTCACAATTATTTAACATTGTAATATATCATAAAGATATATACTTATTCAGATTATAATCCTTGTCAGTTTCCTCTATATCAAATTCAGTTAAATGTGCAGAAAGCAATAATCATTTTCATCACAAAGGTCAAAAATCACCCAAAATATACAATCAGTTCTACTTGTTAAGTTTAGAATAAAAAATATATAGAGTAACATTGTTTCTATCCATTGTCCAACTACTGATAACATATAGCTAATGTATCATAAAAAACTAAGTTAAGGTTCTGCATCATTTGAAACTCGAATTTTCCACCTTGCTACTGCGCAATAGTTGGCAAGCAATTTCTGCTCTGAATGCGGGATGTCGTCGTAACTGAAGTTTAATGCTTTTCCTTCGCATAAGTACTCGACCATCTTCATGACATAGATTCCACCGTCCAAGCTTTGTGCAGGTTGCTGAGGGCAGTCTTCAACAAATATTAGACCCCAATGAAAACGCTATCTCCCAAGTGTGTTGTGCTGAAGTATTCTTTGATCCATCACATCTGAAATTAAGATCGTAGTTAGATAAGTAAATTTAATAGTATGATATAATATAAATTTCAGATCTAATTAAATTTTCAATACCCATTTGTAAAGATCTTTCTTGTGGAATTTGTTGCCTTTCATTGAGTTGTAAGAGTAAAAATTCTTTGTTTCCAAATCTGTAACAAGCAAGTGCCAATGATTCCTTGTATGAATGACCGTGAATACTTTTGACAATCCAATAAGATCATCAGGGTCATCATATAATTTATCTAAGTTGTTGAACTCTTCGTCTGTTCCAGCTTCAACATTGTTGATGAAGAATTGCTGTGCAGTTTTAGATGTAATATGTTAGTTAGCATTCTATTTGTTTATACCTGTATATATAAAGTTTTTCTCTGACTTACCATTTTGTAAATCGAAGTGAATATGAATGGAATTATGCCTTCGTCCTTACGGTGTTTATGACAAACAATTTCCATATACATCTCGATTATCTACAAAGGTTCAGACATTTTTTTAAATAGTTGTCTTACTCATAATTACAGTTGTTCATTATATCCTTATTTTTTTATAGAAAACAGCTATATACATACCGAGTCTTCAATCATTTTCTCGTACAAGAAGTTATGTATTTCCTTCCCTTTGCAGTAACTCTTGTACGACGAATGATAAGTTGCATTAAACCTGCAATTATATGGTTAACCAATAGTTTAATAATATCTAATAATTATTGAAGCAGTAGTAAGATAATAAAAGAAATGTACTTGTCAGCTGGATCTCTCAGGAATCTCTGAATTATTTCCTTCTCTTCAGATGTTATGAATTCATATCCTATGAAATCTGTCGGAGCGTCGCAAAGATACTGCACAGAAGAATTTTTATCGTTATATAAATATATTATATAGTTTCTTAGTTAAATTTTTACCTCTGATTCCGAGTCAACATGATCATGAAGTTCTGACGTCTTTGATGCATTCTTTGATGACTTCTTTGTTGATTTATTCTTCAGATCATTGTTCTTCATTTGATCCTTGTTAGCAGTTTCTGTTCTTGTTCTTGTTGCCTCTCTCCTTTCCTTGACTCTTTTTGCTAATGAGCTTGGATTTACTTGGGCCTTTTCCCTCTTCCTTTTAGTTGGTGTTTCACTAATCAGTGAACATGATGTTTTTCTTTCTTCATTTAACTCAAGTTCAAATGAAGGTATATCCATTGCATTCTCAACATCATTGTTGGGCAACTCTTCGTGAACCATCTCCAATCTTTCCTCACCCATTTTATTAGTTCCAATTTGTTCCACACCTCCATCTTTTCCTTCGAAAGATATGTCAGCTTGTTCTTTTTCAAGATTATCTTTTTTGTTGTTTTTTTCACAAGTATCCTTATCATCCCTACCTTGTTGATCGCATGTCTCAACCATTCTTTCAGTAACTGTAATGCTTGAAATATGCTTTTCCACATTCTCTTGCAATGGTTCACAAAGTGCTGATTCTATATGATTCACCAACTTCATAATTTCTTCTTTAAGCTCTTTATTTTCCATCTTCAAATTCATTATCTCTGTTTCATACCGAACAATCCTACCATCATTGTCTTTGTTGTTTGAATCCCCTCTAAGATGCTCAATCAAATTCCTTAACTCTGTTATTTCTTTTTTCAAAGTTTCACACTGACAACATTTTTTTGTTGTAATTTTCTTTTCAACCTCAGTTTCTTTCCCATCATCACTCACGATTGCATGAAACACACCTTTCTTGAATCGTCCTCTCTTAAGTGGACCATCTAATGGAACTGGGATGACTTCTTCAATTATTATTTCTGGTCTCCTCACAGAAAAGCCACTTAAGAGGAACTTTTCATAAGGGAAGACATACTCATCAGGTGCTATCTTCACTATCTCATTCTTCGTTGGATGAATGTTGGGCAAGATCTGGTGTAAATCATTAAAGTGTAGTTTATTAACAGTTCATTGAACATTTTATTCTAAAGTATTGCATAGTATATACAAATGAATTCATTTGTTGCAATTTTTTTCATTTATATCTTTACAATATGACCAAATAATTTTATGTAATATAAATACCTGGTCATTGCTTAATGAAACCAATCTCCTTGACAACCCTTTTATTGTTCCACTCCACTTCCTAATTCTTGGTCTCAAATCTCGACTCACAACTAGCTCTTTGCAACAGTATTCTAGCATCCACACCTGAAAATAATTCAATCTTAGATCAATACATAATAAAATTTTTTTATAATGTAAATCTAAAAAATATCTTACGTATAAACAAGTTACGCATCCTGTTAGATATCCTAGTGTTATGCGTGCTGCTCCATTTCTTCGCTGTTGAATCCTATGAAAGACATCGTCCATATTTGATAATATCATCCTTGCAACTGCATCTGACCAGTTGAAGTATCTTGTGTCCTCTAATGACTCAACATAGTGAAGCAATTCTTTTGGAAAAGAATACGCGCAATCTGGAAAAAGGAATGTTGCAAACATGAACAAAATCAAACATGTAACATATATGGTCACAGAGTTATCATCATCCCGATCATAGTACTCAATCAACACGTGAATCAGCTTCCTCCTGTTGAAAACCATGCCATTGTCAAATAGCTCAGTTGATATCAAACTTTTCCAAGGCATATGCTTCCCCCTAAATGTAACTGGAAATCCTGTACTTGGTAAACCAAGTATGATACCAACATCATCATCACTGAATGTCACAACCTTATTTCCAAATCGGAAATCCCTCCCTCCTTGGTATTTCTCCACCAGCCATTGCAAATTTTTCCTCTCTATATCAATATTTCCTATGTTTATAAGTCTTGAAAAAGCCGTCTTTGATATAAGAGATTGTTGTTTTGGTGTAGGTCTGTGCCCATCTATACAATGGACGAAGTGTTCTATGAAACATCTATGTTGCACGTAGCCTTTGCCTGAAATCAAACTTATATATTCAAATATGTATTATAACTAATATATTATT
The DNA here is from genome assembly GCA_037367405.1 of Ottelia alismoides. Lineage (NCBI taxonomy): Eukaryota > Viridiplantae > Streptophyta > Magnoliopsida > Alismatales > Hydrocharitaceae > Ottelia > Ottelia alismoides. The sequence continues at coordinate 211,002 of JAZKJV010001703.1, forward strand.
CAAATTCAAAATAAATATTCTAGAATTTATTCCATACTTCCGTATTTTTGAAACATCTCTTCTTCTCTACACTGCTCGTAGTCTTGTGTGGTCTTGACATTCAATTCGTCTTGTGTGTGCTTCATATCTGAAATTTAATTATAACAATATCAAGTTTCAATTCTTTAAAATAAAAAAATTCAATAGGAAAACGAATAAATCTAATGTTTATGTTCTTTGCGTACCTCTCTGTTTCTTCAAAGAATGATCTTGCACATTTTTTGCTTCAGGTGATCTACGGGATATAGGTAACTCAACATTTGATCCTATGTCGAAATCCTCATAGTCGGATTCAGACGATAACATCTCTAACCTGCATCAAAACGTTTAATATTTTATTTTTAACTTACCTATAATTTAATATAAATTTATATGTTGCATGTATTTATTTTTAACATGCATTCTTCTTTTACATTCATTCTTAACGCTTCCTAGAAATCAACAATCAAAATTCTTCCATCATTATTTTCCAATTTATCAAAGTATTACTGTTTCATCGTACTGTAAGACAACACAAAGATATTACATTGCTAATTATTTAGTTAAAATCAACTTATAGATGACATTTTAATGAGATATACCATGTAAACTACTATAATACATTCATAAATCATGTTTTCCCCAAATTTGTTATTACGAAACCATACTGTAACCCTAAAAATTAAAAAATCCAATTTACTGTAGAAAGTTTAAATCATTACCTTCTCCACATCATCCTCCTACCAGTAACACGAGAGGCGGAATCCTTCCCCTCTTGACTCACCGCCGCAGTCGTATCCTTCCTTCTGCTCATCCTCTTTCGTCTGATTCGATCGGCAGACCTAATCGATGTTTGGACTCCTCCAGCAACAACCGTCTCTCGTTTTTTTGGGCGGAAATGTTGGAGCAGAATGAGAGATCCCTTTACGGAAGTAATTTATTTCTTTCCATGTTTTTATTATTATCATAATCAGCCATCGATACATTATCTTAATTAGTTAATCAATGCTATCCATATTAAGAAGGATTTGAAATTTTTATATGTAAAGTCGGAACATGTAATATGAATTGTATTTTTCAATGTAAATTTTTTTTGTAATATACTATACGTTATTTCAAATTATCTTCATACAATTTTAAAATTCAAACATCTTTATTAAAAAATAATTAAAAGTTAATATTTTATAGGTACATAAATTTAAAATTTTATAGTTTTATTATTAATTTAAAAAAGCATAGTATACTTTGTTGAGGCCATCATCTTTTTAATAAATTCGCTTAATTTTTAAATTTAAGTAGTATATGTTATTTCGTTTCCTATCATAATATTTGTATTATTATACGTTACAATTTCAAATTATTGTTAATCTGTTCAAATTATTAACTAACATTTTCATAATAAATCCGTGAATAAATTTTACAATCCAAAACATTTTTGCATTGTTAAAAAAAAGCAAATTGGTCGTATTAAAACATCGTTTTCATAAGTATTAGAATTTTTTATCCTCCTAATTTATTTAACTAATCCGCATGTTTTGCTTTTAAAACCAACAAATTATTATCAAATTTTTTTAAATTTAGTAGCTTTATTTCAAAAAAGTATTGTACAATATCAATTGGTTAAAGTGTTATTCAATAAACAATCTAAAAAAATAATTTTTTTTGATTTTATTGACAATCACTATATAAATTAGCCGTTCTTGCGTCTGTTTTTTATAAATTAGTTTTGCCAATTTTTTAGATCCGCCTTTTCCCTCATGTGCTGCCTTTTAAAACCATCAAAATTTGAACAAAATTTTGTAATTATAATAGCTTTATTTCAAAAAAGTCTCATATAATAGCAACTTGTTAAAGTAGTATTCAATAAACTATACCAAAAAAGTAATCTTTTTTGATCTATTTGCTATTCAATATATACATTAGCCGTCCTGTCGTCTGTTTTTAAGTAAGTAGTTTTGCCTAATTTGTCGTTCCGCCTTTTTCTCTACTATCCCATTAAAATCGTACGTTTGTATTCTCTATTTATAGAAATGTTTTTCGTCAAAACCATTTCATATAATGATAGTGGTTTTGATCCCATCCATCCAATTTTAATCCAACCGTATTTATTGTTGGCTCTCTATAATCACTATGAGACCCCACCTCATTTGAAAGGGTCCCCATATATATATCCATTGTTACCCATACAATATGTGACAATTGATTATCACACAAAAGTTGATGCGTATAATTCTTCTTAGGATGTAAAAGGGAAGTCGAGAGCAATTGTACAATTATAGTTAAGCTGCTTTTGATATAAGATGATCATCGACCAACACAAGTCAAATTTCCAACATGTAAACTAACATTATTTTGGTGATGATTATGATCTCGTGGATGCGATTTCTCGATGATCATCACCGCAAAATGTACAATTGTCCTTCAAGTAGATACCATGACTGTCACGACCTCAAAGGATGAGTTGGGTGATACGTCGGACCTAGCAATTTGGTTACATCCGGAGTTGCTCGATGAAATTGGTAGGCGTTGCTATTGTCATTCTAGGCTTTGTACTTATATACGATACCAATACTCAAGATTAACACTATGTGTAACCATAGTGAATATTACGTCAAATGTTCAAAATGTCAAAGGTGTTCCAGAATGCGGTTTGAAGTTGGATACTTTGGTTACGATATTTTCATCTTCTTTGAACATTGGTCTTTGAGATTTACCTAAGAGTAACAAGTTCCCATGAGCTACGTGCTTGCATGTGCTTGCTTAATATAAACGATCGATGATTATATATTAGTAATTGCATTTTACATCGTTGTGAACTTTAATCAATGAGAAGAAAATCCTAAGATCAGTGTAATAGTGTTCTGAAATGAATATTAAATTAATAACTTTATGTCGAAAATACTTCATCAATGTTTGTTGCATTTGTTATATTTAGAGAAGTTCGCATACCCGTGAGTGAGGTGCAACTCTCGTGGTCCCAGTGAGTCCTAGATGGAGTGTTAGTTCTGGTTCCGCTGGTTTGTCGATATGCTCCCGACTCTGTCGATTGAGCGTAGTGCTACGAGTACAGTTAGTGAGTATGCGTTCCTAATGAATCTTGATTCATCATTCTTTATTCTATCATTTTGGCCTTAAAAACCCAAGCAAATGCATGTAAATAACATCAATTTATACATATTAGAATTCATTGTTTATTGTATTTATTGTACATAAAATAAGGTTTTTAATGCCAAAATTATAGAATAAAGAGAAGAAAAGAGAAAGGAATAAAATATTGCAAATAATTTATGACCCTGAACCCGAGACCAAGTCCAGAATGGAATTGGTCGACAAGGAATAAAGTAGGGGGGAGATAAGGGCCAATAGTACAATAAATACCACATTTATTTATTCATCTATTTATGCATTTTTGACACCTATTTTGTATACAATTATTCATTCATCAAATAGAGAAACTTTGTACATGAAAGTTGTAGATAATAATGTGAATACAATTACAAAATTGAGTTTATACAAAAATAATACACAGTGTACATTTTATACACAGAATAAAAAGCCATAATCTCAACTTCACAGACCCACATATGGCTCAACTTCACAGACCCACATCTTGCAAATAAAAACTCAAAATCACCAAAATCACCTTTAATTGTATATAGCTTTCCAAGAACTATTTAATAAAATTGGTTTCATAATTTTTGGAGTTCATATGTGAAAGTTAGGTTTTTGGCCCTCATTGTATATAGTACTGATTAAAATATTCATTCTATTCATTATTTATTATTTCTATAAATTGATAATTTTAGAATTTTGTAGATAATGTATATAGTACATGTACTTATTGAAATTAGAATAAAACCAAAAAGAGTGTGTAAAATAAAATAAGCTTATGCAATACATAGGCAAAATACCTATGCTAGATATGTATATAAAATAAAAGGGGATTCCATTATTCTATTCTATATTTTTGTAATAATGTACATATTACGTATAATTTATTAAAAATTCAAATTCAAAATAAAATCCAATAAAATCCATTAAATTAATAAAAGATATATAAAATATAGGTAAAATACCTATAAGTATACCTACATACAACATACACCTATTTATTTAAATATGTAAATAAACTCATAAAAATTAAACAAAAATATATCTACACTCACAAAAATAAGTTATAAATTTATAAAATAAGAAAATAATATAATAAAGTGAAATATACAAAATAAAAATAAAATACACAAAATATATGTAAATACACTTATAAATACATTATTAAAATAAACCTATAATAAAATACATCAAAAAATTAAATAAAAATCATAAATAAATACTACATTATTTTAGAAACATTTTTTATTTTATAAGCAAAAATTAATAAAATCATTTATTATGCTAAATAATTCATTTCAGAATAAAGGGGCCTATTTTGTCCGCTAGCGACTTACGTGGACCAAAGAGGAGCTAGCCCTCGCTGACCTCTGGTCAACTGTCCCATCGGGACCTGGCACCTCTGAACCATGCTTTTTTCCATAACTTGCGCCATTTTTCCTGGGCGTCTCGTCCCTTATTTTCGCTCGCAGCCTTCACGAGATCTGTAGAGGGACCATCCATCTATCACTCATGCTTGTTGGATCGAGGAAATGATCATTGCACTCGCCGGAATATGCGGGCCAAGTAGGGCACCCAGAATGTGTATAAATAAGAGCCCTCGACCTCTTCCACAAATTTGGCCAATTTTAATCCACCCAAATGCTGTGATTTGCTTCCTGGAAGCATCCTTGTGACAGGAGGAGAGATCCAGCAGCTTGAATCGGCCGGAGGAGGGGTAATTTTGTCGCGGCGGAGCTCCGGCGTTCGTCCTGCTCCCTGGAGGCCCCCAGGTATAACAGCTGTGCCTTTTATGTTATTTAGGTAGTTTTCGATTCCAACGCTTCAATTTCGTCCTTAGTTTAGTCTTTAGATCAGTAGTGTAGCGTAATTTAGCCAAATTGAAGTTCGCCGGAGCTCCGCTCCGGCGACTTCTTCACGCTGTTTCCGACTAGTTCTGACGCTCGAATTCACCCCATTTCGCTCCCCATCGCTTTCTCCACCTCTATGTCACCTAAATCCAACCAGATCTTCCTTAATCTGCGAATCGATGCTCACGTCCTCCACTTCGCCAGAGCATCGCCGTCCCCCTTCGTTTTTATGCTAACAGCTTCTATTTTTGGCCGAGGAGCTTCGCCTCGAGCCGTGTTAGCTTCCTGTGCAGGTCATGCACCTTGAAATGCGCCAGGAGACGAAATCAAAGCCGACGGAGGTACCTGGAGCCCCATCTTTTCCCTGAGGTCGTTGCGACGCTCTAGTGCATCTCCGGCCGATCCAAGACTCCCAGCACTCAGAGGACACCTGCAGGAAGGTTTTGGGACATCCCAGAGCTTCAAAGACCTTCGGAGGGGAGAGATATCATAGGAGGAACCTCGCTCAGGCGAGTGTTCTTCCTTGTTCTTCCACCAAGCCTCTCAACCGTCGGATCAAGATGGAGCGCCCAGTTGGAACCACAACCGTTAGATGCAGCACTTCATCGACCTCCAGATCGCGACCCGCGATCTAATCTCCACCATGCATTGGCGAATCGACATCGACCAATGATGAATACTCATTCATCACTCTTTATTCTTATATTTTAGCTACAAAAACCTTTGCAAATACATGTAGATAGGTGTAAATACAAATAATTACCAAAAGACATGCATTGTATAAAGTTTAATAATTAGCTTGTTTTTGTGCAAAAATAAAAGAATAAAGAGACAAAAGAAAAAGAGGGAGATATTTAGAATAAATATTGAGCGACCTAATCCCAAGGGAGGGCTCAGCATGGGCCTGACCGCATAAAAGCCAAAGTAGAGAGAGATAGGGAGCTCATGTGTAAATATACCTGTAAATATAATAAGAATATTTTCCTCCAAAAATAGAATAAAATGGGATTGTATATATTTGTATATATTTGTAAATATAAAATCCAAATAAAAAATAGAAAAATTAAAAAGAAAATAAAAATATCCACTTGTGTATATTCACCTTGTACATAGAACACTTATCTATATTTATTTAGCCTTGTAAATAAATAAATTAAAATCCCTAAAAATTTGTATATATTTTATGATGTAAATAAATAAAAAAACTATAAAAAATCAAATAAAAAGAACAAAATTTAAAACCAAAAAGAAAACTGTATATATACCATGTATATATATGTATATATCTAATTATTTACCCCTTGTATATAAATAATAAAAATAAAATAAAAATACGTTTTTATTCCTAATTTTATGCTATAAATAAATAAAATATAAAATGGGAATAAAAATGTACAAAAATAGCAAATTAAAAATCAAAAATTAAAAAGCTATATTGTATATATACCTATATATAGTACTATAGTGTAAATACCTTATTTTTATTTCGAAAAATTAATTAAAAATCACAAAAAAACAGAAAAAAATATTATAAACATTTTTCATGTTTTGAGTTTTTAATAATTCGGCTATTTTCTATTTTTAAATCAATGTTTAAAACATTTCTACGTGGCCTGCTCTGATTGGTCCACGGGGATTGTTGACCCCTGGTCAACTCTCCCCCGCGGACCAAACCCCCATGGATCCTTGCTCCTGACCTGATTTCACTAATTTTTCCCAGCACGATCCGCCTACCAAATCTGTAAACCCCGGGCGCTATTTCTTCCCCGTGCATCCGAGATCCTCGCCCGGTTGTTCGCATTGGGATCCGCGCCTCGTCGTGCCCTGCCCGACCAAATTTAGCCAGACCCTTTGCCGTATAAAGTCCGAGCTCCGCCTCCATCCTCACTCATCTTTGGATCATTTCACACCACCCTAGGACCTCCATAGCCTTCGCGAGAGTGACAGCTCGCTCCAGGCCGTGTTGCAGCGAGGAAGGAGTGGAGGACCATCGATCCGGCTGCTACGCACCGCCGTGCGCCGCCTGGAGGTGACGCTCGAGCCTCGGGCACCGAAGGCCCTTGAGGCTAGGACCTGGAGCACCCCCTGCTCTTCCCCAGCCGACAACAGCCAGTAGGTAGACCTCTTTCTTCCTCTCTTTCTTTAATTTTGATTTACGCCCAATTCGCTCCGACACCGTTCATCGCCGATTCCGACCACCCTAGCCACCCGTTCGATCATCGGAATCTCCCTTCATCTCGGCCTTCCCTCCGCGCACCTTCTCCACCCACTCATCCAACCCAGCTCGCACAGGAGCTGGGATTTGGGGTTCCTCCGCCGTTGCCTCGCCGGAACCCCTTCGCCCCGACGCGCCGATCACATTCACCATCCTTAACTGGGTCAAGGCATTTTATCCTCGACCCAGGAGTGTGTTGCGTCATTTTGCAGGACCAGAGGAGCCCATCTGAGGGCTCGACACTCAGTCACAGCACCTCCACCTCCGCCGACGTCGCCTGAGCTCTCCGGAGCTCCGTCGCGTCATCGGAGGATTCCATTCGACGCGGGAGCCCAAGGCGACTCTTCTCCGATCAGTAGCAGCCCGCGAGGAGGCCTCCAGCACCCACACGAGTCCGGCGAACCTCGCCGGCATCCAGTTCATCGAGGACCCTCCAGAGCCGTCCGATTCCCCCTCCAGCTCCAGATTGGATCTCAGACGTCCACGCCAGGAGCAGCCATCACCGTTCGATCCTTGGAGGAGTGATTGTGACCGTCGATGTAGCGAGGTTCATCCACAGCGTGCGAGGACCGTCAGATCAGCCACGTGGTGAGCCCGCAACCGTTCGATCAGATTCGAGGGCTCGTTTGTTAAGGCGCCACCCTCCTACGACCGTTGGATCTCAACGTGGCAGCCATCCGTCCCTTAGATTTTTAGGTGTTAATTTGTAGTCCTGTAAATATTTTAGACATTTTATTTCAGTAGGGTAATTTACATAGCAGACCCTGTCTTTTCTGGTATTTGCGTTTATACCCTTGTACACAGTGGTGCACGTGCTTCGTCACGTGTTTTTGTGGGTTAATTGCATGTATAGGCCTTAAGTTCTAGGGTGTTAATGAATGAATTTATAGTTTTGATATTTGCAGAAATACCCCTGTGCGTGGTTTAATTGTGCATGTGCTTTATTTCTTGGGTTATTTACACTGAAGTCCCTGGACTTTTAGTACGTGTTACGAAACAGTCCAAGAACTTTATTTTCTTGCAAAAAGGTCCCTGAGTGCCCATGTCACGTGCCTCATGCGTGCAACCTTGGAGAAATTGCACCGGACCCCCTGGAACTTTCATTAATTGCGTACAGGTCCCTGTACACTGTACCCTTGTTTTCATTTTGAATAAAATAGCAAACCAACTCCAAATTTGATGAAAATTGGAAACATGGCTCCTGCCATGGTGTAAAATTTTCTATAAAATTTGGAGACATTTTTTATTATTTTTTATATTGTAAAAAAGTCAAAAACAAACATTTTTGTTACTGTCTAACCTTAAAATTCACAAAAAATATTAAAACACCTCTAAAAATTACAAAAAATTAGATATTGTTTGTTTTGCCTTGTTTGATTTTCTGTCCAAGTTTGGTCGTTTTTCGCTTTATAAAACCAATAAAAATTACAAAACCCCTTAAAACCCATAAAAAACCTAATAATTAAAAGAAAATAAGAAATTAATAATTCTGGTTCCTAAATTTTCCTTGTATTTTCTTCTTTACAGGAAAATTACCTTCAGGGTTTTAAAAGGACCAATTTACATTTTAATTTGACCCTTGTAACCTGACTGGACAGTACCTTTTATTTTCCGCCTTGTTTGATTTTTATAAAATCCAATAAAAATCAGAAAAATACCAAAAATTGACTAAAAATAGTAAAATTATAAAAAACATAAAAACATTTTTGTTTGAATTTTTGGATGATTTTTGAGTAGGTAAATAATTGTTTGTAGTTGGTTGTTTCATTGTTTTCCTTATTTTATTTATTAATCAAAAATCCAAAAAAATTTAAAAAATATTAAAAATCCACCAAAAAATCCTTTATTTTATTTTATTTTAGACTACTTTGTAGGCCGTAAGGCCATTACGTGCTCCCTGAGTCCGACCCTGGTCGCTATACCAGGCTAATCCATTAGCCAGGGCCACTATTATTTGCATAGCGGACCCTGTCTTTTCTGGTATTTGCGTTTATACCCTTGTACGCAGTGGTGCACGTGCTTCAGTCACGTGTTTTTGTGGGTTAATTGCATGTATAGGCCTTAAGTTCTAGGGTGTTAATGAATGAATTTACAGTTTTGATATTTGCAGAAATACCCCTGTGCGTGGTTTAATTGTGCATGTGCTTTATTTCTTGGGTTATTTACACTAAAGTCCCTGGACTTTTAGTACGTTTACTAAACAGTCCAGGAACTTTATTTTTCTTGCAAAAAGGTCCCTGAGTGCCCAGGTCACGCGCCTTGCGCGTGCAACCTTGGAGAAATTGCACCAGACCCCCTGGAACTTTCATTAATTGCGTACAGGTCCCTGTGCACTTTACCCTTGTTTTTGTTTTGAATACAATAGCAAACCAACTCCAAATTTGATGAAAATTGGAAACATGGCTCCTGCTATGGTGTGAAATTTTCTATAAATTTTGGAGACAATTTTTTATTATTTTTGATATTTTAAAAAATTCAAAAACAAGCATTTTTGTTACTGTATAACCTTAAAATTCACAAAAAATATTAAAACACCTCTAAAAATTACAAAAAATTAGGTAGTGTTTGTTTTTCCTTGTTTGATTTTCTGACCACGTTTGGTCATTTTTCGCTTTATAAAACCTATAAAAATTATAAAACCCCTAAAAACCCATAAAAATTCTAATATTTAAAAGAAAAATAAAAAAATTAACAATTCTGGTGCTTAAATTTTTCTTGTATTTTCTTCTTTACAGGAAAATTACCTTCAGGTTTTAAAAGGGCCAATTTACATTTTAATTTGGCCCTTGTAACCTGACTGGACAGTACCTTTTATTTTCCGCCTTGTTTGATTTTTATAAAATCCAATAAAAATCATAAAAATACCAAAAATTAACCAAAAATAATAAAAATCATAAAAAACATAAAAAACTTTTTGTTTGAATTTTTGGATGATTTTTGAGTAGGTAAATAATTATTTGTAGTTGATTGTTTCATTATTTTCCTTATTTCTTTATTAATCAAAAATCCAAAAATTTTTAAAAAACATTAAAAATCCACCAAAAATTCCTTTATTTTATGTTATTTTATTTTAGACTTCTTTGTAGGCCGCAAGGCCATCACGTGCTCCCTGAGTCCGACCCTGGTCGCTATAACAGGCTAATCCAATAGCCAGGGCCACTATTATTTTTCTCTGATTTTATTCTTCTGTTTGGTGGTCTGCACTTAATTTTCTTAATTGAGCCGAGATTCTTATCGATCCGGGTCGCAACGACCTGAGTGTGATATTTTTACCTGATCCAGATTAGTAGGATTTTGGCTCATCACCAAACGTGGAGGCGCCGCGTGTTTAAGTCACGCATATCAGCAGTAGGATCAGGCGCCTTTTGGGGGTAAATTTCATATATGTCCCCCATACTTTTTGTATTTTATATTTAATTCTGTAAATTGAATATCGCATTGTAAATAAAATGGAAATTTTGCTAAAGGACCCCTACAGCTTGTTTAAATTACATTTTGGTCCCTCAACGCCTCACGTGCAGTCCCACGTGAGGCGCGTGAATTTTGCAGATATACCCTGGCGCCTTTTGCTAATTGTAAAATAGTTTTAAAAATTTAAATAAATATTTATTTATGTTGGTATTTTTGCACAGAGCCCCCTGTAGTTAATTTTATTTGCAAAAATGCCCCTGCCAGGCTATTTTATTTTTGTGCCTTTTATGTATTTATTAAAAATAGCTATTTAGCTCCAAAAAATCCACAAAAATAAGGTCAGATGCTCCATGGTATGTACTTTCACGCTACATTCCATTTTGCATTTTTTGCATATAACCTAATTATTAAAATGAAAAGAAGCCATTTTTGTACTGTTTAATTTACAAAATACAAAAAAATATAAAAACATTTTGAAAAATTCCAAAAAAATTATATATAGTATATTGATAAATATATTGATTCCAAAAAAATGAAAATCCCTAAAAATAGAAAAAGAAAATATAAAAATTTCAAGAAGCTCCGAAATCCTAAAAAAAATATAAAAACCCTTGAAAAACACCAAAAATATGTTTTCTTATTTTATAATTATCTATATATTATTATTTACATATTAGAAATTAATTTGGGTTATTTTTGGACTTATTTTATATTTTAAAAAACCCAAATTAGTTTCGGCCTATTTAATTAGTTCCATATGAGGGACATTTTTGACTTAAAAATACATAAAAATTAGAAAAATTCCAGAAAAAATAACAAAATAATATAAAAATATATAAAAAATATTAAATGTAATACATTTTGAGTATATATACACATCTATATATTATGTTACTTCTTTCTCTCTCCTCTTATATATATATATCTATATTAGATAATTCAAAATATGAAAAGAAAATATAAAAAATATATAATGTAAAAACAAAATAAAAATCATAAAACCAAAAATAAAATAAAAAAATATAAAATAAAAAACCCACAAAAACAATAAAAAATTAGACATGAACCAAGAATTGAATAACTGCGCAACCAATTTCACACTCAACCATTCGCCTCCCAGTGTTCGACCTCTACTTGTGCTTACACCTATACACATTTACATTTAGAGTTATAATAAATTTTAACTCCACATCTTTGATTTAATTGCATATATTTCATTGTGGGTTAATTGTTGATTGATTTGGGATTCTGTGTGAGGTCAACTCAGCGATTGTCGATCCGCCTTGTGGAAAGACACGACCTCGGCGTATTCCCTTTCATCAAATGGCGCCGTTGCCAGGGAGGCAACAGATTTTGTATGGTTGTTCATTCATTTATTTAATTCTTTGCTCATGTCCATTATTCATTTATCTATTTGATTATTATTGAGATTATTGATTGACTGTTCTGACCCATCGCTTTTATTGGTCTTTGATGCGAGGGACCGCCAAGCAAAGGAGGAATTCCTAGGGAGTCCTATGCACCTAAGCGAGGCGGAGTTGGCTCTTCTACACCAGCCAACAGGGGAGAGCGTCTAAGGCAGCTGGAAGAGAATTTTGGAAGACAATCTCTATTTTTATGCATTTTATTTATTTTATTATGTATATTTATGTGAGAGAGTGACATTTGACATGTAATAATTCAGGACTCTCAGACACTCCGACTCCCGAGGTCCATTGCCCGAGGGATTGTTCCCTTGGGGGCCTCGATGGTTTTGACGCTTTTTCTTTTTTATTTTATTTTTATTATTTTGTGTGAATAAGCCCTAACTTAGGGACTGCTTGCCGATAGATTAGGTCCAAACACCCTAATATATTTGCATGTACCTATAGTGAGTTTTGGATCTAGTCAAATTTAAACAGTCTGTTCATTTATCTCTTAACCCGTGTGCCGTGAGAAAGCCCCATCAAGCGCTACTCCTGAACTCGAGTGTGTCGAGAAGAGGAGGGGTAAGCCAAGACCGGACTCTTAGGTTAAGGATCAATGACCGACTTGTGGTGCTTCACGATAATAGCAGTTACGATCCTAGGGCGATTTATTCGGCTTGCATTTGCACATAGCACATGTTTCAATTCTGTTCTGCATCCCGCATGGAGAGAGCTGGGAAGCGCTGTAAGTCTTCTTACTTAGCATGCATCATCGATTTCTGACTTGCATGGCTTTTCCGACCTTCTCCCTCTGTTTTTGCCAACCTAGGATGCTTAATGGAAATTGGAATCTCGATAGGCATGTGCATTGAAAATACCCAAAAAAAGTGATAACCTAAATAAAATTGGGACTGCTAACTCTATTGGACATAAAAATAAAACATAATGGACTTCCTTGTCTTGGGGAGAGCAACCCCCTCATTGGATGCGTTTTGAGTGCTCACGTACACACTAAGGAGTAGAGCCCAAATCCTATCAAGCCTCCTAAGTGTCTGTACAACTTTGTGATTCTCACCTCACTCTAAAAATGAAAAGATAAATGATCGTCACCTGACAGTCTTCACTGTGTCGAGTAGGTGAATCGGGGGTTTGCCTTGTGTATTGAATGTGACTTGGAGTTCGTTGTGTTTTTCATTCACTATTTGAGTAGTCGGTCCCATCATGTGAGTCATGCATTTTTCGTCTTTGAGTCTCTCTACCTCTCTTATATATATATCTCCTCATCTGCATCGAGTCGTGATATTGGCCCTTGAGCTCAATCATTCTTCGTCAAGTCCGTCGTTTCCCTCTTCTTCACCACCTTCCTAGTGACCACCGTACCATCTCTTCTGTCCCCATCTTCACTGGTTCGAGGAGACCATGCTCTTTGGGCCATCACTTTGACGGTGTTCCAGCCTTGTGTGGAACACCCAATTTTGTCTATGTCCCGATCTTCTCGCCCGCCCTCCGCGCCCCCTCGATGTCATTCTCCTACCACCCGTGACATTGGCACATAACTCAATCAGCTTCTTCACTCCATTGTGTTACCCTTCTTATCCACCTTCCTCGTGTCCCCCGTATCACCGCTTCCTTTACCCGGGAATGCTGTGCACATCGATGAGGCCCGCATCAAGGATTTTGACTCACATTGATTATTGTAGTAAGCTGGGCCAATGATGTTGAGGATGCTGAGATGGATATACTACTCTTGGTTGATTTGACTTTGGATACGTGCATACGAGCGTATTGAGGATTTTTGATGATGCGTGATCATTAGGTGTGATTATTTATTGGGATATTTTGATCAAGCACACCGGATTGAGGATGCGACGTACTTTGATGATATGATGATGATTTCATGAGCATTGATTGGTGTATCTATTTTGAGGTTCCACCCAGTGTGATTTTTTTGAGGAGTGACTGATTATTCTGATTTGGACTTCCCGAAAAAGGTATGAGGATCCTGCATGATCTCTCATCTTCCTGATTAAACCATCCTTGATCTCCTGACTCTTTGATCCACCCTGGCACTTAAAGGAGTTCTGATGATATATTATGCCATCTCAGCCAGATTTGATTGACCGAAGGTATGTTTTGTGAATGACCTGATTATTTGCTCCCTCACATGATCTTATGCCCTCCTATTGATTGATGGATTCACATTATTTTGAGGACCTGAGATTTTATGCCAGCACTCCCATGACCATTGATCTAGCTCGTAACTCCCCGAGGACTATCTGCGGGAGGATGCGACAATTTCTAGGACTGTAGTTTCATTCACTGCTTGGGTCGCCATTTTGATGGGACCTGGAACTGAGTCAGATGATATGCTTGATTGGCCTCCCTCTGTGATTGTGTGCCCGATCTGTCGGCACATGAGGCCAACTGTCTGATTGCTCTCCTTGACGGTCCTCGCAAGGACGAGCCTTGATATTCCATTTGATCACTGCATAGTTCATAGCTCTCCGAGGGTTATCTCCGAGCGGCTATGACACATTTTAGCTCTGGTGGTCTCTTCTGCTGGTAGGCGGTTTGCCGTCTATCGAGGCCACATTTTCTGTGGATCCGTCTGATGGATCCGGCTCCTTTGAGCTCTCCTCTCTCCTTGACGACCCTCGCAAGGACGAGATGTACCCTGATTATTCACTGTGTAGCTCACATCACTTCCCGAGAGCTATCTGCGGAAGGATGTGACACTTTCTTTACGATTGGCTTCACTCATGTCTGGTGTCTCCAGTCTGTTGAAGCACGAAGCCGATTCGTCTGATTTGTGTGCTCAGTCTCCCTTTCTGATTATGCGCCCGATCTGCTGGGGCATGAGACCGACTTGCTGAGACTCCTTTGAGTTCGCTCTCCTTGACGGTCCTCGCAGGGATGAGCTCTTTTCTGATTATTCCTTGACTAGCTCGTAGCTCCCTGAGGGTTATCTGCGGGAGACTATGACATATTTCTGATCTGATTGGTCTCCTCTGTTGGTAGCCGATTTGTCGACTACTGAGACCACTATGTGGGTCCATCTGATGGATCCGGCTCATTCGAGCCCTTCTCTCTCCTTGAAATCCCTCGCAAGGTAGAGATACATTCTGACTATTCCTTGCCTAGATTGCATTACTCCCCAAGGACTATCTGCGGGAGCGTGCGACACTCTCTTTATGCTCGGTTCCCCCTACGGACTGTGTCTCCAATCTGCAGAACATGGAACCGAGTTGTTTGATAGATTTATGATTTTGGTCCCATCCAGAGTTGCATATCCGATCTGCAGATCATGGGACCAATCTGATTAGACTTCTTAGAGTCTGCTCGCCTTGACGGTCCTCGCAAGGTTTAGCTCTTGATATCTGAGTATTCCATTACTAGTTGGCAGCGCGTTCCCCGAGGGTTATCTGCGGGACGCTGCCACAATTTATTGATTTGACGGTCTCTGCTGCTGGTAGCCGATATGTCGCCTACCGAGACCGTACCTGGTGATCCGTCTGATGGGTCACTGACGCCTCTGCGTCCGCTCGCCTTGACGACCCTCGCAAGGGCAAGTCTCTTTCGGATGATTCACCGATTAGCACGTACCACTCCCCGAGGGTTATCTGCGGGAGGGTACATCATTTTCTAGATACTCGGTTTCATTTCTGGTGTCTCCTGTCGGTTGGAGCACGAAGCCGAGTCTTCTAAGCTATGTACTTGGTCCCCCCTCTGATGTGATCTTCCGACCTCATAACTACCGAAAACCACGATGTATCTTGTTCTTTACTATTCCATATCTTTCTGAGACTCTGATTGACCGGAGGACTCTGTACCGTTCCTTCTTGCTCCCGATCTTATAGTATCGCCTCTGTTTCCTCATGTTGACCCTACGAGCCGATTGGCTGCTTCATGCTACCGGTCCCCGCTTTACTTCTGATCTATTTTCCCCGGTAGCCGACACCCATCTGACTGCACATCCGGGTGTCTTTTCACCTTCTGACCGCGTCACTGTTCTCACAGGGAGGCAATGACGAGAGTACGGTGTTCACTTGTCAGATACCGTCCTGTACTCCACCAGTTCTTCACCACTTGTATATATGTGTGCCTTGTTCATTCTTTCTCCTGCATGTTATGTGTGCCCGAGATCTATCGCCATATCTCTGTGACTATACTTAGGACATACCTTGTCCTAAGTAAAGGGGGGTACACACCGCGTTGTTCTTTCGTCGTTCAGCTTTGTCATTCCTGTTGTTGCCTATACTTAGGGATATATCACCCTAAGTATAGGGGGAGTGATGCGTATATTCTCCACGATCTTTTCGTCTATCTGTATATGTCTCTCTTTTCTTGTTTTCTTCTTTTCCTTTTCTATCTTCGGTATCTAACTAAAAGGTGTCGCCCCTTGTAGACAGTTTTCTATACTTAGGACGTACTTTGTCCTAAGTATAGGGGGGTGAACCCCTGATTTGTTAATTCTTTGATATGTTTATTCCCACCCTTGACCCTCCCTGCTTATTTCATTTCTTATTTCTTATGTATATATTCTTTAGACTTGTCTATACTCAGTACGAGTTATGTCTTCTCTTTTCTTTTCCGATCTATGAGGACATAGCTCAAGCTAAGTATAGGGGGGTCGTATATACTCTGTATATACTTTAGCCATAACTCGTACTTTCGTATAATTATTAATAAATATGGCTAATAATATGATATAATTCATTGAAAATTAATTAATAATGCTTCGTATTCCTCAGATTCTTTTTGTATATACTGATTAATAAATCAGGTTAAAAATATTTTTGCAAAATGATTTGAAAAATGGTGAACTGATTGGAAAACTTTTTGTGAAATATTTTCAACCTTTGTAAAAATATTTTCATTTTGTAAAAATATTTTGAAAAATGTATATAGTGTTTGCAAAATCTTTGCAAAATGGCTTTTAAGTGTTTGTAAATATTTGCAAAAATTATTTTGTACTATAGTTTTCAAAATGATTTTCAAATAAATTTGAGGAATAAAAGCATCATAGTAAATAAAATAAAATAAATCATAAATACATAAAATTATTTATCAATTGTATATACGCCTAAATAAATCACTTTGTTAAAACCTATAAATCCTTCATTTTTTAAATAAAGCGGTACGCCCGTGTAAATAGTTGTACATATTTTATTTGAAAAAATTCTTTGTTATAAAAACTTTCGCTTTGTTTTCAAATTCTTTGAAAAATTGCATTATTCTTTGCATATTTGTAAATAGCATTTGCATAGCATTCATATATTTTTATTGAGCTTGATGATTGAACTAGTCCAATAAAGTCGAAGATTAGAGCTTGGTTGGACCTTACCACACCTAACCACACTGGAACCTTATGGGAACTAGGTTTAAGGTACTTCAGGTCTATTCAGACTTAATTCTTTGAGAACTCAGGACTGGGTTCAAGTCACCTTAGTGGACCAACTAGAACTTTTTGAGACACACGCATGACTCTTGTCGACCGTGACCTCACATGGACACTTGCACCTTTCACTTGTCTCAACTCAGTTGGAGTGGTGAGGGGGTTGGATTTGCCAGTCTGAGACGTACACGGGTGGAAACATTCTTCCTCGTCTAGGGAGGGAAGTGCACCCCAACCTGGTCCAGTTTCAATGAAGTCGAATGACAGGAGAGTGTGGGTTGCAATAAAGCTTCAAAGGAGGGATAGTCTTCTGGGTCAAGAGGAAAAAGTCCTTATGTAAATGTTGCTGTAAATAGTATGTTGAAAAAAAACTCCAAAAAAGTGGACAAGCTTGAAAATAAAAATAAAAGTGCCTGCCGGAGTATGTGTATATGTTGTATAGAAAATAAGCAAGCTTGAGCATCAAAGTTATACCATGTGAGCCTGCAGCTGGATGACATGATTACACTGGTCTTGCATCCCAGGATAGGTAGCTACACTGGCTACTGTCCATTCTTTTCTTCCCCTCCTCCTCTTGAGTCGGATGCCACTTGAACTTAGAAGGGAATACCCCGCTCCTCGACGGTAGAGGGCTGGATTGGGGAATCATTGGGTTGTCGTTCTGGAGATGTCAGTTCCTTTGTCATTTCGGCTGGGGAGAGCCACCATCACTTACACCGTACAAGTCAGCTTCATAGTCATAAGGGTTTGCGTATGATGTAGGCTAGTTCTGACCTGGCTATTGAGATGATTTGAATCAAGTTCTGTGACTCTCAAGGGCTGTTGTGTTTCAAATTTGGTTCCCGACAAGGTTCCACATACATTTTCACACCAAGATCTAACCTGAGCTCCAAACTTTGATTTTGTACAGATAAGTTTAAAAATCATGATAAATTCAATTTATTCTTTATTCTTTATTTTTGGCCTTTTCTTTTCTTCTTATTCTTTATTCTTTTTATACTTATTGCATAAGTATTTGCTAGGGACTAGCAAAGGCAAGTATAGGGGGATGATGAATCTTGATTCATCATTCTTTATTCTATCATTTTGACCTTAAAAACCCATGCAAATGCATGTAAACAACATCAATTTACACATATTAGCATTCATTGTTAATTGTATTTATTGTACATAAAATAAGGTTTTTAATGCCATAGTTATTGAATAAAGAGAAGAAAAGAAAAAGGAATAAAATATTGCAAATATTTTATGACCCTGACCCCGAGACCAAGTCCAGAATGGAATTGGTCGACAAGGAATAAAGTAGGGGGAGATAAGGGCCAATAGTACAATAAATACCTCATTTATTTATTCATCTATTTATGCATTTTGACACCTATATTGTATACAATTATTCATTCATCAAATAGAGAAACTTTGTACATGAAAGTTGTAGATAATAATGTGAATAAAATTACAAAATTGATTTTATACAAAAATATCTCAACTTCACGGACCCACATCTTGCAAATAAAAACTCAAAAGCACCCAAAATCACCTTTAATTGTATATAGCTTTCCAAGAACTATTTAATAAAATTGGTTTCATAATTTTTGAAGTTCATCTGTAAAAGTTAGGTTTTTGGCCCTCATTGTATATAGTACTGATTAAAATATTCATTCTATTCATTATTTATTTTTTCTATAAATTGATAATTTTAGAATTTTGTAGATAATGTATATAATACATGTACTTATTGAAATTAGAATAAAACCAAAAAGAGTGTGTAAAATAAAATAAGCTTATGCAATACATAGGCAAAATACCTATGCTATATGTATATAAAATAAAAGGGGATTTCATTATTCTATTCTATATTTTTGTAATAATGTACATATTACATATAATTAATTAAAAATTCAAATTCAAAATAAAATCCAATAAAATCCATTAAATTAATAAAAGATATATAAAATATAGGTAAAATACCTATAAGTATACCTACATACAACATACACCTATTTATTTAAATATGTAAATAAACTCATAAAAATTAAACAAAAATATATCTACACTCACAAAAATAAGTTCTAAATTTATAAAATAAGAAAATCAAATAATAAAATAAAATATACAAAATAAAAATAAAATACACAAAATACATGTAAATACACTTATAAATACATTATTAAAATAGACCTATAATAAAATACATCAAAAAATTAAATAAAAATCATAAATAAATACTAAATTATTTTAGGAATATTTTTTATTTTATAAGCAAAAATTAATAAAATCATTTATTATGCTAAATAATTCATTTCAGAATAAAGGGGCCTATTTTGTCCGCTAGCGGCTTACGTGGACCAATGAGGAGCCAGCCCTCGCTGACCTCTGGTCAACTGTCCCATCGGGACCTGACGCCTCTGAACCATGCTTTTTCCATAACTTGCGTCATTTTTCCTGGGCGTCTCGTCCCTTATTTTCGCTCGCCGCCTTCACGAGATCTGTAGAGGGACCATCCATCTATCACGCATGCTTGTTGGATAGAGGAAATGATCATTGCACTCGCCGGAATATGCGGGCCAAGTAGGGCACCCAGAATGTGTATAAATATGAGCCCTCGACCTCCTCCACAAATTTGGCCAATTTTAATCCACCCAAACGCCGTGACTTGCTTCCTGGAAGCATCCTTGTGACAGGAGGAGAGATCCAGCTGCTTGAATCGGTCGGAGGAGGGGTAATTTTGTCGCGGCGGAGCTCCGACGTCCGTCCTGCTCCCTGGAGGCCCCCAGGTATAAGAGCTGTGCCTTTTATGTTATTTAGGGAGTTTTCGATTCCAGCGTTTCAATTTCGTCCTTAGTTTAGTCTTTAGATCAGTAGGGTAGCGTAATTTAGCCAAATCGAAGTTCGCCGGAGCTCCGCTCCGGCGACTCTTCACGATGTTTCCGACCAGTTCTGACACCCATCTACTCCCCATTTCGCCCCCCATCGCTTTCTCCACCTCTATGTCACCTAAATCCAACCAGATCTTCCTTAGATCTGCGAATCGATGCTCACCTCCTCCACTTCGCCAGAGCATCGCCGCCCCCTTCGTTTTTATGCTATCAGCTTCTATTTTTGGCCGAGGAGCTTCGTCTCGAGCCGTGTTAGCTTCCTATGCAGGTCAGGCGCCTTGAAACACGCCAGGAGACGAAATCAAAGCCGACGGAGGTAACTGGAGCCCCATCTTTTCCCTGAGCTCGTTGCGACGATCCAGTGCATCTCCGGCCGATCCAAGACTCCCAGCACTCAGAGGACACCTGTAGGAAGGTTTTGGGACATCCCAGAGCTTCAAAGACCTTCGAAGGGGAGAGATATCATAGGAGGAACCTCGCTCAGGTGAGTGTTCTTCCTTGTTCTTCCACCAAGCCTCTCAGCCGTCGGATCAAGAAGGAGCGTCCAGTTGGAACCACATCCGTTGGAAGCAGCACTTCATCGACTGCCAGATCGCGACCCGCGATCTAATCTGCACCATCCATCGGCGAATCGGCATAGGCAAACGTGGAGCGCCACGTGTTTAAGTCACGCATATCAGCCGTAGGATCAAGCGCCTTTTGAGGGTAAATTTCATATATGTCCCCCGTACTTTTTGTATTTTATATTTAATTATGTAAATTGAATATCGCGTTGTAAATAAAATGGAAATTTTGCTAAAGGACCCCTACAGCTTGTTTAAATTACATTTTGGTCCCTCAGCGCCTCACGTGCAGTCCCACGTGAGGTGCGTGAATTTTGCTGATATACCCTGACACCTTTTGCTAATTGTAAAATAGTTTTAAAAATTTAAATAATTTTTTATTTATGTTGGTATTTTTGCACAGAGGCCCCCGTAGTTAATTTTATTTGAAAAAATGCCCCTACTAGGCTGTTTTATTTTTGTGCCTTTTATGTATTTATTAAAAATAGCTACTTATCTCCAAAAAATCCACAAAAATTAGGTCAGATGCTCCATGCTATGTACTTTCATGCCACATGTCCATTTTGCATTTTTTGCATATAACCTAATTATTAAAAATTAAAAAGGAGCCATTTTTGTACTGTTTAATTTACAAAATACAAAAAAATATAAAAAACATTTTGAAAAATTCCAAAAAAATTATATATGGTATATTTATATATATTGAGTCCAAAAAATGAAAAAACCTAAAAATAGAAAAAGAAAATATAAAAATTTCAAGAAGCTTCAAAATCCTAAAAAAATATAAAAACCCTTGAAAAACACCAAAAATATGTTTTCTTATTTTATAATTATCTATATTATTATTATTATTTACATATTAAAAATTAATTTGGGTTATTTTGGACTTATTTTATATTTTTAAAAACCCAAATTAGTTTCAGCCTATTTAATTAATTCCATATGAGGGACATTTTTGACTTAAAAATACATACAAATTAGAAAAATTCCAGAAAAAATAACAAACAAATATAAAAATTATTATATGTAATACATTTTGAGTATATATATATACATCTATATATTATGTTACTTCTTTCTCTCTCCTCTTATACATATCTTTATATATATATCTATATTATATAATTCAAAATATGAAAAGAAAATATAAAAAATATATAATGTAAAAACAAAATAAAAATCATAAAACCAAAAATAAAATAAAATAAATATAAAATTAAAAACCTACAAAGACAATAAAAAATTAGACATGAACCAAGAATTGAATAACTGCGCAACCAATTTCACACTCAACCATTCGCCTCCCAGTGTTCGACCTCTACTTGTGCTTACACCTATACACATTTACATGTAGAGTTATAATAAATTTTAACTCCACATCTTTGATTTAATTGCATATATTTCATTGTGGGTTAATTGTTGATTGATTTGGGATTCTGTCTGAGGTCAACTCAGCGACTGTCGATCCGCCTTGTGGAAAGACACGACCTCGGCATATTTCCTTTCATCAAATGGCGCCGTTGCCGGGGAGGCAACGGATTTTGTGTGGTTGTTCATTCATTTATTTAATTCTTTGCTCATGTTCATTATTCATTTATCTATTTGATTATTATTGAGATTATTGATTGACTATTCTGATCCATCTCTTTTATTGGTCTTTGATGCGAGGGACCGCCAAGCAAAGGAGGAATTCCTAGGGAGTCCTATGCACCCAAGCGAGGCGGAGTTGGCTCTTCTACACCGGCCAACAGGGGAGAGCGTCTAAGGCAGCTGGAAGAGAATTTTGGAAGACAATCTCTATTTTTATGCATTTTATTTATTTTATTATGTATATTTATGTGAGAGAGTGACATTTGACATGTAATAACTCAGGACTCTCAGACACTCCGACTCCCGAGGTCCATTGCCCGAGGGATTGTTCCCTTGGGGGGACTCGATGGTTTTGACGCTTTTTCTTTTTTATTTTATTTTTATTATTTTGTGTGAATGAACCCTAGCTTAGGGACTGCTTGCCGATAGATTAGGTCCAAACACCCTAATATATTTGCATGTACCTATAGTGCATTTTGGATCTAGTCAAATTTAAACAGTCTGTTCATTTATCTCTTAACCCGTGTACCGTGAGCAAGCCCCATCAAGCGCTACTCCTGAACTCGAGTGTGTCGAGAAGAGGAGGGGTAAGCCAAGACCGAACTCTTAGGTTAAGGATCAATGACCGACTTGTGGTGCTTCACAATAATAGCAGTTACTATCCTAGGGCGATTTCTTCGGCTTGCATTTGCACATAGCATAGGTTTCAATTCTGTTCTACATCCCGCATGGAGAGAGCTGGGAAGCGCTGTAAGTCTTCTTACTTAGCATGCATCATCGATTTCCGACTTGCATGGCATTTCCGACCTTCTCCCTCTGTTTTTGCCAACCTAGGATGCTTAATGGAAATTGGAATCTCGATAGGCACGTGCATTGAAAATACCCAAAAAAAGTGATAACCTAAATAAAATTGGGTCTGCTAACTCTATTGGACATAAAAATAAAACATAATGGACTTCCTTGTCTTGGGGAGAGCAACCCCCTCATTGGATGCGTTTTAAGTGCTCACGTACACACTAAGGAGTAGAGCCCAAATCCTGTCAAGCCTCTAAGTGTCTGTACAACTTTGTGATTCTCACCTCACTCTAAAAATGAAAAGATAAATGATCGTCACCTGACGGTCTTCACTGTGTCGAGTAGGTGAATCGGGGGTTTGCCTTGTGTATTGAATGTGACTTGGAGTTCGTTGTGTTTTTCATTCACTATTTGAGTAGCCGGTCCCAACGTGTGAGTCATGCATTTTTCGTCTTTGAGTCTCTCTACCTCTCTTATATATATATCTCCTCATCTGCATCAAGTCGTGATATTGGCCCTTGAACTCAATCATTCTTCGCCAAGTCCGTCGTTTCCCTCTTCTTCACCACCTTCCTAGTGACCACCATACCATCTCTTCTGTCCCCATCTTCACTGGTTCGAGGAGAGCATGCTCTTTGGGCCATCATTTTGACGGTGTTCCAGCCTTGTATGGAACACCCAATTTTGTCTATGTCCCGATCTTCTCGCCCGCCCTCCGCGCCCCCTCGATGTCATTCTTCTACCACCCGTGACATTGGCACATAGCTCAATCAGCTTCTCCACTCCATTGTGTTACCCTTCTTATCCACCTTCCTCGTGTCCCCCGTATCACCGCTTCCTTTATCCGGGAATGCTGTGCACATCGATGAGGCCCGCATCGAGGTTTTTGACTCACATTGATTATTGTAGTAAGCTGGGCCAATGATGTTGAGGATGCTGAGATGGATATACTACTCTTGGCGGATTTGACTTTGGATACGTGCATACGAGCGTATTGAGGATTTTGATGATGCATGATCATTAGGTGTGATTATTTATTGGGATATTTTGATCAAGCACACCGGATTGAGGATGCGACGTACTTTGATGATATAATGACGATTTCATGAGCATTGATTGGTGTATCTATTTTGAGGTTCCACCCAGCGTGATTTTTTTGAGGAGTGACTGATTATTCTAATTTAGACTTCCCGAAAAAGGTGTGAGGATCCTGCATGATCTCTCATCTTCCTGATTAAACCATCCTTGATCTCCTGACTCTTTGATCCACCCTGGCACTTAAAGGAGTTCTGATGATTTATTATGCCATCTCAGCCAGATTTGATTGACCGAAGGGATGTTTTGTGAATGACCTGATTATTTGCTCCCTCACATGATCTTATTCCCTCCTATTGATTGATGGATTCACATTATTTTGAGGACCTGAGATTTTATGCCAGCACTCCCATGACCATTGATCTAGCTCGTAACTCCCCGAGGACTATCTGCGGGAGGATGCGATAATTTCTTGGACTGCGGTTTCATTCACTTCTTGGGTCGCCATTTTGATGGGACCCGGGACCGAGTCAGATGATATGCTTGATTGGCCTCCCTCTGTGATTGTGTGCCCGATATGTCGGCACATGAGGCCACCTGTCTGATTGCTCTCCTTGACGGTCCTCGCTAGGACGAGCCTTGATATTCCATTTGCTCACTGCATAGTTCATAGCTCTCCGAGGGTTATCTGCGAGCGGCTATGACACATTTTAGCTCTGGTGGTCTCTTCTGCTTGTAGGCGTTCTGTCGTCTATCGAGGCCACATTTTCTATGTATCCGTCTGATGGATCCGGCTCCTTTGAGCTTTCCTCTCTCCTTGACGATCCTCGCAAGGACGAGATGTACCCTGATTATTCACTGTGTAGCTCACATCACTTCCCGAGGACTATCTGCGGAAGGATATGACACTTTCTTTACGATTGGCTTCACTCATGTCTGGTGTCTCCAGTCTGTTGGAGCACGAAGCCGATTCGTCTGATTTGTGTGCTCGGTCTCCCTTTCTGATTATGCGCCCGATCTGTTGGGGCATGAGTCCGACTTGCTGAGACTCCTTTGAGTCCGCTCTCCTTGACGGTCCTCGCAGGGATGAGCTCTATTCTGATTATTCCTTGACTAACTCGTAGCTCCCCGGGGGTTATCTGCGGGAGACTACGACATATTTCTGATCAGATTGTTCTCCTCTGTTGGTAGCCAATTTGTTGACTACTGAGACCACTATGTGGGTCTGTCTGATGGATCCGGCTCCTTCGAGACCTTCTCTCTCCTTGACGACCCTCGCAAGGTAGAGATACATTCTGACTATTCCTTGCCTAGATTGCATTACTCCCCGAGGACTGTCTGCGGGAGCATGCGACACTCTCTTTACGCTCGATTCCCCCCGCTGACTGTGTCTCCAATCTGCGGAACATGGAACCGAGTTGTTTGATAGATATATGATTTTGGTCCCATCCAGAGTTGCATATCCGATCTGCAGATCATGGGACCAATCTGATTAGACTTCTTTGAGTCTGCTCGCCTTGACGGTCCTCGCAAGGTTGAGCTCTTGATATCTGAGTATTCCATTACTAGTTGACAGCGTGTTCCCTGAGGGTTATCTGCGGGACGCTGCCACAATTTATTGATTTGACGGTCTCTGTTGCTGGTAGCCGATATGTCGCCTACTGAGACCGTACCTGGTGATCCGTCTGATGGGTCACTGACGCTTCTGCGTCTGCTCGCCTTGATGACCTTCGTAAGGGCGAGTCTCTTTCTGATGATTCATCGATTAGCATGTACCACTCCCCGAGGGTTATCTGTGGGACGGTACATCATTTTCTAGATACTCGGTTTCATTTCTGTTGTCTCCTGTCGGTTGGAGCACGAAGTCGAGTCTTCTGAGCTATGTACTTGGTCTCCCTCTGATTGTGTATCCGATCTGCGGATCACTGGACCAAGTCTTCTGATTATGGTCTGACTCCCGTCTCCTTTGAGCCTTCTCACCTTGACGACCCTCGCCTGGTTGAGCCATGACTTGCGGTATTCAGTGTGTCTCCTGTGATCTTCCGACCTCATAACTACCGAATACCACGATGTATGTTGTTCTTTACTATTCCATATCTTTCTGAGACTCTGATTGACCGGAGGACTCTGTACTGTTCCTTCTTGCTCCGGTCTTATAGTATCGCCTCTGTTTCCTCATGTTGACCCTACGAGCCGTTGACTGCTTCATGCTACCGGTCCCCGCTTTACTTCTGATCTATTTTCCCCGGTAGCCGACACCCACCTGACTGCACATCTGGGTGTCTTTTCACCTTCTGACTGCGTCACTGTTCTCACAGGGAGGCATTGACGAGAGTACGGTATTCACTTGTCTGATACCGTCCTGTACTCCACCAGTTCTTCACCACTTGTATATATGTGTGCCTTGTTCATTCTTTCTCCCGCATATTACGTGTGCCCGAGATCTATCGCCATATCTCTATGACTATACTTAGGACGCACCTTGTCCTAAGTAAAGGGGGTACACACCGCGTTGTTCTTTCGTCGTTCAGCTTTGTCACTCCTGTTGTTGCCTATACTTAAGGATATATCACCCAAAGTATAGGGGGAGTGATGCGTATATTCTCCACGATCTTTTCGTCTATCTGTATATGTCTCTCTTTTCTTGTTTTCTTCTTTTCCTTTTCTATCTTCGGTATCTAACTAAAAGGTGTCGCCCCTTGTAGACAGTTTTCTATACTTAGGACGTACTTTGTCCTAAGTATAGGGGGTGCACCCCTGATTTGTTAATTCTTTGATATGTTTATTCCCACCCTTGACCCTCCCTGCTTATTTCATTTCTTATTTCTTATGTATATATTCTTTAGACTTGTCTATACTCAGTACGAGTTATGTCTTCTCTTTTCTTTTCCGATCTATGAGGACATAGCTCAAGCTAAGTATAGGGGGGTCGTATATACTCTGTATATACTTTAGCCATAACTCGTACTTTCGTATAATTATTAATAAATATGGCTAATAATATGATATAATTCATTGAAAATTAATTAATAACGCTTCATATTCCTCAGATTCTTTTTGTATATACTGATTAATAAATCAAGTTAAAAATATTTTTGCAAAATGATTTGAAAAATGGTGAACTGTTTGGAAAACTTTTTGTGAAATATTTTCAACCTTTGTAAAATATTTTGATTGCAAAAAAATCTTATATTTGTGTGAAATAAAGGATTTGAAAACCTATTTGCAAATGGTTTTGAAAACATTTTGTAAAAATATTTTGAAAAATGTATATAGTGTTTGCAAAATCTTTGCAAAATGGCTTTCAAATGTTTGTAAATATTTGCAAAAATTATTTTGTACTATAGTTTTCAAAATGATTTTCAAATAAATTTGATGAATAAAAGCATCATAGTAAATAAAATAAAATAAATCATAAATACATAAAATTCTCTATCAATTGTATATACGCCTAAATAAATCACTTTGTTAAAACCTATAAATCCTTCATTTTTTAAATAAAGCGGCATGCCCGTGTAAATAGTTGTACATATTTTATTTGAAAAAAAAATTCTTTGTGTAAAAATTTTCTCTTTGTTTTCAAATTCTTTGAAAAATTGGATTATTCTTTGCATATTTGTAAATAGCATTTGCATAGCATTCATATATTTTTATTGAGCTTGATGATTGAACTAGTCCAATAAAGTCGAAGATTGGAGCTTGGTTGGACCTTACCGCACCTAACCGCACTGTAACCTTATGGGAACTAGGTTTAAGGTACTTCAGATCTATTCAGACTTAATTCTTTGAGAAATCAGGACTGGGTTCAAGTCACCTTAGTGGACTAACTAGAACTTTTCGAGACACACGCATGACTCTTGTCGGCCGTGACCTCACTTGGACACTTGCACATTTCACTTGGCTCAACTCAGTTGGAGTGGTGAGGGGGTTGGATTTGCCATTCTGAGACGCACACGGGTGGAAACATTCGTCCTCGTCTAGGGAGGGAAGTGCACCCCAACCTGGTCCAGTTTCAATGAAGTCGAATGACAGGAGAGTGTGGGTTGCAATAAAGCTTCAAAAGAGGGATAGTCTTCTGGCTCAAGAGGAAAAAGTCCTTATGTAAATGCTACTGTAAATAGTATGTTGAAAAAAAAAACTCCAAAAAAGTGGACAGGCGTGAAAATAAAAATAAAAGTGCCTGCCAGAGTATGTGTATATGTTGCATAGAAAATAAGCAAGCTTGAGCATCAAAGTTATACCATGTGAGCCTGCAGCTGGATGACTTGACTACACTGGTCTTGCATCCCAGGATGGGTAGCTAAACTGGCTACCGTCCATTCTTTTCTTCCCCTCCTCCTCTTGAGTCGGATGCCACTTGAACTTAGAAGGGAATACCCCGCTCCTCGACGGTAGAGGGCTGGATTGGGGAATCATTGGGTTGTCGTTCTGGAGAAGTAAGTTCCTTTGTCATTTCGGCTGGGGAGAGCCACCATCACTTACACCATACAAGTCAGCTTCATAGTCATAAGGGTTTGCGTATGATGTAGGCTAGTTCTGACCTGACTATTGAGATGATTTGAACCAAGTTCAGTGACTCTCAAGGGCTGTTGTGTTTCAAATTTGGTTCCCAACTAGGTTCCACACACATTTTCACACCAAGATCTAACCTGAGCTCCAAACTTTGATTTTGTACAGATAAGTTTAAAAATCATGATCAATTCAATTTATTCTTTATTCTTTATTTTTGCCTTTTTCTTTTCTTCTTATTCTTTATTCTTTTTATACTTATTGCATAAGTATTTGCTAGGGACTAGCAAAGGCAAGTATAGGGGGATGATGAATCTTGATTCATCATTCTTTATTCTATCATTTTGGCCTTAAAAACCCAAGCAAATGCATGTAAACAACATCAATTTATACATATTACCATTCATTGTTTATTGTATTTATTGAACATAAAATAAGGTTTTTAGTGCCAAAATTATAGAATAAAGCGAAGAAAAGAAAAAAGGAATAAATACTGCAAATACTTTATGACCCTGACCCCGAGACCAAGTCCAGAATGGAATTGGTCGACAAGGAATAGAGTAGGGGGAGATAAGGGCCAATAGTACAATAAATACCTCATTTATTTATTCATCTATTTATGCTTTTTTGACACCTATTTTGTATACAATTATTCATTCATCAAATAGAGAAACTTTTTACATGAAAGTTGTAGATAATAATGTGAATAAAATTACAAAATTGAGTTTATACAAAAATAATACACAGTGTACATTTTATACACAGAATAAAAAGCCATAATCTCAACTTCACAAACCCACATCTTGCAAATAAAAACTCAAAATCACCCAAAATCACCTTTAATTGTATATAGCTTTCTAAGAACTATTTAATAAAATTGGTTTCATAATTTTTGGAGTTCATCTGTGAAAGTTTGGTTTTTGGCCCTCAATGTATATAGTACTGATTAAAATATTCATTCTATTCATTATTTATTATTTCTATAAATTGATAATTTTAGAATTTTGTAGATAATGTATATAATACATGTACTTATTGAAATTAGAATAAATCCAAAAAGAGTGTGTAAAATAAAATAAGCTTATGCAATACATAGGCAAAATACCTATGCTATATATGTATATAAAATAAAAGGGGATTTCATTATTCTATTCTATATTTTTGTAATAATGTACATATTACATATAATTTATTAAAAATTCAAATTCAAAATAAAATCCAATAAAATCCATTAAATTAATAAAAGATATATAAAATATAGGTAAAATACCTATAAGTATACCTACAAACAACATACACCTATTTATTTAAATATGTAAATAAACTCATAAAAATTAAACAAAAATATATCTACACTCACAAAAATAAGTTATAAATTTATAAATTAAGAAAATAAAATAAGAAAATAAAATATATAAAATAAAAAAAATACACAAAATACATGTAAATACACTTATAAATACATTATTAAAATAAACCTATAATAAAATACATCAAAAAATTAAATAAAAATCATAAATAAATACTACGTTATTTTAGAAACATTTTTTATTTTATAAGCAAAAATTAATAAAATCATTTATTATGCTAAATAATTCATTTCGGAATAAAAGGGCCTATTTTGTCCGCTAGCGGCTTACGTGGACCAATGAGGAGCCAGCCCTCGCTGACCTCTGGTCAACTGTCCCATCGGGACCTGGTGCCTCTGAACCATGCTTTTTCCATAACTTGCGCCATTTTTCCTGGGCATATCGTCCCTTATTTTCGCTCACCGCCTTCACAAGATCTGTAGAGGGACTATCCATCTATCACACATGCTTGTTGGATCGAGGAAATGATCATTTCACTCGCTGGAATATGAGGGACAAGTAGGGCACCCAGAATGTGTATAAATAAGAGCCCTCGACCTCCTCCACAAATTTGGCCAATTTTAATCCACCCAAACGTCGTGATTTGCTTCCTGGAAGCATCCTTGTAACAGGAGGAGAGATCCAGCAGCTTGAATCGGCCGGAGGAGGGGTAATTTTGTCGCGGCGGAGCTTCGGCGTCCGTCCTGCTCCCTGGAGGCCCCCAGGTATAAGAGTTGTGCCTTTTATGTTATTTAGGTAGTTTTCGATTCCAGCGTTTCAATTTCGTCCTTAGTTTAGTCTTTAGATCAGTAGTGTAGCGTAATTTAGCCAAATCGAAGTTCGCCGGAGCTCCGCTCCGGTGCTTCTTCACGCTGTTTCCGACCAGTTCTGACGCTCATATACACCCCATTTCGCTCCCCATCGCTTTCTCTACCTCTATGTCACCTAAATCCAACCAGATCTTCCGTAGATCTGCGAATCGATGCTCACGTCCTCCACTTCGCCAGAGCATCGCCGCCCCCTTCGTTTTTATGCTAACAACTTCTATTTTTGGCCGAGGAGCTTCACCTCAAGCCCTGTTAGCTTCCTGTGCAGGTCAGGCGCCTTGAAACGTGCCAGGAGACAAAATCAAAGCCGACGGAGGTACCTGGAACCCCATCTTTTCCCTGAGCTCGTTGCGATGCTCCAGTGCATCTCCGGCCGATCCAAGACTCCAAGCACTCAGAGGACACCTGCAGGAAGGTTTTGGGACATCCCAGAGCTTCAAAGACCTTTGGAGGGGAGAGATATCATAGGAGGAACCTCACTCAGGCGAGTGTTCTTCCTTGTTCTTCCACCAAGCCTCTCAGCCATCGGATCAAGAAGGAGCGCCCAGTTGGAACCACAGCCGTTGGATGCATCACTTCATCGACCGCCTGATCGCGACCCTCGATCTAATCTCCACCATCCATCGGCGAATCGGCATCGACAAACGTGGAGGCGCCACGTGTTTAAGTCACGCATATCAGCCGTAGGATCAAGCGCCTTTTGGGGGTAAATTTCATATATGTCCCCCGTACTTTTTGTATTTTATATTTAATTCTGTAAATTGAATATCGCATTGTAAATAAAATGGAAATTTTGTAAAGGACCCCTACAGCTTGTTTAAATTACATTTTGGTCCCTCAGCGCCTCACGTGCAGTCCCACGTGAGGCGCGTGAATTTTGCAGATATACCCTGGCGCCTTTTGCTAATTGTAAAATAGTTAAAAAAATTTAAATAAATGTTTATTTATGTTGGTATTTTTGCACAGAGACTCCTGTAGTTAATTTTATTTGCAAAAATGCCCCTGCTAGGATGTTTTGTGCCTTTTATGTATTTATTAAAAATAGCTACTTAGCTCCAAAAAATCCACAAAAATTAGGTCAGATGCTCCATGCTATGTACTTTCACTCCACATTCCATTTTGCATTTTTTTGCATATATCCTAATCACTAAAAATGAAAAAGGAGCCATTTTTGTACTGTTTAATTTACAAAATACAAAAAAAATATAAAAACATTTTGAAAAATTCCAAAAAAATTATATATGGTATATTTATATATATTGAGTTCAGAAAATGAAAAACCCTAAAAATAGAAAAAGAAAATATAAAAATTTCAAGAAGCTCCAAAATCCTAAAAAAATATAAAAACCCTTGAAAAACACCAAAAATATGTTTTCTTATTTTATAATTATCTGTATATTATTATTTACATATTAAAAATTAATTTGGGTTATTTTTGGACTTATTTTATATTTTTAAAAAACCCAAATTAGTTTCAGCCTATTTAATTAGTTCCATATGAGGGTCATTTTTGACTTAAAAATTACAAATATTCCAGAAAAAAATAACAAAAAAAACATAAAAATATAAAAAATATTATATGTAATACATTTTGAGTATATATATACATCTATATATTATGTTACTTCTTCCTCTCTCCTCTTATACATATCTTTATATATATATATATATATATCTATATTATATAATTCAAAATATGAAAAGGAAATATAAAAAATATATAATGTAAAAACAAAATAAAAATCATAAAACCAAAAAAAAATAAAAAATATAAAATAAAAAACCACAAAAACAATAAAAAATTGGATATGAATCAAGAATTGAATAACTGCGCAACCAATTTCATACTCAACCATTCGCCTCCCAGTGTTCGACCTCTACTTGTGCTTACACCTATAGACATTTACATGTAGAGTTATAATAAATTTTAACTCCACATCTTTGATTTAATTGCATATATTTCATTGTGGGTTAATTGTTGATTGATTTGGGATTCTGTCTGAGGTCAACTCAGCGACTGTCAATCCGCCTTGTGGAAAGACACGACCTCGGCGTATTCCCTTTCATCAGTTCCTCGTACGACACTCGTCAAGGATTCATACTTTGTCGTAAGGGTGTATCCGGTACGGTCCCGTTTGGTCATGATGTCCTTATTCACGGGTATTCTCCTTGTGACGGGTAAAATGGGAGAAATGGGTTGAAGTTGGAGTTGGGGTTGTTGGCTTAAGTTAGTTGTTCCAGTGCACATGTTATGACTGTTGCGTTTTGCTATAAATGTTTGAACTCAAATTCAAAATGATGGCAAGATATCTTTAATAACATACCTATGTACATATGCATATGTGTTAACCTCAATGTTCATGTAAGTAAATGTAAAATTGACGATCTTATCTATGGGTGATAACACTGGTACTTGTAGAGTACAAATAGTAGTTTGTACGCAATTTATAATAACCATTTAATAGATGTTTGGGATAGAACAAGAATAAAAATGGAACATGAACATCCCTCTCTTCTCGTTTACACTTTTTGTTTCATGTAGTGTTAGCCTATTTTAGCTGTACTGAGCTTTTTGCTTATACATACTCCTTTGGAAACCCATCTAGATTTACAGGTTATCGAGCAACATTAGTGACTTGAGCTTTCACAGTTTGTACTAGACCCAGGGTACAATTTCATTTGTAGAGTTTTACTAGTCGTTGTTATGCTTTTGTAGCTTCACTGGTTTAAGTTGCTACTCATGTAAAAACATATTGTGGACTCTATTGTAAATTTGTAAATTTTTTTAGGGAACCTTGAATATAGAAATGCTATTGAAATATTTTATTCTTCATTTTTTCTGCTTATACATTCTGAATGTTAATCATTATATATGAGTGTGGCTATTGTTGAGATCCTAGGAAGTCAGGTCCGATGTCCTCCCTCTGGGTGGCCTCATAAAATCCAAGCTCATTTAATATAGTAAGCTTTAGGTCGAGTTGAGGCCTAGAAATTCTATCAAAAATCGACAAGCCCAAGCCTGATCGAATATTAATGTGTAAACTTGGACCATCCAAACTACTTACAAATCTAATAACAACATTCTATGATCTCTCAAGCTCCTCATTCAATGACAAATTTATTAAGACATCTCTTTTAGTTCATTATTAGAACGGGTCAAGTTCCTATCATTTTGGTTTTAGTTAAGTGTATATTAACATATTAGTTTGTTATAAGAAAGGACTTTTTGAACCAGAGGTTCATTCAATATAGCATTATATGTTAGAATAAACCAAGCGCCTTGGAATGGATGAAAAACGCATAACCCACAAGATTTTTTAAGAGAACAATAAAACCTATATTACTCAATGTATATCATATACAATTTAAGTTTGTTTTAATCAATGTATACTTCTTTTACGACACGGCTTCTACTCCGCGTTGGACTTCTTCTACAGCGAGGAGAAAAAGTCCTGATAAGTGTACTGATCCTTGTAAGTGTATTGATCTCCTCTTTCAGAACTAACACAGAATGCTTGTTATAAAAGTCCACGCTGATTAGAAGTCGGGTCGTAAAAGTCCAACTTCTTTAAGAGAACAATAAAACCTATATTACTCAATGTATATCGTATAAAATTTAAGTTTGTTATAATAAGTATATACTTCTTCTTTTACGACCCGACTTCTACTCCGCGTTGGACTTCTTCTACAACGTGGAGTAGAAGTCAGGTCGTAAAAGAAGAAGTATACACTGATATACAAAACATTGGATCAATATGCTTACTCAATGTAAATTGTATACTAACACGAAATGTTGCGACCTCCTCGACATATATGTTCCAAATACTTACAACAGAGGAAGTTCTGTAGACTTTCCAATAAGCTGAGTGGATTGATGAAAGACACTGATATGATTCTTCCGTAGAGTAAATTTTCTCATTCCTCCTTAATCTATTGTGAATAATCTCCACATCTTTTGGAAGATACTAACACAGAATGTTGCGACCTCCTCGTAAGTATACTGCAAACTGATTGATCCTTCCACTTTACTTTTAGTTTGGATCTTTCATTTCAGAAAGAACATGAACCTACGTAAAATATGTATATGTTTTTATTCATATATCAAAGGGATTTTTACACCCATAATCCCGAGTAATTTCACAATAACATTCATAACCCTGCATAATCGCGAATTACATGAGAAACCCTGGGTAATGATTAACTTTTACATAACATAACCCTTTTTCATGTTCCATTTGAGATGCCCATTACGTTTGACAGTTTCAGTTAAAAAAATACAAAACTACCCCTAATATCCATTCTTATTTGCAAAACATGCCTTCGACACTTCCCTCTCCCCTGTACTGGAACACCCCTCTCCCTTTGCCGAGCATCACCTCTGCCTTCCCTACAGGCCATGCGTCGAGCGCCGTGCAGCTCATCCCCTTTGGACCCTCCATCAACCTCTGAGCAAGCCCGTTCCCCTACTCGAGCCATGCTGCCGGGCTCCATCCCCTTCGAACTCCACCCCCTAGGAGATCAAGCTCGCTCTCTTGCTCGAACCCCACTGGCCAAACTAGTCCCCTGCTTGAAGCTTGAACCCCCCTCCCCCGTGGTCGATCCCGACCTGCATCCCCCCCACAACCACCCGCCCAACCTCCAACCCCATCCCATGCCTTAAGTCAACATACCTGCAACACTCCCCCCCCCCCCACAACTGACCGAAGCATACCCGCAGACAAACCCCCGACCCCAAGCTCCCCACCCCTGGCCAAAGCCTTCCCCCCCTCAACCGACTTGTAACCGCCCCCTGCCCCCACTCCCACAACCGACCAAAGTTTCCCCGCAGACAGGCCCCCAACCCCGACCAAAGCCCCCACCCCTCGCGTCAGCCGACCGAAGCCTCCCCCCAGTCTTGTTGCTTCCCTCCACCATTCCTCTGCACCCACCTGCAGGCTCGCAATAGCCTGCCACCGTCGTTCCACATGCAACATCCCCACTCCTGTCGCTGCCCTCCATTATCTCTCTTATGGTCGCATGCAAGC
The DNA here is from genome assembly GCA_037367405.1 of Ottelia alismoides. Taxonomy (NCBI): domain Eukaryota; kingdom Viridiplantae; phylum Streptophyta; class Magnoliopsida; order Alismatales; family Hydrocharitaceae; genus Ottelia; species Ottelia alismoides. The sequence goes on from JAZKJV010001703.1 coordinate 246,976, forward strand.
TCATCAGCTAAAATCTAGAGTCACAATGGATGCAAGGATTGACTCGAGAGAAAGACAAGATACTTATTTTTTATTTAGATTAAATTTCAGCCGTTAGAACGTTGATTAGTTAGATTAATGCAATCATATGGTTGAGTTAGCGAAGTAAAGTAATGGAAGGTTATAGGTGTAAGACGACACACTTATTCAGAGTCCTCAGCGTAATTCGCGATTATGCGGGGTTATGAATGTTATTGCGAAATTACTCATGGTTATGGGTGTAAAAATCCCTATATCAAAATACTAAAAAAGGAATTTATATTTAGAACTACCTTTCAAATAGATACACCCATCGATATTTTACAAACTCTCCAACTTTTGCTTCGTATGAAAGATTAATCATCAGATGCTTCATTGAATCAAAAAATGATAGTGGAAATATCTTCTCCAAATTACATATAATCACAGTAGTATTTTCTCAAGATATTCCATGTCCATCAGGTATACACGTGATGAGTAGAGAATCTGGAAAAATCTGCTGACATCTGATAGAACACCTACAACATTTTTCAGTAACAATCCTCTAAACACTAGCGATAGCAATATTTCCATGAGAACATGACAATCGTGATTCTTCATTTCCTTAAATGAGAACTTCTTTAAGTCGATCAAATTTGAGAAATCTGATACATATCCGTCTGCAAACTTCAATTTACTTGTCCATTCGTAGACAAACTTCACTTGATTTCTGTCTAATATATACTTTTCTTTACAAATTTCAACCTTTCTATTATCATGTTCCTTTATATATAACTTGAGCCGATTGTATATGATTTTGAAATCATGACAAGACTTTATTGTATCTTTTGTATGACCGGTTACATTCATAACTGTATAGAAGATGTTATCGAAGATATTTTTTCTTTATACACATAACATCTAAGTTGTGTCGTATCAACAACTTACTCCAATATGGTAATTTCTAAAATATACTTTTCTTAATCTAATTGTGACGATCACCAAAATCAGGAAGAGTTTTTGTTTTATCTTTCTTGTTCAAGGCTGCATTTTCCAATTCTTCTAAACTTGATAATATCATTTCACCAATCTTAGTTGTTGGAGGATCTGTAAGATCGATGGCATTATTTTTAAATACTTACTTTTGTCTTCGATAAGGACGGTTGTTTGAAAGAAAACGTCTGTGATAATAAAAAATAGGGTTTCTGTCCGTGTTGAAGCTGGAATGATTTTGTACCTTCCATACAATATGGACAACTTTACATCCATACGTACTTCATCCAGATAACCATAAGCTGGGAAGTCATTTATAGTTCAGAGTAGATCTATTTTCACATTAAATATTTGACTTTTATTTGCATCATATGTATCCACTCCATTAATCCATAATATTTTCAACTCATCTATAAGAGGACGTAAATACACGTCGATGTATTTTCTTGGATGTATAGGTCCTGACACCAACAACGATAAATGCATAAATTGTTTCTTATTACATAACCATGGGGGTAGATTGTATGGTATTGTCATTACTAGTCAACAAGAGTAATCTTTACTTCTTCCATGATGATTAAACCCGTCTGTACATCAACCTATAACGCAATTCTTTTTTTCTTCCGAAAATGAAGGAAATGTTGACATCAGTACTTTCCAACAACCAGACTCGGATGGATGCTCCATGTACTCATCAACTATATATTCTGCATACCATGTCATATTTTTTGCTGTTTCCTTACAATAATATAACAGTTTTAATCTTGGTGTTAATAGGAAAAACCTTTCTTGAGCTTTTTCTGCCACTTTTACTTGATTCTTGAAATCTTGGTTCATTACTTTCCGGACAACGTATCAAATGTTGATGTTTATCGTAGTATAAAATATAGTGATTTATACTAGGTCCTATTTTAACTTCCGCAAAACACATCTTGCACATCATATTCTTGATTTTGTAATAATTACCAAGTAATTCAACATCTTCTGATAACATTTTCTTCATAATTTTAAGCATAGCATCAAAATTACGATATGCCATATTATACTCCATCTTCATTGATAGAAGATCCGAAACTGTGGAGAGTTTTGAATGTCTTACAACCCAACCGTATTGTCTCTTCTGTTTTTTACAGCTCGTAGAAGTCTACAGACTCTCCATATGTTCCTCATCATCTAGACAAGCAGTGTTAAAATCAGGACCCATCACGTTCATAACTATATCTACGAATGGGTTAATATTGTCCACTTCTTTTGATTCATTCATCGTGTCCTTGAAGTCCTCACCATGCCTTCACCAAATCTGACATACTTCCATGAAACCATTTTTGTAAAGATGCAACTGAGTTCAATACTTCCATGAAACCATTTTTGTAAAGATGCAACTGAGTTCATACTTCGAACTCTTCTTCATTAAACGCCACTTTTGACACGGACATAAGATAGTACCATTTGAATCCACGATATGAGAACCGTATCCATAAGCAAATTCTACAAATTCTTGAACACCTCTTTGAAAGATATCTATAACACATCCATCTATACTACACGCTTGTACATCCACTCTCTATTAGCCATCTTCATCACCTGAATGTAACAATTCATACGGTCAAATGAGAGAATAAGATTTAACTTTGGCTTATTCTCAGAGAACATAAGTAGAAAACCTAAACCATAACCCATTGATAACCTAAACCTATCATACTTATTCTAGGAGATGAGAAGAGAAGTGCATTAATCATGTTATCACTTGAGCCCCTCCATAAGGATTCAAACTTACTATAAGATGGTCATTGCCACGTGTTTGCTTATTTTTTAGGAAAATTCGACAACATAATCATGTACCTGTCCAATATACATAAAAAATCAGTCGTAATCAACATTCAAAACAATCATCATAGTGACTATTTCGATACGATTGGTTTGGTATACCGAAGAGGAAGGAGGTTATGGAGCTGAATTTCCATCGGAAATAAACATGTGACAATGATTGCCTATTAGTAAGTTTGAATCCTTATGGACCCCCATAGTCCGAGATCTCTGAACTATTGAAAGCCAACATAAATAAATTATTTTATGATCACTTTATGTCGTACATTTATACATGCTACAAATGAGACTACAAAACAATCTTAAAATATTTATTTATTTATGTTAGCCGAACATTTACGTATATTTGGTTGGTTAACAATGAGGATATGGATAAATGTAATCCTAAATTAGTGTCTAATAAAGTGTTTAAATGAACATTGTTGAAAGTGTACCTGCAAAAAAAAGACTTCTCGACCTGCAAATATCAAAATCCATGACCATTGAACCGTGATATCTCATCCCAAAGCGAGTCCAATTGTACTGTGAAAAATATAAAAAAACACAATACAATTGGAGGTGATGAAATCCTTCAATGTGATGCATATGTCTCCCGGTATGCAAGGCTACACACCACATGGTGTGGGGGGATTTACTGTGTGTGAATGATTTTGTGCGATTTCATACTAAGTTGTTAGTATTTTAACCTTATTATCAACCTAACTATAAGTTAACGTGATATACTTGGTCACATTAACTAGAATTTAATGTGATAATAAATTATCATAGAAGAAATATTGGTGTCTGACAAACACCACACTTGGCTTTGCCATTCTATTGATCACATTTATATATATAGTTAAGTTCATATTTACACAATTTACACATACAAATAACTTATTATTATTCTTTAATATTTTAATATATAATAATATTTACCTATAATAAAACAAATAATTAAATTCAATATTTTTTGGATTTATTGAAATATATTTAAAGTATTTTACACTTTAGAATTTAAAGGAATATTCATCATTTTAAATGTTAGTTATGTAATATTATTATTTCCATTATAATATATAAATCTATATCGATAAAAGATAGTTATAAATAATTTTAAAATTAGTATATATTTATTAATAAATACACAATTGTAATTCCATCATAATCAGTAGTCTCCATAGTAGTTTCAACTTTAAGTTATATTAAAAGGTAGTCATATAACCAATTCCAAAAGCAATGTCTTTTTAATTAGTAGCCCTTTCCATTTTCCCATCATCTCCGATCACCCCCTCTTCAATTAAAAACCACCTCCACATCGCCCCCAGATCCATCTTCTTCGCTCGTCCATCTATGACCCATGTCGTAACCCCCAACCTTCATTCTAGTCGTTGCAAGACTATGATCCCGTCACGTAAACGCCGTCAACCTTCACCTATAAATCGACCTCAAACGCCCCCGTCCACCATTAGACGGAGCTCTGCCTAGCTTTCTTCCCCTCGTGACATGAGGAGGTGGAGTTGGCTGGCGAAGATGGCTGAACCTCCAAGGTATCGACTCGCGACACAAACCGCTGCGTCGGGGTACCTCTGGCCTGCTAAGCTCCTCGGATCGGTTGACTGGGTCTGAGCGATGATCCGAGCTTCTTCGAAGCCCAACACAAGCCACTCCTTCATCGTATTTCTCTCTGATCAGGTTCCTCCCACTCCCTTGATTTTTCTTCGGTTTTCTCAAATTATCTTCATCACCTATTATTACTACCACCCTCACCTGACCACCTCACGAGCTTCACCCATCACCAACGACCTTCGCGCCACCATCTCCTCCCTCAAGAACCCCTTCACAATCCGACCCAACGCCTCCTTCGTCACGGCGGGGGACTTCCCAGAGCCACCACCTTCTTCACCTCCCCCGGCTCCCATATAACTCAACTCACCTGCACGACAATGCTTCAGCTATTTCTAACATTTATTGGTGTCCCCATCTTCAATGGCTGGAGATTTAGAGCCATCACAGATCAAGTACTCTGCCTTCGGTGATCTTTCATGGACAACCATCATTAGCTACCCTCACCGCTATCTTTGGCAGATGGCCACGAAGGTCGCTATTAGCCTAGCGTGCATGGAGGAGCCCAGAGGAGCTCTGACAGCCTCGTCGGAACTCCATCTACGCTACCACTCCTCCGATGATGACAAAGAGCAAGTGCCGTTGGATGGCACCTCTCGGCGACCATCCAACGACCAAGATGGATCTACGTCGCCCGCCGGACCTACAGGCTAGGAGCCACCAAGCCAGACACCAAACCTGATATCGAAGCACCCGTGATAACCATGTGTCTTCCAAAGCTGTGCCTCCCCAAACCTGGATCCTCGCGTGCCACACACGTGAGTAATTGGGTAATTTACAGGAACACCGTGGATGCACGCGTGAATGTCTTCCAATATGGTGGTAGGTACCCTGGTGGATTGAGGTGGATGCGCGCATGCATCGCACCGTACGGATCCGTTTTTGTGGCATTGGTTTGGAGCGAGCGAGACTCCTCCGGTAGACTCGGTTGACGAAGTTACGACCCCTTGGGCTATTTGCCTCGTGTCTCGAGTATCAGAGTACTACCAACCAGACTAGCTGAAGGATCGCGCTTGCGCACAGGTCTTAGTCTGCACTCCGAATGAAGCGATGCAGGTTTCATTCCTAGTATAGACTTTCTCCTTTGACAGGTGAGTACGGAATTAATAAATAAATAAGCTATGAACCGAAGAACCTAGAAGTGGGTTAATTATGTAAATTTTCAAAAAAAAATCTACTCATTGCTTGTAACTTAATTGAGGGCTTTCTACTTGAGTTTCTCGGAATATTTTCATTTACCTCTATAGTACTGCACTTGCATTGCCTACCTAAATTTAATTTTATTTATAAATTATTATTATATCCTTACGGGGTCATTTGACTCACAAGTTCCCCTCTTGGAAATCCAACAGGAAATCTTGAGAAGGAGACCGAGGCGAGAGTTTTTGGCAGCACAGTTGAGAACCAATTCAGAGGTTGACATCTAGTGGAACCTAATTGTCTTTCCCTTTCCTTTGTTGGTGATGTAATAATAAGTTCTTGGACCTTCATGCCATCTTAAGTTGTGGATTTTTTTGAAAGGAAATATTATTCTTTTGCCAAAAACTGTATGAATGGTCTATCATGCATGTTGTTTACAATTGTCGTTGGGTAAATTTACGAATGTGCATTGAGATGCGCTCCAGACTCGAGGGTCGTTACAACTATCCTCTCGATAATATGATCAATGAATGACAGTGGGAAATGATCCTTCTTGGTGGCCTCATTCAATCGTCTGTAGTCCACACAGACCCTCCAATAAGGGGGTACCCGGGTAGCTATCTCCTCTCCAGACTCACTCACAACTATAGTGATACCCGTCTTCTTGGGTACCACATGTAATGGACTAACTCACTTGGAGTCGGAGATGGGGTAGATAAAATTAGCGCTCCGCTACTTCGATATTTCCTTCATGACCACATCTCGAAGATTCGGGTTTAGCCGTCGTTGGAACTCACACAATGGCTTAGCGTCCTCTTCAAGATAGATGTGGTGGGAGCACATGGCCGGACTAATCCCCTGGAGATCAGCTATACTCCATCGAATCGCCTTGCGGTTTCTTTCAAGGACCTCCATCAGACGAGATTCTTGTTCTCTAGTAAAATCTGCTGAGATAATGACTGAGTGCATATCTAGCTCACCCACAAGGAATCTGTAAATAAATGACTGCGGCGAGGGCTTCAATTCTGGATAATTGGGAGGTGGAAGATCTGGCTTCTGATATGTCTGTGTGAAGGCTATCAGGTCTGCATGAGAGAATTCTCGCTGCACATGAAAATTTGATGAAGGGAACCCTGCTGAATCATCTATAAACTGTACTGGCTCGCACTCCGGCCTAGCTGTAGACTCAGAAGGAATCAAACATGGCAAATACTCATCAAAATCATCCCAATCGATGTCTGATGCCGAGGGATCTGAATCCGAAGAACAAGAATGAAATTCTGCTTCACCACTCATCCCAGAACTGTCGGCCTCCAATGTGTCCTCTGCCAGGGGTGTGCTTTCTAAGTTCTCAACTGCCATAAGCTGTAAGTATGTTGAATCTGCGGGCAAGGCGAGGGCTCGTGCTACGGGATCTGTCCAAATGGATTCATCATCTGTCATTGACGATCCGCTGAATCGACCCCTTAATAATGTGTTTTTAGCACATGGAAATCATCATCGTAGTCGGGCCGATTTCAGTCGTCAAAGAGATCCCCTCATTTAAAGATATGCCATAAATCAAAATGAGGCGATCGAAAATTTATTTTACTTGGTAAGATACCAAGGTCGAACTCAGGGACACGAGCCTCTCTTGTATTAATCGGATTTAAGTTTGTTTAATCAAGTGTTAAGTTAAAAGTATATAGGTCAAAGCATGCAAAGACAATGACAAGACATGACATTAAAATTAAACATGCAATTTTTTTAAACATTTTTTATATCATGCAAAGGAATATACATGCAAAGCGAATAATATGCCCAATATAATAGTTACTTGAGCCATAAGAAAATCGTGAATCAAACCGAGTTGAAATAAAGAAGCCTCTACACATATTAAGCAAGTAGGCATGATAAATAACAAATTCAAGACACTTAACTAATAAAATAATACATCACGGGTCATAGTGTCAGATTTAAAATTTAAGCATGCCATAATAAAGATAATAAAGAGAGCTTCAAAATGAAACTGAAATCAACTCGATTGGAGCTATATAGCTCAAGATATGCAACAAAGAAGCTAAGGGCATAACTGAAAGAAAACATGAAAGGATAACTACAAAAAGGTCCCTGGAAAGGACTGAAATGCAATAAAATAAAGTACGGGCCTTCCCTGTAAATATTCCATATGCGAGGGGACCTATTTGCAAATCTGGAGAAGTCTGGGGGCTCCTCCGCAAATTGCCCAGACGGCACGCGCCAGGCACGCGCCTTCGAGGCTCGGAAGTCGGCTCGGGGTCAGCGGAGGTTCGGAGGTGCTTCGGCCAGGCTCGGATGGTGTCGAAGCTGATGATGGCTCGGCGCACGTTCGTGGAGGAAAGGAGTAGCCGAGCCTGTAGGCTCGGACGGGAGGCTCGATGCTGCTATGATGACGCCGCGTGGCTGAAGATGGGCCATCCGATTATGACGATCGGATGGCTGCGGTGAGATCCTAGCTTGACGACGTGGCTGCACGAAGGCCATTGGATCGAGACGATCCAATGGTTGCTGGAGAAGATGACGCGGCCTCATCTGGGCCGTTGGATGGTGGCTGAAGGAGGAGCATCCAACGGTCCCTGTCCTTCCTCCTTCGCTTGCGGCTGGCGGCGAGTTTGGAGCTCCGGCGAAGGAGCTCCAACTCCGCCTTTCGTCTTCAGCTGCGCGTGACCTCCCCGATGCTCCTTAGAGTGACGTCGGTGAAGCTGGTAGCTCGGGGAGGATCCAGGAGGCTCTGGCGTCGATCATCGAGGCTCGAAGGTGGCAGGCGGCTGTGATGAAGTGCTCTCCGGCGAACGTCCGGCCATTGAAGAAATAGGATACCTGCAGGGTTAGTAGATAGCCGAAGCAGCGATAGGGTGCGTGCGTGAGCGTAGTGGGAGCTCAGGCGAGCGAAGAGGATGGTGAGCTCGAAGCTCCTCCGCCGTGGGTGGCGGAGGAGGTGGGTGACAGTGATCTGAGGGATGACGGAGGGAGAAGGTGAGCAGAGGATGTGGCGATGAAGGGGGATCGGAGGCGGAGCTAATGGGGTGGTTATCGGAGCGAGGGGGTGGCCGGATAGGCCTAGAGAATTAAAAGAAATTAACGCAAAATACAGAGGAAGAAGAAGAAGGACTTACCTGATCGGAGGCGGAACGGAGCTTGGGCTGGGGGTTCCAGAGGGTCCCCGGGTCTTCGCTGAACTCCGGCAGCGACTCGGAGCAGCTCGAGCGGACGCAGTTGCGCCGCGACGACGCCGATGACGGCGGCGGGTCTCACCGGGAGCTCCGGTCGTCTTCGCTCTATCCCCTCTCCTCCCACTGTCACAGGGAGGAGGAGGAGGGCTGGGCCGTGCCCCGCATACAGGTGGACGGGGTGTATCGGTGAAGGCGGTGGCGTATTTGAAGGTTGGACTTGGCGAGGCTATGGTGGAAACGTGGGTTTTGAGGGAGAAATGGGGCGAGTGGAGAGGTGTGCGTGGGTCTTGGAGGAGTGCGCGGGGAAGAGGGAAGAGTGGGGAAGACTGTGGGACGGTTGGCGAAGGAAGATGGTGGCTGAAGTGGCGAGGAAAATAGGAAGGGCGAGTGGTCGTCGAGCGCTGAATCGTGGGAAAGAGGGAGTGGGCTGGAGGTTGACGACGGTCTGTTGGCCGTTGGATCTTGAGATCCAACGGCTGACAATTAGGCGCGAAGTGACGGGCCAGATTAGATCTGAGGCACATGATCGGAGGGCCGATGGAGCTGCCACGTGGCGTGTCGAGGGCGAGGCGCTAAGGAATGGCTCAGATGGAATCAAGGGCCTGATCGATCGGCTGAGGAGATAGGCAGAAGCTGCGGTTGAGATGGAAAGTCCAGGGCGCGATCGAAGGGCGCATAGCGCGCCGCGTGTCGTCATGTGGTCGCGGCGCTAACGGAGGGTGATGATGAGGAGTGGGAGATGATCAGACGGTCGCGGCCAAGGGGCGTACGTGGAGAGCTTGGGACCGTTGGATCTCAGGAGAAGATCCAAAGGTCCAGATCGCGGGCGGATAAGACAAGAGAGCCGGGCCACGTGGCGCCCCCAGAATGGGCCACGTGGCCCAATCAGGTTATTCAGAGGGTTTTTCTTATTTTTGAGGGCCCTATTGGCCGAATTTGAGAAAACTCAAAACATGAAAGTTGTAGATCTTGACGAGATCTACAAGTTTCATGTTGACCAAAACTCGAAAAGAGATCAAACGAGGACACGAAATATTTTTGAGGGTATTTTTGAGTCTAAAAATACCACGAATTTTTGTTTTGTCACTTTTTTGTGGTTTTTAATTTATTAAGGACTCTGTTAATTATTAGACATTAACAGGGAATTATTGACAAACTTTTAAGCAAGGGGGTTAATTATGTGAAATAAAGATGATGAAACTGAGGTTCATCACCCCCCTATACTTAAACTATGCTCGTCCTCGAGCATCAAAAAGAATGACTAAGTTGGATTAACCCCCTTGTGCATGTGAATACAGGATCCAATCTGATCAAGTCGACTCGGCTTCAGAGATCCAAAATTTTAGAGTTCAACCCAGCCTTAATCAAGAGGCTTCCAATTCCTCTACTTCTCTAGACTCTCTCTGATGTACATATAAACTAAAGGATATGAGTTTAGTGTTGACTGCAATTTCGAGAGTAGAGTCAAGTCTTCACCCAAAATCTTGGTCCGAGAAAATCTCCTAAGGACCCAATCCTCAGCACTAGGGAATAAATCAAATCTTGCATTCAGTCTACCGTCTCTTTAGTTGTCAGACTTAGAAAATGTAGATGGCAGGCCAGAAATGGAGGGTATGGGATTGTGTCAATTCTTCTCTCCCTCTCATTGGAACAAGGATTCTCTCTAGTGCCTTTTACGCAACACTTTTTTTTTTGGTGTTGATCAGTGCGTCCGTCAAGAGAAGTTGGAGCCGTCTGCACTTGTTTTCCTGGGAGTACACCGGGGTGTGTCTTTTTTGAGTATCTATTATACCTTCTACACCCAGACTTGTAGCATTTACGATGCAGAGCCCTTTTTTGGTGCAAGCCCGACTCCTGGTCCTAATAGCGGTGGTCCAAGTGGACACTTTTGAAATGGTTGGGAGCGCTCGCCTTTGGTGGAAGCTCTTTTATATTTGACTTTGTGGAATGAGAGCTTTTCTTTGAAATTTCATTGACTTGTATAATTTTCGGCTAGCTCCACTGCTTTTACCAAGAGTTGGCGCACACTGATCAACAATTTTTTTATTTATATCACACCCAGGCACTTAGGTCAATGTCAAGAGATTAGTATAAGAATCAAGTTCTCATACTGGCTAATATTGCTGACACTCAGGTTTCCTGAAGCCTCCAAAGATTTTATCCCATCCTCGAGCATCATTAGATCAAATCCAAACTTGACTTCCTCATCCCAATCCCTCAGGTAAAAAATCAACTCATCTCAATCAAAACCGCAGTCGTGCATGTGATGTGCTGATCATATTCTCTTTTGTCTGAGACTAAGCATGGAATATAGCATGCAAATCTAGAGACCTAGGGGAATGTGGATGTTTAAGTCTAAGACCCTGATGGTTAAGGCTGGTTAACCGCAAATCTCAAAGATCTCATAAATCAAGCTTCCTTGACCAAATCAGATCCCGGGTGAAAGTGTAAGAGTAGAGGTTTAATCCAACTTCTTCATTCAAAAACACATTTTTTTTTCAAATTTTGCAATTTTTATGGATTTTAGTTTTTAGATTTAAAACACAGGTTAGACTCAACTTTCCTTGATAAAAGGTTTTCAAAACCATGTCACACAAAAGATTTTCAAAACATTTTTCAAAAAGATTTTTTTTCAAAACAAGAAAAAACTCATTTTCTTTCAAATCATTTTCGAAAATATTTTTATCAAAATAGTGTAACATAGTTAGAAAAGCCGTGAAATCTTTTGAGTTCTCTTAATCCAACGAATTTTACCTTAGCCAAAAAGTTTTTAATTTTTTCAAAATTTTCAGATTTTAGCTAAAGTAAGTAACTTGTATGTACGGTATACCCCCCTATCCTTAAACTTTGCTATGTCCTCATAGCACTAGATGTTATGAGTCCATGGATCCATTTAAGAATAAAAGAATATACGGGAGATAAGAGGGACTCCCCCCTATACTTAGGTTAGAAATAACCTAAGTATAAAGGCAAGAAAAGAGGAGTAGAGATATCACAGGGACTTGGGTCCCCCCTATACTTAGGCTGAGATTAGCCTAAGTATAAAGATGGAGATTGATGTTGGAAGAGACCCAAGGTGAACGAAGAAGAGGGATGGATTTACAAGTGAGTGGCTGAATCTTCGGAGATGAAATGGAGTGACTACGGATTTGGGGTGTGTGTCACAACAAATATGGCTCAATCAAGCAAGCAAACCCTTAGTTTCACCAACTCACACATGAAACCAACCAAGGTTGGTTGATTATCTTGTCGGTTTTATTGGTGATAAAACTTTAGATAATTACGCGGAGAAATATGTGCAATAAAAACCAACGCGTAACTGAGGGTGTTGCTCTCCCAAAACCGATTTTTACTCCATTTTTGGTTGACTTGCAATTAACAGTCCCAATTTTATTTTGAGTTATCACCGAATTAAGGTTAGCAAAAAATCAAGAAGTCATCGTCTACCGTTCATTCCATTTTCCATTAATCCTAGGTGATCAAGCTAGGAAATGAAAGCCGAGAAAAACATGTATTCGAAGAAACCGCGATCTAGGCTAAGCGAGAAATCATGCAGTGATTTGACGATAAAAGCCGCGAAAAAACTGAGGCCGTTTGAAAACTCAAGTCCAACATGTATGCAAGTCGAAAAAGCCGCACCTAATCATGCATCTATTAGCGGTGATTGATCTTCATGAATTTTAGCTAAGTGATGCGAGATTAAGTGCGTCTATAAATTAGTGTGTCCTACCTACGATCAAGCACGTAGAAACCATGGAAAAATTAAAAAGAGCTCGGAGAGCCGCGTGCCTATCCTAGGTCGACACTCAAGTGGGGACGATCCCCACACAACCACATTCGTTCGATTACAACTGCGAGTCTTCGATCGAAGACCGCTGTAAAAGACGAATTATTTAAAATAAAATGCAACAAAAAATGCGACACACATTTTTTTTCTTTTCTTCCTCCTTTGCTCCAAGCATGCTCCTGCGGCTCCTCGCAGCGGGGAGTATCCTGCTCCTCGCCTCCTTGAACACCAAGGGCCCTGCCACAGAAACAATAGTTAGATACCAAATAAGAAAGAAAAATTTTATATGCAAAATATGTGGTTAGTTTACCTATAAAAGGAAACACTAAATTAAACACACAAAAATCCAAAAAAATAAAAGAAATGAGTCGTGTCCCCGGCAACGGCGCCATTTGACGATCCGCTGAATCGACCCCTTAATAATGTGTTTTTAGCACATGGAAATCATCATCGTAGTCGGGCCGATTTCGGTCGTCAAAGAGATCCCCTCATTTAAAGATATGCCATAAATCAAAATGAGGCGATCGAAAATTTATTTTACTTGGTAAGATACCAAGGTCGAACTCAGGGACACGAGCCTCTCTCGTATTAATCGGATTTAAGTTTGTTTAATCAAGTGTTAAGTTAAAAGTATATAGGTCAAAGCATGCAAAGACAATGACAAGACATGACATTAAAATTAAACATGCAATTTTTTTAAACATTTTTTATATCATGCAAAGGAATATACATGCAAAGCGAATAATATGCCCAATATAATAGTTACTTGAGCCATAAGAAAATCGTGAATCAAACCGAGTTGAAATAAAGAAGCCTCTACACATATTAAGCAAGTAGGCATGATAAATAACAAATTCAAGACACTTAACTAATAAAATAATACATCACGGGTCATAGTGTCAGATTTAAAATTTAAGCATGCCATAATAAAGATAATAAAGAGAGCTTCAAAATGAAACTGAAATCAACTCGATTGGAGCTATATAGCTCAAGATATGCAACAAAGAAGCTAAGGGCATAACTGAAAGAAAACATGAAAGGATAACTACAAAAAGGTCCCTGGAAAGGACTGAAATGCAATAAAATAAAGTACGGGGCCTTCCCTGTAAATATTCCATATGCGAGGGGACCTATTTGCAAATCTGGAGAAGTCTGGGGGCTCCTCCGCAAATTGCCCAGACGGCACGCGCCAGGCACGCGCCTTCGAGGCTCGGAAGTCGGCTCGGGGTCAGCGGAGGTTCGGAGGTGCTTCGGCCAGGCTCAGATGGTGTCGAAGCTGATGATGGCTCGGCGCAGGTTCGTGGAGGAAAGGAGTAGCCGAGCCTGTAGGCTCGGACGGGAGGCTCGATGCTGCTATGATGACGCCGCGTGGCTGAAGATGGGCCATCCGATTATGACGATCGGATGGCTGCGGTGAGATCCTGGCTTGACGACGTGGCTGCACGAAGGCCATTGGATCGAGACGATCCAATGGTTGCTGGAGAAGATGACGCGGCCTCATCTGGGCCGTTGGATGGTGGCTGAAGGAGGACCATCCAACGGTCCCTGTCCTTCCTCCTTCGCTTGCGGCTGGCGGCGAGTTTGGAGCTCCGGCGAAGGAGCTCCAACTCCGCCTTTCGTCTTCGGCTGCGCGTGACCTCCCCGATGCTCCTTAGAGTGACGTCGGTGAAGCTGGTAGCTCGGGGAAGATCCAGGAGGCTCTGGCGTCGATCATCGAGGCTCGAAGGTGGCAGGCGGCTGTGATGAAGTGCTCTCCGGCGAACGTCCGGCCATTGAAGAAATATGATACCTGCAGGGTTAGTAGATAGCCGAAGCAGCGATAGGGTGCGTGCGTGAGCGTAGTGGGAGCTCAGGCGAGCGAAGAGGATGGTGAGCTCGAAGCTCCTCCGCCGTGGGTGGCGGAGGAGGTGGGTGACAGTGATCTGAGGGATGACGGAGGGAGAAGGTGAGCGGAGGATGTGGCGATGAAGGGGGATCGGAGGCGGAGCTAATGGGGTGGTTATCGGAGCGAGGGGGTGGCCGGATAGGCCTAGAGAATTAAAAGAAATTAACGCAAAATACAGAGGAAGAAGAAGAAGGACTTACCTGATCGGAGGCGGAACGGAGCTTGGGCTGGGGGTTCCAGAGGGTCCCCGGGTCTTCGCTGAACTCCGGCAGCGACTCGGAGCAGCTCGAGCGGACGCAGTTGCGCCGCGACGACGCCGATGACGGCGGCGGGTCTCACCGGGAGCTCCGGTCGTCTTCGCTCTATCCCCTCTCCTCCCCCTGTCACAGGGAGGAGGAGGAGGGCTGGGCCGTGCCCTGCATACAGGTGGACGGGGTGTATCGGTGAAGGCGGTGGCGTATTTGAAGGTTGGACTTGGCGAGGCTATGGTGGAAACGTGGGTTTTGAGGGAGAAATGGGGCGAGTGGAGAGGTGTGCGTGGGTCTTGGAGGAGTGCGCGGGGAAGAGGGAAGAGTGGGGAAGACTGTGGGACGGTTGGCGAAGGAAGATGGTGGCTGAAGTGGCGAGGAAAATAGGAAGGGCGAGTGGTCGTCGAGCGCTGAATCGTGGGAAAGAGGGAGTGGGCTGGAGGTTGACGACGGTCTGTTGGCCGTTGGATCTTGAGATCCAACGGCTGACAATTAGGCGCGAAGTGACGGGCCAGATTAGATCTGAGGCACATGATCGGAGGGCCGATGGAGCTGCCACGTGGCGTGTCGAGGGCGAGGCGCTAAGAAATGGCTCAGATGGAATCAAGGGCCTGATCGATCGGCTGAGGAGATAGGCAGAAGCTGCGGTTGAGATGGAAAGTCCAGGGCGCGATCGAAGGGCGCATAGCGCGCCACGTGTCGTCATGTGGTCGCGGCGCTAACGGAGGGTGATGATGAGGAGTGGGAGATGATCAGACGGTCGCGGCCAAGGGGCGTACGTGGAGAGCTTGGGACCGTTGGATCTCAGGAGAAGATCCAAAGGTCCAGATCGCGGGCGGATAAGACAAGAGAGCCGGGCTACGTGGCGCCCCCAGAATGGGCCACGTGGCCCAATCAGGTTATTCAGAGGGTTTTTCTTATTTTTGAGGGCCCTATTGGCCGAATTTGAGAAAACTCAAAACATGAAAGTTGTAGATCTTGACGAGATCTACAAGTTTCATGTTGACCAAAACTCGAAAAGAGATCAAACGAGGACACGAAATATTTTTGAGGGTATTTTTGAGTCTAAAAATACCACGAATTTTTGTTTTGTCATTTTTTTGTGGTTTTTAATTTATTAAGGACTCTGTTAATTATTAGACATTAACAGGGAATTATTGACAAACTTTTAAGCAAGGGGGTTAATTATGTGAAATAAAGATGATGAAACTGAGGTTCATCAGTCATCACAAAATCACACTCCTGATGGACGTCTCGTTCAGCCTCTGTCATCTGCTCGGTATCACCGGACTGCTCTAAGCATGCTGATTCTCTTGCTCTGATCTCGTCGATCGTCTCTATTTGTATACTTTCGCCCTCTACGCGGAAGTACACCTTCCCACAATCATGGTCGGTCACTTCCTTAGCAGTGGCCAAGAATGGGCATCCAAGTATGATGGAGGCATCTGTTACCGACTCAGGGATCTCCATGTCCAATACAACAAAGTCTACGGGGAATTTCAGGCCCTGAATGGTAACGACCACGTCTCTCAACAACCCCTTCGGTCTCTTAATCGATCGATCAACAAACTGAAGGACTGTCCTGCTCCGAAGAAGAGGATCAAACTCAAATCGATCGAGTAAGGCTGCTGGAAGGAGGTTGATAGAAGAGCCGTTGTCTAATAGAGTACGGTCAAATTGCTGCTCTTGAATCTCGCATCTGACATAAGGAGCTCCTGCGTCAGGTCTCTTGGCTGGCAACCTATTCTGAATAGCAAATCAAGTAGAGCGGGTGAGCACATGGATCTCATCTATGCAGTTCCTTCTCTTCCTACAGATTGTAGTCTTCTCTCTCAAATTCTTTTGGAAGAGGGGGATGTGCTCAAGAACCTCCTGTAGAGTCAGCTGGATCTGAAATCTGTCAATCATCTGGTTGTTGAACTCTAACTGGTGAGTCTTTTTAGGATTTTCTCTTTTATTCCCCTTCTCCAAGTGGAGTGCTTGATGGAAGGGTATGTAGGGGCCTCCTCAGATGGAGGACTAGGAATAGGTCCCTGTGCCTGTGAAGGAATGGAATCCATACAATGATCATCATGCAACACATATGGACTCGAAGTGGATGCAGAAACCTTTCCTTTATTCATATTTTTGTTCTTTTTCTTGTTACCACAGTCCTGAGATAAAAAAAGTGGCAACACAACAGGTGGGAGTTCAACAAAAGTAGAAGTGGTGGCCTCAGCACCACCCACAACATCTTACTTTGCAGCATCAGCACCGCTCTCTGGCACATCATAAAAAATAGTGGCGTCAGCACCACCATGTGCTTCAAGATCATCATCAAACAAAATGGTGGCCTTAGCACCACCTCCTGTGTCTGGAATCACAACAGCCTCAGCACCGTCATCAGGATCTCCATCCTTAGTGGCATCAACACCACCGTCATCATCATCATTAGCGACCTCAGCACCACTACTCTCCTCATCTGACGCTCTTGGTTCCTCGTGTGGTCTGTCGCTCAGATGAGGTACCGCCGGCTGGCATCCTACCGCTCCAAGTAGTCACGAAATCAACATTACAATAGGAAGACATGTCATCCAAAAAGTCACTAGGAGTGGTAACCTCTGAAGATTGTACCTGCTTAGATTTCCTCTTCAACTTGTTCGGATTAGGCTCAATCTGTGATGGTATGGCAGCCTTGCCCTTGATGACATCCCTCATCTCCTACCAGAACTCATCCATTTCCCGTCGGAAGGATGCTTGCTGTTCAGAAAGCAAGCGGGCGAGGTCATCAAGTGATGGGTTCTCCAAAGTGGGTGCCTGAGAACCGGAAGTGTTCCCTTACTGGAAATGAGGTTGCTGCTGTGAATAGTGAGGGGGAGGCTGGGAGTACTGCTGATAAGGCTGCTGATGCTACCTCCACTGCTGTCCTTGATAGGATGGACGAGGATCCTGCTGGTAATGCTGCTGGGAATGATGGGGCTGCTGGTGGTGTTGGCTGCTCTGACTTCCCTGAGCCGGAGACTGCTGTTGGGAGGAGGTACCTCCAGTGGTCCAGCGGAATCCGGGGTGATCACGTCGAATCCCGACCTACTGTGGGTACCGATCGTACCATATCCCATTCACTTCCGTCAATGGCTCCTGCTCGAAGGATGGTGGAGGTAGAGCTGCCAATGGCTGATCCGGCTGATAGACCACCATCTGAGTGTCCTGAGACGGTGGCTGCGATGGGTAGTACTATAGCTGCTGGACCGGCTCTGCCTGTATGTGGTGAACCTGGCGATGTGAGGCAGAGGGCTGGTTGGAGCTGCAACTGCTGGCATCAGCACGCGATCTAGGGGGCTGCACAAATGTCTGTGCTTCCTGAATACACAGGATCTGTGTCTTCAGGTCAGTCATAGTCTTCGTCAACTAGTCCATCTGGGACAACCCCTGACTCTGCTTCTTCTCGAGGATCTCGATGCGGTTCAACTTCTCGCTAATGATCCCCATGTCGGCTGCGATGGATTCGGCTTGGGCTGCGGCTGCTGACGGAGTGTAGGGACCTGCATCGATGTGGGCGATCCTCTCATACGATCCTGCCCCTTGGGGGGGTTCTGCTGCATGTAGACTCGGGCTTGGGCTATGACTGTAGAGTTCTCTGCCATTCCTTTATAGATGGCCCAAACGTCATCTTCACCCTTGGAAAAATAGGACCCACCACAAGAGGCATTTACAAGCCACTGCAGCTCTGGTGTCAGCCCACAAAAGAAATTTTGAACCAAGCTGGGATTTGATATGTCATGATGTGGACACCGGTCAATGAGCTCTCTAAAGTGATCCCAAGCCTCATGGAATTGTTCATTCGGGATCATTGTAAAGTTATTGATCATAGCTCTCGCTGCGTTGGTCCGGCTGAGAGGATAATACTTATTCAAGTATGCGGTCCGAAGTTGTGCCTAGGATGTGACGTACGTACCTCCCAAGGTGTTTCAGCCAGTAGGCTGCTCTGTCAGCTAAGGAGAATGGGAAGGCAATCATCTTGATTGTGTCCTCATCCACTAATCTGTCATAGATAGTGCTGCAAATCATCTCAAACTCCTGCAGATGGAGATGAGGTTCCTTGGTGGCTAGCCCATGAAACTTGGGCAGTAACTGAATGTTCTGCGGACGAAGCTCGAAGTTCCCGACAATGGGAGGAAGCTGGATCAATCGGTGAGTGAGGGTTGCACCTGGGTTGTACAACCGCCTCATGGTCATCGGCAGCGGCTTCTCCTGGTTAGGTTCTCCTCCTCCGCCTCCTGCTTCTGGTATGTCCTCACCACCGACCTCAGGTCTTTCATCTCTGCCTTCTCGCATCTGCGCCAGCTCTCTCATGATGTCACCCATGAAGACTCCCTGGTCTCTGATTTGTCTCTGCATGGTCTCTAGAGAGGCTAACAGTGAATTGTTGATGGCAGCTTGATCATATATAAACATAGGGTGTTCCTGCTCATCTGGGTGTTCTTCTCTGCCGGCTATCTCTTGGTTCTCTGAAAAGGCAAAAGAACCCATCTCAGGTGCCGTCAAATGCTCTGAACTGTGTGTTGCACTAAATTCTGACACCAATGGACTGATGGAAGAAGAAGGATGGTCGAGGGGGAACAGGGCGGACGTAAACTCAGGCTCGGAGAGTGGGTCAGGACTCCCCGAAGTCGACCTAGATCAATAGGAAGGAGTGCTCAATAGCGGTGCCACCATACGTTGCCTAAGGGATCTCCTTCCCATCATTTTTATATGGAAAAAGGGTGGATGAGATCTGTAATGCAAACAAGATGTGAAAACAAACTCCCAATTCACCTAAACAACTCTGAGCTGATGACCGTGAAGGTTCGGTCTTTTATCTTGTCAAATTTTATTAAGGTGATCAGTCAATCTATGAGTGATTAAGCGAGCTGTTGGGAACCCAACTCTCCTAGCCAACTATCCCGATCCCAAATGAGATCTTTCCTAGCCAGTAGGAGTTGCAGACCGTTTACCGGTTACCCGATCAACCCCATCTGCTAAGGACGTCGCGGTCCGCTTTACCAGTTACTGGAGAGATCCTCACTGGAGAATGACTCACCAAGGCCAGTAGTCGATGAAGATTTCGGGTGTATCTCTAGCCTAGTGTTCGGGTCACTCTCTTGCTGCAGATAAATCAAATAAGGTGGGGGTTACTCTCCCCAAGACAAATTTTTTGCAAGAATGAGGTGAGTTTTAGAGTCAAGTTTTGCATTAGCAGTCCCAATTTTATGCTTTCCACTTTTTATGTATTTTTCTGAATAAAGACAACGCCTAACGAATTTTCCGATCTCCTAATTATTTTAAGTCCAATAAAACGGGGGAGGAAGTCGGAAAAGCCGATGCGCGATCAAACACAATGATGCATGCAGAGATAGAAATGCATACCTTATTCCAGCACTCTACATGCAGGGTGATCCGCACATAAATTTAAAGACAGGAACAAAACTACCTGTATGATGCACGAAGAAAACCGTCCCTAGATGAGCAACTTCTATTAATTGTGAAGCACAAGTAACTATGACTAGGAAGAGAGACCGGAGTCCGATCTTGGGTCCGATCGGTGTCCACCACAATGGATCATGCACGCGCTGTAGAGACCCCTCCCGGCATGTGGTCTCTAGTCCAAGTCAATAGCTTTTTCAATTGATTTTTAGCTAAGTCCAAATACGATCTATAGGCACATGCAGGATATTAAGTGTTGGACCTCAGCTATTTATGTCACAATCAATAAAAACTCCTAGATTTAGGAGCCAAATCCGCGTGAAACCAATAGGTAATAAAGTCGAAAAAAACCGTGAGAAAGCCGTGGAAAATCGACGAGGACCCCAAGGAAATAATCCCACGGGCACTGGACCTCGTGAAGTGCTAAAGTGTCCAAGTCCTGTTTAAGTTACAAATTTGGAGTCCCTCTCTCATAAATAATTCCAAATATAGACAGAAAAGTAAACTAGAGCTAATATACAAAAATCTCTAAGCCTTCCTCGTGCAGGCCGTAGCCGGCTTCACGTGGGTACCCATGCGCCTATGAAAACACGCCTCCCTCAATCCGCGGTACCTCGCACAAAGACAACAAAGAAGGTGGTCAAATAGCTAAAAAATGTAAGTCAAATACAAGGGAAATCAATGAAGCAATAGTGGTAAATAAATAATCACAATCAAACACAAAATAATGATCTATACGCTGTTGCTCCCCGGCAACGACGCCATTTGATTAACCGAGGAATACGATGGTCTAAATGTCTCACACAAGGAAGAGACAAAGTCGCTATGGCGACCCTCTATAAATCCCAGCTAAGTCAACAATTAACCCACAATAATAATCAATTAATGAGAAGCAAATGTGGAGTTAAAATTTATTATAACTATACAATAAGTGTGTATAGGTGCAAGTATGTGTAGAGTGTCGATCTCAAGGAGCAAGCAAGATAGATCAAGGTAATAATGCTAAAAAATGTGAAAGTGATCAAATGCCTACAATAGTAATATTTTTTTGAGTTTTTAATTATATATATATTTTTAATTTTGATTTTATATTTTATATTTTGATTTTTAATTTTTTTATTTTATATTTGCTTTTTATATTTTGTATTTTTTATATTTTCTTTTTCTACTAAATAAGGAGTTAATATATAAGGAATATATATATATATGAGAAAGATGAGAGGGATAAAAATAGGGAAAATACTCAAAATAAAGGAACTAAATTATTTTTGAGATTTTTATATTTTTCTAATGTTTTTTTATCTTTTCTAGATTTTTCCTAATTTTTTGATATTTTTAAAGTCAAAATACTAGTAAACAGTGAAACAAACTGCTAGCCAAAATTAAAATGAGGATGAAAAATATCAAATATGTTAAAAATTCCTCAAATTAATTTTAACATAAAGATAATAAAATAGGAGAAATTCAGAAACTGAAATTGTATTTTTAAGATTTTTGTAGAATTTTTAAGATTTTTATGAAGATTTTAGGGGTTTTGTAATTTTTAGGAGTTTTATTTTGAAAATTTTAATGATTTTTGAAATGAAGTGAAAACACATGAAAACAATCAAAATATATTTTTTTGGACTTTTTTAAAACATTTTTTTTATAATTTTTAAGTATTTTCTAATGCAAACAGTGCTGAAAATGCATATTTTTGAATGTTTTATAAATAATACAATGCAATAAAAATGCAAAATAAAAATATGTCATGAGACTAGAATGCAACAGGAGCTTATGATATTTTTTTGTATTTTTTGGGATTTTATAGATGCATTAAATAAATAGAGACAACAAAGAGAAACGACACTACTAGCAAGGACTATTTTGTAATTAGCAACACACAGGGGCCAACATGCAATTTTTCCGAGAAATATATAACTAGCTTACAAAATCCAGGACCAATCGCAAATAACCAGACCCGCAAGGATATGACTGCAAAAATCCCAACCCCGCACATGAGTAGCACGTGCTTGGCGAGGATCGAAATGCAAATAACAAAACTTGAGGGGCTAAATTGCAATTTTTACCAAAAATATTACACGTGATAAACAAATTCCTAGATTGAAACGAAATATGAAACCCGCAGGGGGTCCCTCGCAAACTGTCCCGTCCCCTCACGCGTACAGGCACGTGAGGTGACGTGGACAAGGACCTATTCTCAAATCTTAGAAGTAAGGGGGTCGAAGTGCAATTATTACAAAACTTTTAGAACTGCAGATGAAAGTTTGAACACTAAATATTAAATACAAAAACTCTGCGGGGCTAGAATGCAAAATACCCAACACAGGCGCGATCAAACGGCAGGGAGCTGCTCACTAATCCACGTGGCACACGCGCAACGACCGATGCCGCTTCGCGATCCAGCATATGAGATCAGATCATCCAAAGATGATCAACGGTTGGGGCTTGGCTGGATCAGACGGCTATTGTATCACCTGGAGCTGCGACGTGATCGAACGACGGAGGAGCAAGGAGGAAGAACGGGGAAGAACGTCGGCGAGGCGAACTTCCCCGAGCCAAATACTGGTCCTCCGGCAATCTAGAAGGCTCAAAAATGGGCCACGAGCTCCTGGGGGCTTCCTCTGGGCTCTAAAATGCTCCGGTGGTTGCCGGAGCTCGCTGGGGAAGACAGCGGAGCTGGAGGGCTTCACAGACCTCTGACAAGGGTCAAAACGAGCCCCAGGCTCTCTTCAACGCACGTAGACCTGCAAAAAGGTGTGAGAGGGTCCAGGGCAAATGCCTGGACCCCACGGTGGTGGAGAGGGCACGAGAAACGACGGTGCGAGGTGATGGCCGGAGGTGCTCTCCGACGAGGTGCTCGTGGAGGGTGCTTTGATGGGCAGAACCCGATGATTATCGGGGGGACATGATCCTAAAGCTACGGGAAATAAAACGTGCGAAGAAACTAGAAGAGAAGACCTCGAAGGGGTTAAACCTGAGGTATGAGGAACCTCGACGCTGGAGTTGGCGGAGACGCCTCTGACCGTCCTCGACTTCCCCAATGACACGGGGGTGGAGCTGTCACTTCCAGGTGCACGTAGAGCTCGAAAGGAAGGAAGAAAGTGGACCAAAGGGACTCAAAAATCGAGTTTGAAAATAGGGGGTTTTTGAAGGGCTTGACGGGTGTGTGTAAGGCGCTCCAAATATCGAGAGGGATTTGACGCAATCATCGACCCTCGGCCCTAGGAGACATGCGGGCGTGTATGCTCGATCTCCCAGGAACAAAAGTCGTGAAGACTTCGTCCCAAAATGTGCAAGGATTGACCTCAAGAAATCCTCGAAGTGGGACAAAAAATGAGGATATGACAAACTACAGGGGGCGGTCAGACAGTTGACCCGCGGTCAACTGTCAGACGCGCCTAGTTGGTCCACGTGGACCAACCAGAAAAATCCTCCCAAAAAATATTGAAAATTCGTTTTAAATTAGTAAATGAATTTATTATTTTTATGTTATAAAAAGAAAAATATTTGTTATTTTCTGAAGTATTTTAATATGATTTTTAATTATTTTTATGAGGTATAAAAACACAAGTTACCTTTTTAGGCATGTATAGGTATATATATCTATATATTTTAGTATTTTATTTTTATTTTGTGTATTTAATTTAATTTATTTAATTTATTATTTTATTCATTTATAACTCAATTTTATATACTGAAATATATTTTTATTTTATCTTTCTGAAGTGTTTTATACTCTTAAAAAATAGAAGTATTAATTATGTAGGTATATAAACAAGTATTATACCTAGGTATGTTATTACACAAGTGTTTTATTTTGTATTTTCTTGCGGTTTTTATTCTGATTTTAATATTCATATATATTATAAATAATATTACAAAATTATAAAAATATAAAATTATGAAAATAGTGAATAAATAATAAAATAAATATTTTAATATGTACAAGTATACAATATGGGTCCAAAACTCAACTTTCAAACCGTAGCTCCACCAAATGCGAAACCCCCTTCACTAAATAGCTTATTTAAAATTATATACAATTAAAGGTGAGTTTGACGCATTTCGAGTTTTTATTTGAGAGATACGGGTTTGGGAAGTTGGGATTCTGGAATCTTATTCAGATCATAACTTTTTATCTGTACAATATTTTTGTGTGAACTCAATTTTTTATTTTTCTATATTTAATTATTTACAACTTTCATGTACAAAGTTTCTTTATTTGAGGTATAAAAAGTGGAACTAAAAATAGGTCCCAAAATGAATAAAGAATGAACTAAATAAAAGGGAATTTATCGGTATTTTGGCCTTTATCTCCCCCTACTTTATTCCTTGTTGACCTATTCATCATGATGCCTAGGTCTCGGGGTTTCGGGTCATAAAATATTTACAATATTTTGTTCTTTTTCTTTTCTTTTCTTTATTCTATAATTTTGACTTTAAAAACTGTATTTTGTACACTATTTACATACACATGCATGAATACTAAGATGCAAGGATTAAGGGTATTTACAAGAATTTGTCAGGGTTTTTGAGGCCAAAATGACAGAATAAAGATGATGAAATGCGGATTCATCACTAGCACTGTAATCAGGTTGGCCATTGGAAGAAGGACTGTCCGTCCTTAAAGGCTCAACCTAAGGCTGCAGGCGAGAGTCCACAAGTTAATATGATCACTATGGGACTTGGGGCTAGCGAGGGGTATGTCTCTGTAAAACCTGAAGTATACCATGTTCATGATCCAAATGAGTATCTCGTGGATACGGGAACCAACGTAAATATTTGTTCTTACAGAACTTTGTTTCCTTCTTATCAGACCTGCAGTGGTAGGACTGTGAAGATGGGGAACGATTCTGCAACCAGGGTGCTAGGGTCAGGAGAGTCAACTTGAGGTTCTCCTCTGGACGTGTCTGGACGTTGCACAGGCCTGTTGCATGTTCCTGACATCAAGAAGAATGTTTTATCTGGCTCTATCTTAGTTAGAAATGGTTTTGAATTGAACTTTAAATGTAATAAAGTTGTCATTCTGAGACATGGCATTTTTTATGAAAAAGGCTATTTGGTTGATTTTTATTTGTTGTTTAGAATTAGGTGTGATTCAGTAAACATTGATGGAATGAATATTTTGAATTCTGAATGTTCTAATTCTGTGTCTCATGTAGTTAATAATCTAGAATCTTGCGATCTGTGGCATGGTAGATTGGGACACGTAAACTTAAATTCAATTAGAAGGATGATGAATTTAGAGTTGATCCCCAAACACACTATTGATAAAACTCAAAAATGTGAAATATGTGTAAAAGCTAAGACACTTAGGAAGTCTTTTAAGTCTGTCTCTAGAGATAGCGAGATCTTGGACCTAGTGCACACGGATATATGTGAGTTTTATGGTGTGTTGACCCGAGACAATAAGAAATACTTTATTACCTTTATAGATGATGGCGATAGATACTTCTATGTATATCTAATGAAAACCAAGGATGAAGCTTTAGAGAAATTGTTTATATTTAAGAATGAGGATGAGACACAAAAAGGAAAAGTGCTTAAACGCCTTAGGTCAAATAGAGGAGGTGAATATAACTCTAACTTGTTTGATGAACAATGCAAATCATTTGGCATAGTTCATGAAGTTATGGCCCTTATTCACCACAATCAAATGTGATAGTAGAATGAAAAAATAGAACCTTAACTGACATGATCAATGCTCTCCTACAAAGTCCTAGACTTCCAACTATATGTGGGGAGAAGCCTTGAATACAACTTGCCATATTCTGAATAGGGTTCCTCCAAGACATATGGAAAAATATCCTTTTGAAATCTGGAGAAATAGGAAACCAAGCTTAAGATATCTCAAAGTGTGGGACTGTCTCGCTAAGGTTTTAGTCCCAGAACACAAGAGAAAGAAGCTAGGTCGTAAACCTGTTGATGCGGTATTTTTAGGTTACTTGAAAAATAGCTATGCATATAGGTTCTTGGTAATTCGGTCTAAGATACCAGGCATAGATGTCAACACTATTGTTGAACTCCATGATGCTACCTTCTTTGAGGATGTCTTCCCTATGAAGATCGAGATTCCTCGAATCTGACCATTAACAGCGCCTTCATATCAGGATCCATTCCAGATCAATTGGAAAGGATAACGAATGTGGAGGCTGAGACTCAACCTGACCCCAATGACCTTTCAGAAGAGGTTGAGCTAAAGAGGAGTAAAAGATCTCGGATAGCCAAGGATCTGGGTAGCGACTTTATTGTCTACCAGATCGAGGGTGATCTACCAAGTTACAAGGAAGCCATGGCTTCATCTAAAGCGAAACAATGGAAAGAAGCCATTAAATCTGAGATGGATTCCATTATGACTAATGGAACTTGGGAGTTGGTTGATTTACCTAAAGGGTGCTCTACCATTGGGTGCAAGTGGGTGTTTAAGAGAAAAGTTAGTCCTGACGGATCAATTGAAAAGTACAAAGCCAAATTAGTTGCTAAGGACTTTAGGCAAAAGGAAGGTATTGATTATTTTGATACTTATTCCCCTATAACTAAGATGACCAAAATCCGGATGCTCATAGCATTGGCATCTATATATGATCTCTCTATCCACCAGATGGATGTGAAGACCGCCTTCTTTCAGGACGATCTTGAGGAAGAGATATATATGGATCAACCTGTTGGACTTGTGACTCCTGGGAATAAGGAAAAGGTTTGCAATCTTGTTAAATCCCTTTACAGATTGAAACAAGCAACAAAGCAGTGGCATGAAAAATTTGACAAAACTATTTTGTCATGTGGCTTTAAGGTTCATGAATCTGACAAGTGTGTCTATTCCAAGGTGAAAGGTGATGAGTGTATTGTCTTGTGCCTGTATGTTGGTGATATATTGCTGTTTGGATCACATATGAGGATTATTAACGAGACTAGGGTTTTCTTAAGTAGCAAGTTTGAGATGAAGGACATGGGTGTTGCTGATGTGATCTTGGATCTCAAACTGACAAGGTCAGTTAATGGGAATGTAGTTTCTCAATCTCACTATGTTGAGAAGGTACTTGAGAAATTTGGATATCAGGATTGCAAAGTTGTAATCGCTCCTTTTGATTCATCCAAAATTCTGTTTAAGAATAAAAGTGGAGTACCTGTAGCTCAACTAAGGTATTCACAAGTGATAGGAAGTTTAATGTATCTTGCAAATTGCACGAGGCATGATATTTCATTCTCGGTTGCAAAGCTGAGTAGATATACTAGCTGTCCTGACCGTACTCACTAAGAGGCTCTGGATTGAGTACTGAAGTACTTGAAGGGAACTATTTCCCTTAGTTTGCATTATGGTATACATCCATATGTACTAGAAGGATATAGTGATGCAAGCTGGATAGGGAAAATAGAGGAGTCTGGGAGTAATGGTGTTACTGGGTATGTCTTTACCCTTGGAGGCGGTGCAGTCTCCTAGAGGTCTGTGAAGCATACCATTCTAGCTCGATCTACCTTTGAGACCGAGTTGTGTGCCTTGGATATCACTGGAATTGAGCCTGAATGGCTAAGGGAACTTCTGTCTGAAATTCCCATGGTAGGTTAGCCAGTTCCTGTGATCTCGGTACATTGTGATAATATGACCACAATTGCCAATATCAATAGTTCAAAGTTCAATCAGAAAACAAGAAGACACATACAAATCAGAGTTAAGATGTTAAGGGATTTGATATCTCGAGGAGTGTTGGTTGTGGATTTTGTTGGATTCAAAAACAACACGGCAGATCCGTTGACTAAGGAACATGATAGATCTTTAGTCCTAAAGTCTAGGCTTGGGATGTGATTGAGATCCATTTTGGAGTTCCTCTACAGTAGCAACCCAACCTATCTGAGTGGAGATCCCACAAAGTAGGTTCAATGTGGTAATACCAAGTTATTTGGAGAACTGGTTGGCACTCTAATCTTAATGCATATGCATGAGTGTCTTATCCCTGGAAGCCTGAGTGCTATTTAAGCTACAAGTTTAGGAAGAGCGTAGGTTCTGAATGGGTTCAAGCCTTTGGGCAGGATGTTAGGAGTGCATCCTTGGAGAACGCCACCTATGTGAGTGTTATTGTGGGCCGCAGTTAAAGGAAGAGGGTCTTTCCTGAACACACTCATGAAGCAGGATAAGGGTGCTTGGCCTTTAAGAGCACCAACCCTGAAGATTGTACCAAGAACAACGCTTTGTTATTTCTACCGTACACTTTAACACCAAGGCCTGAAGTTCAAGACGTAGTTCACTTCGTTCCTGTTGAAGTGAAAGTAGTAAACTCAGGTAGATGTTCAATCCGGAAGGTACCTTTACTGAAAGCAAAGTGTGACAGCCGAAAGATGCGTTTTAAGTTTCTCTAAATCTCTTTCAAATTGATGAATTCGTGGGGGATTGTTGTATTTAAATAAATAATTTAGGTTTTAATCGGAAAAACTATGTAATTACTATAAGAGTCAATTTGGTTTCAATTGAGAAACCAAATGGCTTGAAAGGAAAGTAGAGAATTCCCAAATTTGAAATATGGAAAAGCATGGGTAGAAGTTTAGTACCATACCTAGTATTTCTAAACTTTTGGTAGACTTGTTTATGAGTTCATACCCCAAGCTCTTATAGCAATAGTAGAGAGGAGGAATGGAGGGCCACACGCGTGCGCGTTCTCCGCTCTGGCTCGGGCTCGGGAGAGTCAATTTGGATCTCAGATTTCGATACTTTTGCTACGAGTTTCATTTGACTGATCTATTAAATTAACCAAACAGATTAGTTTCTATTCGATCACGTTAGGAATCTAACTCGATCCAAACTGTTCGATTTAGCTGTGATTTTGGAATCCGAAGGGACACGCCCGTTGAGGGGCGTTTTTGGAAGTTAAAAGTTATAGCGCACTAGGGCACACGAGCTCCTCTTTATATACCCCTTTCTCCACGCCGTTTTCTTCACCTGCAAGAAAACTCTCACGTCGCTGCCCTTGCTCTCTGTTCTCCTACCTGCAACCTGTTCTTCTCGGCTGCCAGTTCTCGGAGGTACTTTCGAGGACGATCTCGTTGGTGTGCACGGACGAAGATCGTGGACCGTTTTATCCTGGGAGCGGAGCTCGAGTACCCTTCGCACCGGTATTATGGGGGTGAAATCCTCTCTAAGGACAGTCCATTACATGGACGCTTCGGTGACTTCTGATATAACCTCTTTATCTTTCTGTTTGCTGCAATTCGTTTATTGCTTTGCCTTTCCTGGATCACGCCATGATTTATGATTCTGATTTAATAACTGGTACCTGTTTGCATTGTGTAATCGGAAAATGAATGGGAAATGCATGATTACCATTATGTTAATCGTTTTTGTTTCTATGTTAATTCATTTGGATCCATATAATTATTGTTTATTATACACAATGATGACCCTGGAAACAATAGAAGAAAAGGAACACTTGGATTTTGTAAGAATACGAAAATCTTTGCATATTGAGTCGAGTTCTTGTCGGAATTCCTTCTTGGTTGTATATTGAGTGACGATATATATGGACATTTCTTCTTTTGTATGCAATATGGAGAAGGGGGGGTTTTCGGTAAGAATACAAAAATATTTGTGTATTGGATTGAGTTCTAGTAGGAATGCATTTTCTTTTGTATATCTGGGTGATATTGTGTATGGACATTTCTTTTTTACTATGCAATGTGGAGAAGGGTACTTTTGTATAAAAGTGGAAGTTTTGGTATATTCGATTGAGTTCAAGTAGGTGTTGGGTGAAATTGTGAAAGCAAATTTTTTTGTATTGTGGAGTTTGGTTCTTGTAAGAATTCCTCATCTGTTGCATATTTGAGATAACTTACGTAGGAAATGTGTACACATCTTGGTAGGGGTGTGCATGGAGCGGGTACCCGACCCGTACAACTATAATCCGGTCAGATCCATCATTAACGGACCAATGGATCGACCCGACCCATTCCAACGGGTACCCGTACTAACGGGTACCCGAATTATTCACATGGATCTCGGTTACCCGCGGGTACCCGTGGATCATTATCTAAAAAATCTGCACCTCAAATCAACATCAAGAAATATCTAATATGACTCAAGTTTGTTGCACATTTGTGTTAAATATTAAAGCATAAAATGGTACTTAGATGTTGTACAACACTACTTTTTAAAGCAAATTTCATAAACATGAATCAAAATACAATATTGAAATGCAGAACAACCACCAACTAAAATGCATAACAGGCTATATATCTTCTTCCATGACGATAATGTTGTGTTTTTTTGTTAGAAGGTTGGACAATTCGGAAATTGTAATTTGGAAATTCATAAGGCCATTTCAATTCATAAGTCAAAGCTAGAATGCAGCAATTCGGAAATTGTAATTTGGGCAATTACTTACTCTCATGACCTCGGACGTGATCAATAGAAAACAGGTGATCTCGGATGCGATTGAGACGGTGGAGCACGGGATGCAGTGAGGGTTCGGAGGTGGAGGCGGCGAGAGAATGGAGGAGTGGGGAAGACGGTAAGGGTTCAGAGGTGATGGAACGGTGGTGGAGGCGACGATGAGATGGAGGAGCAGAGTATGTAGCGGGGGTTCGCAGGTGGTGGGATGGTGGTGGAGGCGGCGATGGGATGGAGGAGCGGGAAGGCGGAAAGGGGTCGTCGATTCGGTGTTGTTGGAAAATGGAGGCAACGGTGAGGGATTGTGAGGGCCATGAGGCAGCAAAAAGGTTTCGAAGGTTGGGGTATTCACGGATTTTTGTTGAGCGAGAAGGGTATTCACGGGTTGCCCCGTGGGTATCCAATCCAAATCGGGTTGGTCCTCCGAAACTTATGGATCAAATTACACCGGTTACCCGACCCGTGATGGGATATTGGATATCAATGGTTTTGGGTCAACTCTCACGGATAGGGGCAGGTATCCGTTCAATCCGAAACCGTGCACAGCCCTACATCTTGGTAGGTACCATCGAATGCAACATGTGTTTGTGTTCAATAGTAAACATGGGTAACATGAACTCGCAAGGCAAATACCAACGTCAAATGGTTTTCAATCATTCTACAAAGTATTTACTAGATTCCTTCGAGGGCGATCGAAGCTGCCAAGACCTCGCATGACCTCGCAAGGCAAATACGACTACTTCCGAGGGCGATCGAAGCTGTCAAGAGAGTTAGAAATGTTCCAGATGTTCTCTATTGCCTCAAGCTTTTGGAAGTGAGCGGCATCTCTATAGTCCCAGGCTCGAGCTTCGGATAAAAAGAAGGGTAATTACAGTTTAAATCACGGCCTTCTCCTGATTGGCATTCATGTTGTTATCTTTGTTCTGATCCATGCGAACATCAATGGCAGTGTTTTCCACTTGAGAACAACCATCCTACTGACAAGAAGAAGACATGCTCGCAATAAGGACCCGTTTCAAGAAGTTCAACGAGGAGTTCATGCCTTTTTATCTGATTTGATCAGATTGAACCATACATCAAATGAAATTTCCTCGATGAACCTATACTGAATTTTCATTTGATTGCTATTTTGCATGCCTACATTCATTGCGACACAAGTTTGATAAAAATCGAAGTTCGTCAGGGACATGTTTTCAATCGACTGAAATTTCACGATTAGTGAGTGAGCTCAACAGAATGCATCGTGAAACCATGTGAAATTTACTGCTGGAAAGTTGAAAATTTTACTCCCTAAAGATCAACATTTACATATATATATATATATATATTTGTAATGTTGATAATACTCTTATCCCTTACTCTATCAACAATGAAAAAATGCAACTAGATGAACTAATACCTTTCAATTCTGAGATACAACAGCCAAAAACTCAAGTATAAAAAATGAAAAATCAGCATCTGATTAAATCTCAACTGGACATCATCCTCTTGATCGTAGTGAACGTGCCAATACACGCGCAGACGACGCCGAGTAGCGCGATGTTTATGCAAACCATGGCCTGCAAAATTAGCGTCGGGTGTGAATTTTTCAGTGAGTACATAAGAGTTCTATCATAACTTGTTTAGGAGTAAATGAATACGGATAGTGTTCAACTTCAAAAGGTAAATATAAACATAACCATATTTCAACTGTTCTTTTCAGTTTTTTTCCTGTTTAAATCAGAAGAAATGGACAGTTTGATGTTCTGCCATACCTGTAGTTTACCGACTGTTCGACGTTGGATGCTAAGGTAACACGCGCACGGTAGGATAAGCGCCTGCGACGACAAAGAATTAAGTTCATATGATCATTCCCGCGAAGGAAAACAAATCCATAATCTATTTCAATAGGTACTTACAACAAGCATAGTAAGGGAGGATCCAACCAGAGCCATCACGAAACCTGCACTTTGATTCCCGCGATTAATAAGCATCCCAAACAAGTTCAGGTCAGGATTAATAGTTCTTACCGAAAAATGGAACGACTAGCGCCACGAGCAACGTTGAGATAACCAGCGTTGTTCGGATGAAAACAGACATGGAATGGGACTCCATCTGCGACTCGGGCAAGAGCTCCTCTAAGCTCAACGCGACCGGAGTTATCGTTAGAGCATACTTCGTTAACGGGTTAACGACCTGCGATGACATCGGTTAACATCGAAACAGAAGGCATGCGGGCAACAAGCTGCGCCGCTAGACCTTTTTAAATCAGTTAACAGATTTGGTATAGCGCAAATGTTCCATGAGAATTAAGCTGATCAATTCTTCCTACCGTGGTCCAAACTGCAACTTTTGAAGCAATGAACTGTGGTGGCATGTTCAAAGTGAACTGAGATTCGATCGAATCGCCGAACATCAGCAGCCCGACTGTAGCAACTCCGGCGTAGACAAGCGTACACGAAACAAAACTGCAGAAACAGCTACTTATCAGCAACAATTACGCAGGAATTCGCAACAATTCAAGCAGGCTGAGCTAATCCAGTTATGATCTCAGTAATAAGAAGCAGTTCAGTTATGAATATCTTGAGCAGATTTGAATATACCAGACGAACAAAACGGCGGGAAATTCAGATTTCTTCTTCATTGAGGAATAGATATTGGGGAAGACCGAATGCCCCGAGAAGCAGAATCCGTATAAACCAATCGCGACAGGGAGGTTCGTGAGGTCGAGTACACTTCCAGCTGGATGGAGCCCAATCCCGTCGACCGTTCCAATCCAAAACAAGCTGAAGACGACCACGACCGATGCGATAACTCCACCAGCTGAACGATTAAATGAAGATCCTGAACAGCTACATTCGCGAAAACCAATTATATATAATGTTGTTGAAGGATTAAAGACCTGAGAGGTATGACAGCAAGCTGAGATCTCTAAGCAAAACTGTCGGCAGCACCGCCAAGGCTGTCGTCGCAGCGAACAACTGGTGGGAGCCCAGATACCGTCCAGCTACGTGCACGCTCGCGTCGGGGAACATCGTCGACAAGTTATCGCTGACGAGAATTATGTACTCTACACAGGAAGCCTGAATCCGGGAACTTATTAGTTAAAGGAGATGTAATTGACGGATTTGGATGGAAGAAATTGTTGCTTACATAGAGCTCCATGTATAGTATTGTCTGCAAAGAACAACACATTCATCAAATTTAGTTCGTGTTCTGGTGAATTTTTCATGGAATGAATGAACAACTCATTACTGCGATGGAGTAGCGACCAGGGGCGCCGAAAGCCGCCTGACCGATGTCGGGATATGTCCGGAGGCCGGGAGAGCTG
Organism: Ottelia alismoides; assembly: GCA_037367405.1. Lineage (NCBI taxonomy): Eukaryota > Viridiplantae > Streptophyta > Magnoliopsida > Alismatales > Hydrocharitaceae > Ottelia > Ottelia alismoides. The sequence goes on from JAZKJV010001703.1 coordinate 280,779, forward strand.
TCCAGGCATCTCTTGAGCAGGACTCCGGTGTAGCAAGAGATGAGTCCAAATCCGAGAAGAACCACAAGTCCAGACCATCCTCCACTCTTCATTGCATATGGGAGTGTAAGAATCCCAACTCCACAAAGAACATTGATTCCTACATGGACAAAATATAGTAATATGGTGTAAATATCACAAAGGCACGGTCACAAGTGTAAATGTTCCTGCAGAAGGGATGCTTTCTTTTACGTATGGTACCCCTACCGGAGAGAAAGAGGAGAACAACTAGCGTCAAACAAGGTAAAGGCAAAGCGTAGAGAGGACAAGGAGGAGCGATAGCGTAGAGGAGGTCAAAGACCCGAAGCCGGGGGACGAGCCGTGCTCTACGCTATCACTACTCCTCGTCCCCTCTACGCTTTGCCTTTACCTTGCTAGACGTTAGTTGTTCTCCTCTTTCTCTCTGACAGGGGTACCATGGGTAAAAGAAAGCATCCCTGCTGCAGGGGTCTTGGTGTAGCCTTCCGGAGTAAGCTTCAGCTGCGAATATAATCTAGTCTTCAATATAGACAGAAGGCGCTTTCCTTCCGAAGTGGAAGCCATTTTTACTAATTTTGCTTCAAACAAATTTGACTTTTTGATTTCAAACTTGCAAATTGGTTAGAATTCCATTTTTCAATTTCTATATTCTATATAAAATATAAAAAAATTTTCTTTCTCCCCTTCTGACTATTATCCCTATAAGCTCACCAAAATAACCCCTATAATCTCTTTTTTGATTTGTATTTCAAAAGTCTTTTTCTTTTTTTTGTCTTCCCACAGGTAAACGCCTATCATGTACGATGCAAAGATATGATAATACTTGTGTCCTATGCCACAACTCAGAAGAAGATGAAAGCCATTTATTCGGTTCATGCACATATGTGTGTGTTGTCTGGTTCGCTCTGGGATACAGAACAACCTGCAACACCAATGCCATCAAAGTATGCTTCGACCTGATCGACGATCCGATTGGCAAGACGCTCTTTCTATATACATGCAAGCTCATCAACCTTATCTTGGACAGATGTGCCTCTAAATACATGCGTCACATTCCAAAATCACTACACACAATCAATAAATTGAAAAGCTGGCAACAGACCTCTCAGTTACAAGCACTGCTTAAGGACCCTCTGGAGACATAGGTAAAATAATACCTAACCAAAATACCCCAACAGTCGCAATCCGAGAGCAGGTGCAACACATCATCATGATGGTCGATGCTGCATACAACGGCAACAAAGTAGACATTGCTATTATCTCCTATAAAAACAATGAGCCCACTCTAGTAAAAGCTGAGCTTGTCAAAGCCTATAGCCCTGAGGAAGCAGAAGCATTAGCCATTAATGCGGGAATCAACATTGCCGCCCGATGCTGCGACAATACCACTATTATCCATTCTGACTGCAAGGTTGCAGTGAACATGATCAATCTTGCTCGCCCCCCATATTGGCCGATTAGAAGACTGATAGAAAACTCCATTGATACAATATGCTTGCACAAAACAATCAAAGTAGTCCATGTTACAGGGAATACGGTGTATGTAGCTCATAAACTTGCGACATTCTCTCTGTCAATGAATGGTCGAGAACAACCATTCCGTGCTACTTGTAGTCTATCATTATGAATTAATGAAAACAACTCCCTAGCTAAAAAAAGGAGTGAGTTATAAAATATTTTGGGACTTCTACACTTTCTACCCTTCCGAGTTTCCGCATAAACAATTATGTCCCTACTTTGGCGAAAACTTGTGTACATGGGCATAATTGTTACAATAGAAGGGAATACAGCAAATTTTCTAAGTACTTGCACAAACTCCAAGGAGCACAAAGTGTACAAATTCCAGATATTTTCCAAGAATATTTCACCGTAAATTCACCCAAAAACCACCCCAACATGTTGTTGGAGGGACATGTTTGCAGTCTTTGATCCTTTTTGGGGTCTTTCTTACAAATAATTCCAACAGATATGCTGGGATATAAAACACGGCGAAAATAGATCATTTTGGGTCTTTTACATCGATATACCTGCAAACAATGAGTTTTCCGCAAAAGCCCATATATCCTAAGATAAAGACATATACCCCTGCAAAAATTGATACACACACAACCTATTTTTTATATTAATCCCTTATAAAAGATCAGGAATTTCTACCTAGATGCAAAAAATACGTGAAAATTTAAAGAGAGAAGAAAACATGATTGAAAATGAGATTATACCGTTGATGACGGCTTGGGAGAAGGAGCTGCCGGAGGGCGCCTGAGGGAGGCCGTGGCAGGAGAGGAAGGATCTACGTGCAGAGGAGCACTTGGATAGAGTGCTGGAGACAGGTAAGCGTGGCGAGGGATGCAACGGTGATGCAGCGTCGGTCTCTGACAGTAGGTGTGCCGCGAGAGTGTCTTCGGAAGGTGGTGGCGGAGAGGAGGGTCTGAGGAAGGAGTGGCCGAGGATGGTGAGGCTGGACCCTCCTATGAACTCCACCATCTTAGGTGAGGCTACACTGCTCATCATGTCTATTGAAGGCCTACCAATACAATATATTATCATCATTATCAGATGATTATTCTTCGTTGTAAAATTATTTTGTATACTTTTAAGTCATTAAAGAGTAACAAATAGTGCTCTTATGTTATTACACTTCTCTTACATTGCGCTAACAGAAGGACGATATATATTGTGATGTTTGTAAAAAAATAAGGGGACACATGTAATTGCAAAATAAATAGATGCATAAGTGTTATTCGGAAAACTCAAAGGACACGAGTGTATAATACCCGAGGAATTAGAAATTATTATCGTTGAATTATTTATGGTAAATAATATGGAGTGAATTACTTCTGCGACGGTAAATATCTAATTCCACTTTTAGTTGTTGTATTATAATACTGGTTACATTAAACATTCTTTTTGTACTTAATGACTAAAATTAAAAGTTTGCCAATATAAAATATTATTTGCTACTGATTATTAAAATATTAAGTTCTTATATTAGAAAATAGATACACTTCCGTACTCACTTAAGATGATTTAATACTATAAAGGACAATGTTTATGACATGTATATTTTGCATGTAAATGAAATCTGTACATGGTAATGATACAATGGAGGTGACTCGAAATTCCATGATTGATTCCCACTCTTTTCATTTCCTCTACTTGTATTTTTTTCTAAATATTCTTCACTTTTCTAAAACTTCTCTCCTTAATTTCTTTTTGAAATAAATTTACTTTCTGACTACGGCATTCTTTATCTTTGTTGTTAGCTTAAAATAAGATATTATTTAGATGGTAAATTAAGGAGAAAAGTTTACATCGAAACAATAAGCGATTGCTTGTAAATACGGAATCCGAAATATACCTATAACTTTGGGGCCATGCGGTGGTGTACTCGTCGGAATAGGTCGAGTTGCCTCCGTCGTCGTCGGACTCTCCGGCGAAATCCTCGCCGTCGTCCGAATACTCGTGATCATCGTACGTGTCCAACTGGTTGCCACATTCCATGTCGTCGTCATCGACGGCGACCTCCAGCTTGCGGTCTGGCCCCATTTCCTCGTCGTGGCACTTCATCTCCTCCAGAAAGGATGGGAGATGGTAAGGAAGGAGAGGAGAATGGAAGAGAGGAGAGGAGAAGCCTCTGCGAAGTCCTCGCAAATTACGTGGTTGGAGCTTTTGTTGTCTTAAATTAGAAAAGCATAGTCTCCGTTTATGGGTATAAATATGGTGAGTTTGATTTCATCGCAGCAGTCGCCAAGTGAAGAGGTTTGAATTTTGGGAGTTAATTGACGCCACCTCGATCACACGTCAATACAGTTATTAGGATTCCATGTTGTCCAACATAACAAATTAAGTTCGGGGGCTACTTTGAAATTTTGAAGGACAAACAGCGCGATGTGATCAACATTTATATTTAGGGACATGAATTTAACGGGAATAAGGGCTTTTTGCATGTATGCCCTTAGTTATTTGAATTGGCTATGGTTGTCCTTGGGGAAAGGATCTTTTGATGTGATGGGTATTATATCAGATGTGATTCTCTTCTTCTGCGATTTTGATTTTAAAAATCCAATTTATAGATTATATTTTCCACTAATGTTCTACGTATCTTTCCGATTTTGCTCAAATCTAAGATCATTTGCTATTTTATCTTAATGATGTTGATTAGATATCCATATAGTGCTTAAATAGATGCAAATCAAATATTCATGATCCAGATACAAATATTTGACAGATAGATAGGGACGTTAAGCATTCCTAATTTGTCTAATCAATTCGATGAAAAATTCGGAAAAATAAGATCTTTGATGTGGGAACATGGACGGAGGCTGAAAAATAAGCAAAGAGGGATGTAAAATGAAAGAAAAAAATGTAAAAATATATGGGCATCGACCAACTACATCATCAACTAAATTAGAGTTACTAAAAGAGAAAGATAAGGATACTGCTGTAAAGTAACCACAAAAACTGCTGCTTAATTCTTTTAAACGTTTGTTGATCTTCGCAATTTTTGTTGGATGAAAAGTTAGATAAGAAGAAAATAAACAAAGTGATTATATTTCTACTGGATAATTCTAATCCCTTCGTCGAGAAGTTGATATATATCACATGTGGATAGTTGAAAACTTTCCATCTTTACTGCCTTCGATTAATGGGTGATTGGAATAGAACTTCATCAATTGTTAATCTTCACTTCTAGTTTACAACCCCTAAAAATCAGACTGAAGTAAGATTATTAACTATGTAAAATAAAACACAACAAACTCTTGATTTCTACATGCAGTGCTCTCATCTTTCTTTTTTTGTGTTTTATTCCTTTTAGATAATCGCATTCATAGATGTTTCTAAGCATTTTTGATTTAGTTGTTCTTCTTGGACAAAAAGACACAAAGAATACAATATAAGCACTTTCTTGTTAATCTTTCATGAGAAGGAGTAAGACAATTTCAAGGCGTGTTCCATCAACTTTTAATAGGATGCAAATATGCAAATGATTGGGCACAGATGTTAGTGTTAGAATTTCCTTATATGAAAAAAAAATATGAATTTGAACGTGAATTTGGATATTGACATATATGAAAAATGAGTTATGATATCCTTAAAAAGCGATGATAGATACATAAAATAGATGCATATCAAATACATACAGACAACAACAATAAAGACGGATTTACATCAATGGATAACTTGAGGACTTTATTGAATTTATAGTGATGATAATTATTGTTTGTAAAATCATGTTTGATTCTTGGAATTGACAAAAGATTTAATATTCATCGCTAACATTAATAACCATGATTGCCAACAGACTGTGGGATTTTTTTAAATAATTATTAAAATAATCGCAATTAATTAAATAGGCATGATTAAAAATAATTTTAAAAAATAGGCATTGATCGGCACCACAGGTGCTGATTTGGGATGCCAGGTGCCGATTTGGGAGAGAGGGCCCAAATCGGCACCTGAGGTGCCGTTTTGGGTTGCGCCTAGGTTTCTATTTCTTTCCCCTCCCTCCCATTTTCCCTCAAAATATTTACAAGATGAAGAAGTCATTAAAAAATAATGAAGTTTAGGCAATAATTAAATATATTCAATATTGACAAATTATCAAATCTTATAGAAAATAAATTTATTAAAATTATTTTAAAGATGATCCTCTTATTTTACGTACGATTCCTCTTATTTGGCGGTCATGTAACGATGTTATTTATTTTTTCTAAAATGAGTATTTGTTATCGTTTAACATAGTTAATTTTTTTCCTAAAATGAGTACTTATTGTCGTCCAACATCGAATACAAAGACATTCACTATTATATATTAATAATCTCAACATCCAATATCGTAACTCATAGCCATTTAAAAGAAATGCATATACTCTACGAAAATCATTACCATTTGTTTGAAAAATAATGTAAAATAATTTACATTCATCTATGGTATTAAAATAATTTAAATTCATCTATGGTATCAATTTCTTTAAAATTTCTTTTATACCTCCTCCTCCTCTTCCTCCTCTTCCTTTGCTGTTGTCCCCTGTCTTCTTACGAACATCTTCATGACTTTTGTTTGCTTTCTTCTTTATATTTCGTTCTGAATGAGTTAGTACATGATTAGGAAGATGTGAAGACTGTTCAGGAGGTTCAACTGGTTGAGTAACTTGACCTGTCTGTGTGGGCTCTCTGATTATTACTCCTACCGATGATCTGCGAGGCGGATCTGCAGGTTGCTGCGGTTGTAGCATGGAAACTCAAAGTAATTGTCGCTCCCTTTCGGTTGACTCAATTTGACGAATCATTGCAAATATATCTGCCTGAAGTGCTTCGGAATTGTATTGACTTGATTGTGTGAGTTGAGAAGGTCCCGAGTCAAATTGACTTGAAGGACCAGCATGTAATGGTCCGCAAACTGTGACTTGCTCGAAGGTACAACATATCCTATAAGAATGAAATAATTGCTTTCTATTAATCAAAAATTAAAATCCAAAAGGTCTAACTGAGATAATGAAATATTTAATTTAATGCTACTTGAAGTCACAAAAGGTGGTTGCTCTTGCGACAACCCTTGTCCACTTAAGCCCTCATAATACAAACCTATAAGATTTGTATTATATTTAACACTATTAAAAAATTAAATTGAATTAATTTAACAATAAAATATAATGCATACCAGAATTCTCAAATATTGGCACTTGTTGTTGAGATCCTTGTCCGGTGAATCCCGTATAATGCATACCTAAAGATTAAGAATTTTTTTGATACCTTTAAATTGGAAAAACTAAAATGAATCTTCTAATAATCAAAGAAGGAAATTGGTTTCACCTGAAGTGTTAAATGTTGATTCTTGTTGTTGAGATTCTTGTCCGGTGAATCACGTATAATGCATACCTAAACATTTAGTATTTAATTATTATTTTATATTGGAGAAACAAGAATTAACTGTATGATAATTAGAGAAAGAAATTGTTATCACCTGAAGTTGCAAATGTTGATTGTTGTTGTTGATATCCTTATCCGGTGTATCTCGTATAATGCATACCTAAACATTTAAGTTTTAATTATTACTTTATATTGGAAAAACGGGAATTAAATGTGTGATAATTAGAGAAAGAAATTGTTATCACCTGAAGTTGCAAATGTTGATTGTTGTTGTTGAGATCCTTGTCCGGTGAATGCCGTGTAACTCATACCTAAAGGGATTTGCATAATATATTTATCAAAATAAGCCGATAAACAGATATCTAAATCAATCTATAGAAATGAAGAAATCTGATGCTCCAGTAGTATGCGACTCCTGTTATGGCATGCATTGCCGGTCGTAGTGTTGAAAAGGATACATCAAAGAGAACATGTTAATCGTGTCATCAAAGTATGCAATGGTATCCTCCACTATTTGCCTCATCGCTATAGGATCGTCAGTTGATCGCCTAATCTCATCAAGACTGGTCCTTCCTTGTAGAATCGTATCCACCTAATAAATTTGCGATTCAAGAAATCAATGGATTACTATAAAATTAAATATAATTATATAAAGCATGCCGACCTTCTTTCTACTGGGCCATGAGGTTGGTATACTATTGTAGGAGGTGGAATCTGCGTCTGGATCCACCTTCTCGTAATGCTTCAGTACCATTGCATGTACAGATCATTATTTTGCATCTGGATGCTCAATATTGCTGACCTGCAATATTCTTTCTATTGGAGGGACACACTGTGTGTGAATGATTTTGTGCGATTTTATAATAATTAATGGTTAGTGTTTTAGACTTATCATGAACCTAACTATAAGTTAATGTGATATACTTAATCACATTAACTAGAATTTAATGTGACAGTAAATTATCATAGAAGCAAAATTTCTGTTTATAGTTATTATCACGCACCAACGATTTTAACTTAAATAAATGTCTAATTCTACATCCATTATATAGTTCTTATTCTCAAATGATTTGTATCACCCATCACCTCTTTCAGTGAACCTAGTGTTATGAAACTAGTGTTAAGGCACTTCTCTATATCAACATTCCTAATGTTATTAAACTAGTCTTATGACACTTTTCAATGAACCTAATGTTATGAACCTAGTTTTATGAAACTAATGTATCTCTCATCTCATCTATACCAAAATTCACCTACATCACTATTTAAGAACTTTACTTGTTGTGTCATTTAATCAAACACTTGACATGCCTATAATATTTCATCTATATTAGACAAAAATTTACTCAAATCTAAATACAACTACATATTAAACACCTATATGAAGCATAAGCAACAAGATTAACAACTAGTGATATTAAATTTAAGAACAAAAAAATCAAAATATCAAAACCCTAAACCTCTAAAACAAGTATGAAATTGAATGAAATACTCAAAAAAAAGATAAAGGATGATAAGATATACCTAAAGAGGGGTGTGTGTGCAATTGAATGGTCAAAAGGGAAGCCCTCAACGCGCTACCGGTGGAGCTCTTGTCGCCGGAGGGGATGAGACAGAGAGCAACTCGCACAAGAATGAGGGATGGGGATGCCCGACGTTCTGTTTACGAGCGTGGGCGAGCACTCTTATGTGCTCGCCCCGTGCTCTTTAGGTGCTTGTCCCGAAAATGGCACGCGTCCGTTCGGTCGTGCCTTAAATTTCAACTTAGCGAGCACATCCGGGCGAGCACTTCTGCTATTAAAGTGCTCGTCCATTTACGAAAACATAACTGCGCCTCCAGATTCAAAAGGGTGATCATGCTGGCGAGCACATGTGCAGCCTAAGTGCTCGCTAGGCTTTGAGCGAGCACATGTGCTCGTCCAGTGCACGCCATAGTGTGCACGCCAATCGTGCTTTTTTTGTAGTGATTCTACTCCTTATCTACAATAAAATACATGTCCTTTTATGTTTCTAAGTCCCAAAAGAAAGTATTAAAGCATATTGGTTCTCTTGAAATGTGAAGGGAGATATTTCAAAAAAAGAGAAAGAAAAAGCAAAAAAAAGAAGTACTGCAAAAACAAGAAGTATGAAAAAATATTGCAAAAAAAAGAAGGAAAAGAAGAAGAAATCAGGAGAACCATTGTGCGAAAATTCTTTTCTCATGACCATCATGTGCCATCTATATCTTCCTCTTCTCCTAAATTATCTTAGAAGGATCAATATTTTCATATATAAAGCCTCACTCATATCGTTCTATAATTTCAAACCTAAGTAAAATCATCTCCATCAAATAAGCCTTAACCTAATACTCCACAAATTAATCCATTATTTTTCTTGCTAGCCAGTTGGAGGAAGTTGGGTTGAGTGTTAAAATAATTATGAAGTTGGAGCTTGTAATAATACTCTGAGTCTCCATCTCAGGCATTTCCTGGCTTAGTGTATCGGAGCTATAGGATTGTAGATGAAAGCACTTCGTCAGTTCAGTACATTAGACACTTGAGTTTATCCTCAGGTCTAATGACATTATTGATGCTAGGTATCACTTAATCCGAATCGAGCAAGTCGCTACATTAAGCCATGTCTTGAGGACACTTGGGATGACTAAGCATTGTAGGAAGAGATTCATTTTCAATCTCAACCTTTATGAAATAAAGGGTAATTTTTTTTAAAACCCGAAAGTCTATACTCTTCCAATATATCAATATGAGAGTGTTAGATTCTTCTTTGCAAAACATTTGCTAAGGACTAGCAAATCTTAAGTATGGGGTTATGATGAATTTTCAATTAATTATATAATAGAGTCATATCACGCCCATCCATAAACTTAAATGCATAATTTATGTCAGGAAATAAGTCAAGTGAAGTTCATGCAATACTTATTTCATGACTCTCGGAAGCAACACACAATAATTCTTTCCTCGTCTTCTAGCATCTAATAATAGTTTTAAGATGCATTGAAGCACAAAATAATTACAGTATATCTTTCCTTTTGACAAATGAATAATTTATCCTTAGCATTTTGTTTGTTATTTCAAGCACTCAGACATTTTTTAGCACTATATTAAATCTCCACTAGGTTAATGTATTATCAATTATTTAATATATTGTGCACTTGCAACAAGCATTGGAATTAGATAAAAAACTAACGTTGAAAAAAAAACTAACATTGGCAGGAAATGGTGCAACCACATTTTAATAATGATAACATGAGGACGGAAATGTTGCTATTAAAAAATAATAAATAAAAGGCAACATTTGTAAGAAAATTAAAAAAGGCAACATTTGTGAAAAGGCACATCGGTCCTTAGACCAAAGGGCACCAACAATTATTTAAAAAAATTGATTGCTTTGTGAAGAGTTGCTTACATCAATTTCAGAAGATGCATCTCTTGGTGGGAATAACTATACAAATGTGTATAAAAAGGAGGGGAGGCAAATGGGAAGGCATCCAACAATTAATGTCCAACATTTCTCCCGTTCCTCGTCCTAACATCCCCTCTCCTCATAATAACCCCATCCATTCTTATAATCCATCTTAATTGTCGTCGAGAGAATCGAATTGATTTCATAAACTTGTGCATTCGGACCCCCAATGAATCCGACGCATGAGGTTCTACACCGAGTGCCTCTAAAAATCATCCAACACCATAGATGTCCGCCAACCATCATTTCCTCGGACCCTCTGCGAATCTGACTCTAAAGGATTCCTCTCGAGCCGCCAACCATCATATTTTATTATTTTATATTTTTGTATCCATCTTATTTTGTTATCTTCTCTTCCGTGCAGTTATTCGTCAAGACTAATGTGACGACACATATCTAACGGTGATTATCCTGGACTCTTTGAGATCTGAGATATGACACGAGGATCGAGCTCGATCCGCAATTGTAATTGCATTCAAATCCAAATTCGCGAATAGTTAACATGGGCGAATCCATTGAAGGTTGCCGTACAGAAGGGGAGTGATCAGCACTTGCCGACCTGCAATATTGTGTTTTCCAACTTTGATTTCAATTTTTGTTATTCAAAAACATTTTGCAACAAACTCATCAATTTATAATGTATTTTTATTTGCAAAATGCATAATCTTCCTGTCCTTATGGATTCGACCCTGACTTAACCTATACGTTGCATTGCACATAATATAGCTAAGTTCGGTAATTTATTTGTTCGATGCGTATTTTCGTGGGTTCTCAACTACTATCCGAGTGTAAAATCGAGTACCAAACCCTCGAAAATATGCCTCTACACTTACCCAAATTAATTTTAGCAAAAGTTAATCATATTTAGCTAAATTGTATTTTTCCTTGAAACCTAATCAAATGATGAATGCAAAATGTATTTTTTTTGAAATTTTTAGGTTTATAATGTAACAATGAAAAATTCACACTTTTTATGCTTTTTATACGATTTTTCACATAAACAAAATGCAAAAATTATGAAATTTTTACAGGAAGTTAAAAATAATGAAATGAAGATATTAATTATTTTGATTTGATAATATATAATTTTTATGAATTTTTTAAGTGAAATCAAGTGATTTTGAGTATTTAATTCCTAACTAATTCAAAATATTAATTTATGTAAAGAGCGATATATCACAAAAAGATATTTATATAATAAATCATGAAGACTTAAAATTTCATAAAAATAATATTTGTAGATTTAAATATAAATCATTTACTGAAATCACTCAATAATTTATTTAAGGTAACATGCACATCCTATTTAGATAATTTTTGGAAAGTAACTAAGAACATTAAAAAGCACCATCTTTGATTTTTGCACAATTTTTGGAGCAAGCATTAATTAAATATGAATTTAAGATCATAAATTGGGTAAACTAAGCAAATTTTCACAAAAATAATTTTGGTAATTACCCAATACTAACAAAATTATAAATAAATAGCCAAGAAATATAGAATTAATTGAGCTACAATGTGTTATTTTTATATTAATAAAATAATGCCAAAATCCAATCCAAAATGACTCTTAAACATAGGGACATCCGTTCAATTTATAATTTAAAATTAAACAACACAAACTGTGCTCAAGGGCACTTTTGCAATTCTGGAACTATGTAGGGAAAGTACACAATATTTATAAAATAAAAATAAAAAAGGGGGAGGAATCGACCTTCTCTTCATGGGAAATGTGGGTTCCAAGAATGGAACCAGCAACTAGGGTGTGGGCAGAGGCTGGTTGTGCGGTTTTGGAGGCGTGCAACAATGGTGGAGGACAACGGAGGGGCGACCGCGGGTGGGGGGCTGTAGATGCTGGTGATGTACGGATGGCGATACTGAATGGGGGATGTCCCAACGGTGGACGGTGGGGACACTGGAGATGAGGGTCATATGAGGCGCGGGTGGAGGTGCAACGTCCATGCGCGGGCAGTGCGCGATGGTGTGCGAGGCAAGGGTGGAGGTGCTATGGTCACGCATGGGCGGTGGCCGGTGGGGCATGTCCCCTGCTGTTCTTATTTTTTTTAATTTTCATTTTTTGTATTTTTTTAATTTTTTTGTTTCTAACTATGGAGGATGAAATGGAAAAGTGGTAGCGATTTGGTAAAGATGATCATGGTGGTGAAGTGATTATGGATCAAGATGGCAACAAAAAAAATGAATGATTTGGGTGAGGATTGTAGAACAACCAAACAAAAAATTATGAGATAAAACAATGAGAAAATGGAAAACTTACCTGTATGGTTCGTCGGATTGCAAAGCAGCTACGCTGAACTCCTGTCCTGGCCTTGAGATGCGCGACAGATGCGCCACGAAGCTGAGCGAGCTTGACTGGAAACTCACTACGCTGGGACAATGGTCACCACGGATCTTGCTTGAAGGAGGTTGCCACTTCATATCGTGGTCGAACATTATCACTAATCTATCTCGATGATACCTCTCCTTTCCTCTAAGAATGACAGATAGGGAAAAATGAAGAGTATGAAGGGAATAAAAGGAGGAGGAAGATTGAGAAATTAGAAACAAAGTGGGGTGGAAGTTGGGAAAGTGGGAGAGGTGCAGATAATGGGGGTTGTTGGAAGAAAAAATGAAATTAAATAAAATAAAGAAAATAAATAATTATAATAAGTAACTAAAGTTAATATAATAAATAATAAATAATAAATAAATAAGTCAACAAATAATACAAAAAAAGTAAATAGTTAAATAATAAGTAAAATAATAAATAAGTAAAATAAATAAAATAAAATAAAATGGGTGATACGTGGCGCTCCAAGAGCGGCCACGTGTTGCATCTAGAAAAATAAAAAATTATATATAAACAAAAAATAAAAAATAATAATATGGGTCAAATAAAAAATTGGTTAACACGAAAGTTGCTCGTCTCGACGAGATCTACAACTTTCGAAGGATCAAAAATTAAAATAAATCATCTATACAAAAAATATTTTCTATAGATATAAAGTACCAAATTTTTGTATTTTGCAGATTTTTTAGCATTTTAAAAATAAGATAAAAATCAAAAATAAAAATCAATGAAAATTTACATCTTAATATTTTTTTTTGAGTTTTTAATAACTAAAAAAATAAAAAAGATAAAATAAATAAATAAATAAATGGGACATATGTACAACATACAATGAGGGGCCCAAAGCCAAAGATTCACATACGAACTCTTATTCTTTTGAATTTGTTCTTGTTTTGACGGTAATTGAACTTATATTAATTCAAAAGTGAGTAGGGATCCATAGGAGATGTATGAGAGAGATGTTCACATTTTAATGTTCTTAGTCTCAAACTAGAGTCTGGGTTTTATTGGTGAATTTTATATTAATATTGTTTTATATTTTTTATTTATTAGTGTTAGTAATATATACACTATAGAGTTGATTTTATTCAATTCCGAGTTAGAGAAAAATAAATAAAAATAATGAAAATATGGTAAATATACATGTGATATTTACAAGTGAATTTAGTTTATTTATTTAATGCAAATATGCATACTAAAATGTAGATAACAATTTTAAATGCATGAATGAGAACAATGCAAAATAAATGGAGAATGAAGCTAATTACTCGTGAATAAAGCTCTATTTTCGAATTTTAGAGTGATGAATCAAAGGTTCATCTCTAGCCGAGCCAATTTATTTCGCTCATTCTGTTCATCGATCATCCCTATTTTGTAAACAGTCTTCTATACTTAGGATTAAGTGATCCTAAGTATAGGGAAGACTATCGACTTCTTATTATTTTAGTCATTGTAGTATAAACTTTCCTATACTTAACACACGAGTTATGCCTTCCTTTTTCTCTCTGACCTATGAGGACATAGCTCAATCTAAGTATAGGAGGTTGTATATATGTTGCATATACTTTAGCCATAACTTATACATTTGTATTTTTGAATAATATCGATAAAATACTATATGAATCAAAATGTACAATAAATCAGCTGTTAAGAATATACCTATATAAGCTGGTATAAAGTTTTAATATTCTTTGTATGTACTAATTAATTGACCAATTTTAAATTTTTTGCAAAATGATTTGAAAAATGGTTGTAAAATGCTTTTAAAAATCTTTTCAAAACCACTTGTAAACATTTTGCAAAATATTTTCGAACCTTCGTAAAAATCTTTCATAAATACTTGTAAAAACTTGTTTCATTTATTGGAATAAATATATTGAAAATTCAGTTTGCAAATGATTTAGAAAATGGTTGTAAAAATATTTTGAAAATTTATCTATATTGTTTGAAAATCACTGCAAAATGATTCTCAAATTTTGAAAGTGCTTGCAACATTTTTGTAAAAATTATTTTCAATATAAAAGATTTCAAATATTTGTTAATATATTTTCAAACTATTTTGAGAACCTTTTACATAATTCTTTAAATGCCTTGTATGCTAAAAACTGTAAATAATAACTAACATTTGACTAGTAAATTTGCAGTGTGAGTCCAACATGTAATTCATGTAAATATAGATGCACTTCTGTGTAAATATCTACATAATTATTCCACTAATCTTTATTTTAAAATCTTTAAAAATTTGCAAAATCCAAAACCCATAAAATTTTCTAAAAAAATAAAAATTGCATAAATATTTGCAAGATTTCTTCAAAAATATATAAATAGTTCAAAATGAAAAAATATTTGCACAAAAATATTTTCTTGCATTGTACTTAGAATTTGCAGTTTTCGAAATAATCAAGACAATTGAACAAGTCTAAACAAAGTCTAAAGATTGGAGCTTGGTATATACCTTAGTCCACTTAATTTCAGAGGCACCATTGAGGACTGGAATTGAGATACTTTAGGACACCTTGACTTAATTCTTTAGGTTCCATGAGACTATGTTAATGAGTCGATTCAATGTGTCTAACTAGAACCTTTCATGTCATTTGTATGACTCTTGAGACAGTGGCTTGACTAGAAACCTCACACTTAACACTTATCTCATCCCAGATGGATTGTTGAAAGATCTTAGAGTCCAAGTTGGGACGATGCTAAGCCACTTCGACAAGGGTGGTTCATGGACCATTCTTGGGTATTGTTGAAAGCAGTACTTCAACCCACTTCCCCTAGTAGTAAGGATATCTGGTGACTGGAGACTATATTGAAATAATGCTTCAGATGAGGAATGGTCTACTAGCACAACTTTTTTAAAGACCCCTTAACATGGATGGACCGAAAGATTCTATATCCGTTAGGGAACAACAAGAATGTAGAGCAATGCAATACAATGAAATAATACAAAAGAAGCCTACACCAAAAATTCCACAAAAATTTGAGCTTCCAGAAAAAGCCTTCTTCTTGGTGAAGACTTGGTTATGATGGCCAAGCTTCATAAGGGAATGAGACTACATTGGTCCATTCCCACTTCTTTTCCCATTCTTCTAGCTTCTCCCCCATTTTAGTTGTGAACTTGCATGCACCTGACCTTAGAAGGAAATATATGTCTCCATGAGAATGAGTTGCTAGAGGAGGAGACTCGTTGATAGTTCGGTGGTTTTTTGGGAAGAGATAGCAAATTCACATACATGGTTCTACCATTTCAAGGTTGCAAGAGTATACGTGAAAGGATGGTTTTGACCAGACTGTGAATTGAACTAGATAATAAGATAATGGAATCTAGGGGTTGTTGTGTCACACTTCCTAATCATAATGCGATTTTGAACAAACCAAGAATCCAAAGGCATTAATTGAGCTCCATACTTTGATTTCAAAGACAAGTTCAAGAGTCAAAATTTTTCCATGTTCTTTCTTTTTCTTTTATTTATTTTCTTTTTATGCACTTATTATCATAAGTGTTTGCTAGAGACTAGAAATGGCAAGTATGGGTGGTGATGAATCTCCATATTTCATTTTAGCCTTAAATCCCTAGCTAAATACATGTATATAGCATTAGTTTTATCAAAACAACACATAATTTCATATTTATAGACATTCTATAAAATACTATATTTAATTTCAAAATATAAGAATAGAAGAAAAAAAGGAAAAGATTGAAGTATCAATAACACTGAGTGGCCCTAAACCCCAAGATCCGGTCATCATGATGACTTGGTCAATAAGGAATAAAGTAGGGGGAGATAGAGCATAGAACATGTATAGAAAACCACACAAAACCCTAATTTGATTTGACAATGAATATGTTTTGAGGATTATTTTATTTTTATTATTTATATATTAAATAATAAAACCCTCACCATGAAAGTTATATAAAAATAACAAAGAAAAATACAATATTGATGTCACTAAAAGAGAATGCACAAAGTACATTGGACACAAATGATAGCCATAAACAAAACTTTATAGTCCTATATCTTCTTCATACAAACTAAAAATTCACCAAAATCACCTTTATTGTTCATAAAATTAAATTATATTTTTAATTTCGTGTTAAGATACAAAAGTTGGCTTTTGGGCCATCATTGTGCAACATACTTGTATATAATATTCAATATATTTATTCTTTATATTTTTAATATTATTATATTTTTACACACTTGTAATTATTATTTAAAATGTATGTAAATAAAAATTAAAATAAAACTATTAAAAATTCACTAAAAATAAAGTATTATAATAGGTAAACTATACACAATATATAATACATATACATGTTTATTTAAGTAAATAAATAAATTCAGAAAAATACAATAAAAATAAGTAAATGTGTATTAAAATAAGTTATAAATATATAAATTGTGTATAAAATAGTAAACTATAAAATACAAATAAAATTAAAATATCCTAAAATAGAGTTATATATACCTATATATACGTGTAAATATTAGTATGTAATAAATTAACTTGTAAAAATAAATAAAAATAAAAATAAAGTACTACATAAATTAAATAAATCATTTACTATTTTCATATCATTTATTAAGGGAATTAATACCTAGAATTCTTTCGTTGGTCCATGTGGACCAACTATAGCACCCCATGCGTTGACCTCAGTCAACTGCATGGTCCTCGCCTCCCACCTTGTCGAAAACTTATGAGCTTCTTAGTCGATTTCCACTCCATCTCCATGCCTCCATATTCATCAAGCAGTCCACCTTCTTGCTGCCTACTCTTCCCTCTACCTCTCCATACCCTGAAATCTCACTAACTAATGTCCTCCTCCATGCAATCTCCGCCACTTTTACCTAAACTCCATCTATAAACAACCCCTAATTTCCCCCTTTCTCATTTTCATCCTCCTCTCTCGGTCATAACCCTAAAAGGAGTCCTCGGTTGACCCCCTGGTGACAACATGCATCACTCCCCTTCCTTCACAGCATGGATAAGGTTGAGGTTGAAGAGGTCCAAGCTCCACCAATGAACCTTCTATGAGCTTCCTTTGCTCCTTGTTTCCCATAGGTGCGAGCTATTAAATTAGGTTTTCATTATTTCTTTTCATTCTATTAGCTTTGAAGTAGCTTTACTACTTTAGTTTTGTTAACTAGTCTTTAATTTAACTTAATTTTAAGAAGCAAATTTATTTGAGCACTAGGTTCCTGCCCCAAATTCGCCACCATCCCTCTATTTTGACTCACTATTTTCATCCCATTCCTCACCCTTGTGCTTCTCAATTTGCCCCCCTCATTTTCTCCTTAATCTTGCATGGATCAAACGGATCGAAGTTTTCACCTCCGTTGGAGCTCCACCGATCCGCTATCCCCTTACATACTTAGCTACAAGATAGGATGGAGAAGAACCCTCTCATTGTCTCATTCATTTTTTTGCAAGTCCACGTTCGAAGTAGCCACTTGGAGCGGACATCTGATATCCTAATAGATCCCTAGGTGTGTTGAAGCACCATGGTTCCTTCAATGGACACCGGGCACCTATAAGCACGATAAGGTTCCAAGAACATGAATCAGCCGTCGGAAAGACAATAGGTGGGTGGAACGAGAAGATTTGGTCGATCGAAGGTCGAGGAAGAAGACATTCTTCCCCGTTCTTCCACTGACCTCCTTAGCCATCCGATGAGGGCCCTACTCAAGTTGTAATCTCAGCCCTCCAATCTAGGTCGAAGTGAGTCCCCCCCTCCATCCATCACACCACATGGTGTATGCACAATGCTCCGATAAGTGGGGGTAATTGCATATGAACCCCTACCATTTTTCAATAAAGTCATGTAAATATTTAAGTGTGCTTTATATTTTCCTTAAAAATTGCATGGACCTCCTTTGCCTTATTATTTATTACACATAAGACCAATGCCAACACACCTCACGTGGCGACCCAGTGAGGTGAGCAAATTGCAGCAGAAACCTCTCAGGTTTCATTATTTATTTTTAATATTTAAAAGTTGTATAATAGTGTTAAACTTTAGGGTTATTTGCACGAAGACCTCAACTTTTATTTTTTGTTGTAAATATACACATGCTAATGCATTGTATTTATTTTTTCGAATTTCTATTTTATTTTAATATCTTTCTAATTTTTAAATTCTTGGAAAAATCTTGGTATATACTTAATAAAATATTTTTCACGCAATATTTTTTCGCATTTAATTGCATTTTTATTTATTAAAAATCATCTGGAAGCTATTTATTACACGTTTAAATATAAAAATATAAAACTTATAAAACCAATTCTATAAATTCCAAAAAATACCTATTATATATACATTATTGTATAATATGACTTCAGACCAAAATTCATAAAAAATAAAAGAAAAACCTTAAAATTGAAAAAGTCTCCTAACCTTGTAAAAATTAGCAAAAAATTCTATACAATTCAAAAAAAACTTTTTTATTTTATAATTGTATTCATAGTATATAGTATATATTAAAATTAGTTTTGGCAATTTTTGACATATTTATCTATTTTAAAACTCAAAATAATCCGGCTTATCATTATAAGTCGCTACTTTGACATTTTAAATCAATTAAAAATATCAAAAAAATACAAGAAAAATTCCAAGAATAGAAAAAAATATTTAGAATATAAAAACATTTCATTTTGTAATTTTTCATACATATAGCTATATATATAATTTGAAAATCCTATATAATATATCATCTATATTAGTTTTATTATTAATTATCAATACCTTATAACTTTTAAAATCCCTTAAAAATAAAAGGACTATAATTATTTGTATTATTTATATTTTTTTATATATTTATAGTATTTATTATATGTATCATATATAAAGTATTTAATATTGTACATGTTATTATATATAGATATACACAAACTTATTATCTCTTAAAAAGGAAAATAATAAAAAATCAGAAAAATATAATAAATAAAATAGAACTTATAAAATTTAAAAATAAAAACATTAAAAAATCCATAAAAATTAAATATAATTAAAACCCCACAACAAAAGCTAAAAAGTGCAAAAATACTTGGTTATTTTCATTAATAGATAATAATTATCATATTTCCCTTGCTATTTGTGGTTTGACACTATACACCTATTCACTATAAACAGATTTTGTGGAATTAAAATAATAATAATTTTGACTCACACATTTGCATTGAATTATCATACACTTTGGGTTAATTATTTGTTTGAATTGGTTGATTGGGATCCGACATCGTGAGAGTAATCATTACAGGAATTGTTAGATCCAACTTATCGAGCATGGCAGACTCTCCAAGACTGGGCATTAGGGTCCCCGTTCAGCCTCTTCATCAGGACCATAGACATTTACTACTTGCACTATATAAAATATATTACAGAGGGTACTATTATAGTGGGTTTTTTCCTTCGCACACAATAAAATCTCTTTTGAGAGTTATCAAGTAAGATTACGTTTGCACATGAAGTGATGCTACTGATAAGCACTGAATTCCGAGGGTCGTACGTTTTCACAAGGCGAAATCGCAATCGTTGTATTTACCACTAAAAAGACCACGATTAATCAACAATGAACCCATTATGAAATATTAGCGGTCCATGAAGAAAATGTTGAGTTATAATTTATTATTCTCTTTAAAACAAAATGTATAACATGTAATCATGTGAAGATCTATCCACAGAGAGCAAACCAAGTAGCCTATGATTATTGCTAATCAATGCGTAATGTGTTCAAACTTGTCTTATATCTCCCCTTTTTGTGGGTTTTTTATTTTGATATTTTTATGGATTTTAATTTTTATATTTTTTGTTGTTTTTATTTTATAATTTTTATTTTCTCTTTATATTTTCTAATTTTTTATTTTCTAATTCTTTTTAAATACATAATACCATATTAAGGCTATGTTCACAACATAGAGGAATATAAATTATAAATACTAGAAAAAAATAAATTAAATATAGAAAAAAAATTTATTTTGGGTTATATATATTTTTCTAATGTTTATTGTGATTTTTCTAGAATTTTTGCTAATTTTTATGGATTTAAGTCAAAAATATCTCAAATCAAGGATTCAATAAATGATATGAATTGACTTGGAGATTAAAAATAGAAAATAAAGTCCAAAATTCTACAAATCAATTTAATAGATAGATATTAATATAAATAAAATTCAAAAATAGAAATAGATCTTTTTGGGATTTTTGTGATTTTTCATATTTTGTAAAGGATTTTTGATATTTTTAATTTTTATTCTTTTCTATTTTTAGAGATGTTTGGTCTAAATTAATAAATACTAAAATAGACAACATATATTTTTTTGAGGATTTTTCAAAATGTTTTCTATTTTTTGTATTTTCCGATTCAAACAGGGAAAATCTGCTCATTCAATTTTTGATAAATCGTTAAAATGCCCAAAATGCCAACATAAATATGTAGTTTGAAAATACATGTTACCAGTCATCTAACTCTATTTTTGCATAATTTTAGGAACACGAGTGCTACTTTTATAAATGAAATCCAAGCACCAAAAATACATGAACTGGGGAGGGTATATTTGCAAATAAAATAAATGATAATTCCTCATGTGCATTTTTCACAAAAATATACAATGTATATTAAATTTTATTGGACCAAATAAAAATACAAAAACTCACAATGGTATACATGCAATTTGCCAACTCATGTGGGACTACACATGAGTTGAGCTGGATTGGACCAAAGTGTAATATGTAATAACTATAAGGGTCTTAGTGCAAAATATTCACATTTATTTATACTATATATTTTATTTACAGAACTAACAAATAAATGCAAAAAAATGGTGGGGCGAGATTGGCAGTTTACCCTAATAGGTGTAGAGATGGACAGCGCGAAGCGCCTCACTTATGCATGTGGCAGCAATCTAATGAAGCATGATAGTTTGATGCAGGACATCGGTGGTTAGATCGCAGGAGGCGATCCGATGACTGTGGCTCAGGATGATATGAAGTTTGTTGCTCCATGCGAAGAATAACTCCAGATCGAATGGCTCTGAGTGCATCAGGAAGAACAAGGAAATGGGCTTCCTTGGAGCTCCATAGATTGGACCTAGCAGCCTCCTCCAGCTACCAATCCCGCTGTTGAAGTGCTTGAAGGCTCATTGACTGTGTTCCCTGGCAATTGACAACACCAAAAGGGTCCGCGGCTCGCTGGTTGTGCCCTAGAGGTCAATTGTTCCTGTAGGGGTACATGAACCTCAAAGTCCTCCAAGATGGGTCCTTCAAGCGTTGGCACCTGCATGAAAAGGTTTAATGGCTTTAGGTGAATCGATTCAACCATGAATGAAGCTAGGATGAACAATGGATTAGGTGAGCAAAGAGGATCCAATGAGTCACAGAGGATGACCCTCGATTTGCAGATCCATAATGGATCCGGTTGGACTGATGGGTTGATTAGATGAAGAAGATTTTGGGAAATGATATGAGGTGAACGTAGAGGTCGGATGTCGTGGGAATCACAGTGGACTGGTCGGAGTCCTAATGGCTCCGGTGAGTGAACTAATTAAACTTCTGCTAAACCTATTCACTTAAAGGCTAATCTAATCATGGAAATAGAAATGCATGATTAAAATCTATCTAGAAATGTAAAAGGACACATCTCATACCTGCTTTGGGAGTAGGGAGCAGATGTGGTCGGAGAAGCACCGTGGACCGTCGCCTCTTCCTTGCCACGCTGCCTCCAAGCGCGGAGAGGATCCCAGCTATCACCTGGACCTCGACATACATGCAAGAACACTGGGTGAAGCTCGAAGGGGGATCGAAAAATGAAGGACAAAGTTGGGGTTTTATTTATAATCAGGGCTAGAGGTTCTTATTGTCTGAGGATTTAGGATGAATAGATGACGCATACAAGGTTTTAGAGGGTATGGCGTGGATTAGGTATGATCTGAGAGGTGTTTGGTGAAAGATCCTTTCAGATCTGAGTGACGAGAAGTCCAGCAAAAGGGTGCAAAATCAGGGAGACGTCATCTGTGTCAAGTCAGCCCTCCTGGGGAGGTAGTTGACCAGGGGTCAACAAAAGGAGCCATGCGATTGGGCCACATTAGCCTAAGTCATGACACAACATGGAATTTTATTCCAAAATAATTAATTATTAATAGTAAATGGATTTTTTAATTGTAATTTATAAAATAAAAAATGTTTATTATTTTACTTAGTATTTTAATGTGATTTTTATTTTTTTGGATTTATTTATTACAAGTTACTTTTGAAGGTATATTATATATATATATATATTCATCTATGTTTTGTATATTTTAGTTTTATTTTGTATTTTTTGATATCAACATTTTATTTTCTTATTTTATATCTTTATAACTTATTTTTAGGTATATAAATATATTTTTATTATATTTTTTTGATGTTATTTGTATGCTTAAATAAATAGGTATAAAGTATATATAATATAAGTATTTTATTTATGTATTTTGTATACTTATTTTATTTTGTATTTTCTTTATAGATTTATTTTATTCTATATCTTTACATATATTGTAAATAATATATACAAAATAATAAAAATATAAAAAGATAAAAATAAGAAAGAATAAATAAAATTACTATTTTATTCGTGTGTATAGTACAATAAGGATCCAAAATCTAACTTTCACATGCTAACTCCAAATTAAGAGAAACCACCTTCATTAAATAGCTTATTAGAAGTTATATACAATTAAACGTGTTTTTGATACATTTTGAGTTTTTATTTAGCAGATATGGGTCTGGAAAGTACAGATTTTGGATTCTTATTTTGAGTATAATTTGTACATTGTATATTATCTTCGTGTAAACTCAATTCTATGTTTTTATATGTATTGTTATCTACAACTTCCATGTACAAATTTTATTGATTTTATGAATAAATAATAAAGAATAAAATGAGTCCCACAAGTGATGAATAAAAGAATGACGGTTTTATTTTGTATTTAGGTTATCTTCCCCTACTTTATTTTTTGTTGACCAAATCAATTCTTAACTTGATCTCGGGATTTATAGTCATAAAATACCTTCGATATTTTATTCTTTTTCTTTTCTTTCCTTTATTCTATAATTTTGGCATTAAAATAGTATTTTATATACAATAGTTGGAATAAATAATGAATGTTAATATGTACAAAATAATGCTATTTACATGCATTAGCTAGAGTTTTTAAGATCAAAATGATATATAAATGTGATGTAATGGAGATTCATCCGTTACTCTTTGATTCAAAGTAGAGCACCACTAGAAGGTTGTTTTGTCAAGAGAACGAAGAGAAAATATTAGAACGGGACGTTCTAGATCGTGGTTCTTATATTCCAAAAGGTTCCCAAGTTGATATCAAAACATGGTTCTCTCAAGTTTTAATTTTTAATTGACATTGGATTATTGCTATTGTTGCACAATTCAATATCTTTTCTTGTGTCTATCTAGCAGCTGGCTTCGGATTCTTGTACATCAGCGACACTAAAATTGACAGATTCATCGATACTAACAAGAAATAGAAGCTCTTGTATTATTTAAAAAATAATTCATTGTGATTTCATAATAAATAATATGTTTATATATACTAATAATAATAATGGATGATAGAATGAGACTCTCAATATAGACCCGATTTATTAAAATGTAATAACAGATGTAGTATTTATAGTGAAACTAGATTATAAATATAAATAAAATTGCAATAAAAATATTCATGATGCATATAAAACATGTAATTACGCAGCAATGGCATTGAAAAATATACATTGTTCTTAACCAAATTTTAAAAACTCATAAATTTTGAGTAGGAAAATCCCGAAAATAAAGTTTAAATCTAAAATCACGTCCCTTCCATCTTTTTGGATCAAGTTTTAAGCAAATGAAGGACATAAACACTCAAGGTCGTTCCTTTGATGGGTTTTCCAGGGAAGCCCCAAGTTTTGAAGGAAAACCACATTTCAGGTTTTCCTACAAAATCCTCATTTCTACACCGGTAGATCCCACAACTATATTTTATTGGGATATTTACACCCATAACCCTGAGTAATCTCGTAGTTACCCCAAGAGCCCTGCGCAAGCACGAATTACACCCAGAACCCCGAATAATGTTTAACCCTTACATTACATAACCCTGAGTCAAGTTCTGTTTTGATTCTCAGTTAACTTTGACGGGAAAAATAATATATTGACAATTTTACCCTTCCAAACACATCATACTTATAACATCATGCCATTATTTAGATCACACAAAATCATGTCCTCCTCTCCCTTGAAAGTTGCCCGCTCTCTCCCGCTCGTCCAGACAAACTACCCTGCTCTGCCCCGTGCCTCCGCCCCCACCTCGCGAGCTCCAGCACCCCCCTCGCCCGCCGACAAGCTCCACCCACGTCTCCGCCCCCAGCTTGCGACCTCCAGCACCCCCCTCGCCCGCCGGCGAGCTCCACCCACGTCCCCGCCCCCAGCTTGCGAGCTCCGCAAGCGAGCTCCAGCTGCCCGCCCCCTTCCCGCACCTCCGCCAGGCATCCCCCCTGCTCCTGGAACCCCTCACGTGCCCGCAATCCCGAACCCCCACCCATGTGCTCCAGGAACCCCCCCCCCCCGTCGCGCTCCGTGCCGCAAGCTCCAGGCCTCCCTCCCCCCAGCGAGCTCCATCCGTGCCCCCTAGCTCGCGAGCTCCAGAACCCCCCTCCCCTCAGCGAGTACCATCCGCGCCTCCGCCTCCTGCAAGCGAGCTCCAGCCGCCCGTCTCCTCCCCGCACCTCCACCAGGCATCCCCCGTGCTCCAGGAACCCCTCGTGCGCCCGCAATCCCGCACCCCCTCCCCCGTGCTCCAGGCACCCCCCACACCCTGCTGCGTCGCAAGCTCCAGACAAACCCCCCACCCCCGCTGCGTGCCGCAAGCTCCAGGCCTCCCCCCAGCCTCCGCGCGCCCGCAATCCCGCACCCCTCCCCCGACAGGCCCCCTCCCCAGCATGCCGGCAAGCTCCAAGCATAACCCCACCCGTCGCGCTCCATGCACCCCCACACCCACAAGCTCCAGACAAACCGCTCACCACTCCCCCGCCGCGTGCCCGCAAGCTCCAGGCCTCCCCCCACCCCCGCGCGCCCGCAATCTCGCACGCCTCCCCCAGCGCTGCCTTGAAGCCCCCACGCCCCTCCCGTTCCAGAAAGCCTGCAACCAACACTATTCGTTACCATATTCGTTTTCACATTTACCATATCCGACCCACTACGTCCAGCAAGTCCCGCCACCTTTGCAAGTTATTTTTCTTTTATTTGTTACTTGTGATTAATCCTAGCCGTTCAAAAGTGGATTGGTTAGATTAACTCACTCACATAATTGAGTTAATGAATCAAACTAACGGAAGGTTATGTGTGTAAAACGGAACATTATTGGAGGTCTTCGGTGTAATTCGTGATTACAGAGGGTTTCCGGGGTAATTACGAAGTTACTCAGAGTTATGGGTGTAAATATCCCTATTTTATTTCCTCTTTTGTAGAACCTTTTCAAAAGTCACTCTCTCTCGTTTAATACATCAAAAAATTTTTTTCTCTTTCATTCATTCCAACAAAAAAATAAAGTAGACCATATTATCTTCGAAAAAAGTATAAAATACTCAATTTATAATCACTTTTCTAAACTTCAATATAATCATATCATATCATATCCTAACAACAAACCTTTAATCCAAATAGCAAAACACATAAAATGCTACCCACTATTAACCTGCTTTTCCAAAAGTCTACTCAAAGTTCTCCCCGAGTCAGGTGTGACTCTGGTAAAGGGGTTGAAACATATGATATCAGATATATACACAAGAATCTACCTATTTTTATATGGCTATTGATACGAGGGAACGATTCAGGGACGAGCCATTGCATGCGAGCTATACACTACGTCAAATATTATATGTCAAGCTTAAACTCATGCTATAAATGCCTAGCTTTTGCTCCGATTCACTACGGTAACTATAGCAGGTAGAAGCAAATGCTGTAAATTTGAAGCGTGCATGGGTAAGAACCCACGCTATAAATAAATAACATGCCTGAATATCTGCTCTAGGCATAGCGTTTCGGCTCCGGGTCATGAAATGAAGAAAATATTTTATAAAGTTTTAGCAAAGATCAATTTGAATATAAAAGAGCTGGCAGTGATAGTAACGTGTTTAGGACTTGCAGTAGAGTACAGTGGATAAGTTTTTCCAATTTATTTGAAGTACCAGTCTCCTTTTAACAACAAACTATTTACTTGGTGGCTTTGGGCCATTTCGGCAGCTGTTGTAACTCTTGTTTGTATCTCTGAGCATCCTCGATCATCCTATCCATCTCCTTACGAGGAAGCCTACTGGACTTGTCAGCTGCGATCCTTGCTGAAATCATTAGAATGCCGTCCTCGTCAATATGAATGGTGAGTACTCTTGGTTTGGACTCCAGACCATGCATCTCAAATCTGCAAAGAATCTTCTTCTCCTCCGCCAGTCCTTTCTCTCCCTCGTAGACCGCGAGACCTACACAATCGGGATCCGTGTACGCCTTCTCTACCGTAAAAGGGATGGGCGTGTTTCTCGGTACCTCGGCGATCACGTCTCCTCCGGCTGTTTCTATGCGAAGCGAGAGACGTGTAACGTCAACAAGCACGAGTTGATTGGTGCCCCCGGCCAGCATTGCGGCACCGTCTGCCACCGATTCCGTTGCATGTAGCGAACAACATGGGGCCTTGCCGTTGAAGAAATCTTTCATCATCTCCCGGATCTTCGGGATGAGAGTAGATCCACCTACGAGAACCACCTCGTGGATGGTATTCTTGCCCATCTTAGCTTCATCCAAGCACTGCTGCACCAGCTTGAAGCACCTTTGAAACAAGTCCATGTTGAGTTCTTCGAACTTAGCACGGGAGATTTGCTCGTACAAGTTGATACCTGGGAGAATCGAGCTCGCGCAAACTGTAGCTGTTTCTGAATGCGAGATGAACTTCTTGGCCTTCTCGCATTCTGCTTTTAGCCTTCTAAGGGCTGCGGGGACATCTCTTATACCCTTACGGCCTTGTACATCCTTCCTGAGGTCTATGAAGTGATCCATCAGGCGATTGTCGAAGTCTTCCCCTCCGAGATGGGTATCTCCGGCAGCGGCTCTTACCTTGAGAGCACCGTGTCCGTCAAGCTCCACAATGGAGACATCACAAGTTCCACCTCCAAGATGGAAGATGAGAATTGACCTCGTAATGCCATCTCTGCAGAGGCCTTCATTGCGAAGGCCATATGCCAAGGCCGCTGCGGAGGAATCGTTAAGAAGACGCACGTCCTTGAATCCAGCAACTGCGCTAGCAGTTTTCGTAGCTTCCCGCTGCGCATCGTTGAAATATGCAGGAACTGTGACGACTGCCTTGCTCACGGGTTGACGGAGAAAGTTCTCCGCTGCGTCTTTCATTCGGGAAAGGATCATCGAAGAAATTTCCTCCGCATGAAAGTGCTTCATCTTCTCCCCTGGCTGGACTACGATGACGGGTCGGTCATCTTCTCCGGCAACAACTTTGAATGGCCAAAGCTTCGTGCATCTTTGGATGGTTTCTTCGCTAAGCCTCCGACCAAGAAGTCGTTTTGCAGCTTGCAGAAGAAAAAGGAATGGAACAACACGTGTTACGTTGCATTCCAATGACATATATAAACAATATCTTTTCAATTTCCCGCTTTCATCATATGATGTAATAGTGAGGGTTTTTTTAAATAATTATTAAAAAATCGAAATTAATTAAATATGTATGATTAAAAAATTTAAAAATATCTATCAATCGACATCTAGGGTGCTAATTTAGGATGCCTCCTAGAAATCGGTACCTTAAGTGCCAATTTGGGAGGTTGGCGTTGAAAAATTGCTAACGGTTCTCTCTCTCAAATCCCTTATAAATACCTCCCCCATTCTCCTCAGTCTTAACACATCTATCCCCTCTCTCATTCCACATCTTCCTCCCTTAATCATCTTCTCTCATTTCTTATAATCCATATTCTAAAGCGATTTCGTCTCTACCAAACTGCTATTCTTATTCTAGTAAGAATAAGATTTAGACTATTTTTCGTGAATTTTTTTTGCAGATTTTTATCAACAAAGATGATATACTAATGCGGATATTGGATTATATTTATTTTTTTCAATTCTGATAACACCTCTATTTGAAGACACACGTCATTTATGTAACTTTACATGTATTAACTTTTTTTGTAAATGTAATCATTAATTAGATGTGCAAAATTAGATATATTTAAAGAAATTTAGTTCATTTAAATGTACATTAAGTTAGGATCTTTTATACATTACAATTGCAAGCATTTGTGTTTGAAACTTTTTAGGAAGATCTACCCTATAGAAGTTGAAATAAATTAAATGAAATTTAGAAATTATTATTAATATCAAATAGATTAAGGCCAAAAACCTTATTATCATTGCTTGCACTTATATTTGTATTTGGACTTAGTCATGTTTTAATTACTTCTCATTTAGATTTGGAATCGAACGCCGAGAGGGTCTCTATACATCGCTTGCAGGACTCACTTTGGTGAGCACCGAAGAGTTCTCCAAGATCGAACTTTTGGATTTCATCTCCAAGTGATTAGTATATTGTGTCTATTAAAAAACATTTTTTATTATTTAAATAATCGATATTAGAGATGGCATTCGAGTGAAATGTAAAAGATTGTTATTCACTTAATTCAAATAAACTAATCAAATCATTTATTTGATTCGTAGAGATGGCATCCAATACCGCTCATATCTTATTATATTGGGGCGGATCGGTTAGTGTCTCTGATGACCATGTAGAATATATTGAGGGCAAGAAACGTATGGTTATATTACCATGCCAATTAACATATCTTGATTTACTGGCTCGAGTATCTGAAGCCGCTGATCTTCCGATCGATCAGTATATACTTACATTAACGTGTAAGTGGTTGTATGAGGGATCAACATTCTTCGCAGTATCAATTCACGATGATGAATCCACATTAGCAATGATGAGTTCAATTATTAATGTGAGATTTATTCACCTTTTTGTAGAAGCTACCCCTTTTGCTATGGAAAATATACCGTCGTCATCGAGGTAAATAATCACATTTAAATTAAGGAATAATATTATATCTTCTTTATCTAAACTGATAAATATGTAAATTAATCAGACCAATAAATGAGATCATGTTTGAAGATATCGAAGTTTCCTTACAAGTAAATGTTGAAGATGAATTAGAGACAGAAATATCTGAAGAAGAAAGTAAGGAGTTTGGAAATGAATCTCAAACATTAGAAAAAATATAGGTGGTAATAGTTATCATGATTTTGAATATGGTTCACTAGTTCTAGCCTTAGAAAATGAGGAAATGGAGAACTCATATTGTGCTAATAATGAGGATGCTGAAGATGAACCGATGGAGGAGTTACCACACGTGTTTGATCACGAAATTGTAGAAGCAAAAGATGTAGCCTTTGTAGTGAGACAATTTGATCCCACCGATGATTCTGGATTAAGTTAATTGTTTGGTAGGAGTTATAAATCGAAAAATAGAGTTTGGAAATTATGTGCATTATAAATCTAAGGCCTCAAACAAGCAGATTTTGACTGTTGTTTGCATTTATGAAGATTGTGGATGGTGTTTGCATGCATCAAAAAGGAAATCTCGAAGGGACTGGTACGTTTCAGATATAAAGGGAAGCATACATGCAAAAATCGTATCCTTTTAGTGAAACATCGTCAATGCACATCTATTTTTTGTAGCGCAATACACATTAACTTCTTTTAAAGCACAAGTTAGTATGATCCCAGGAGCAATTATGTACAAAATAAAAGATGTATTGAAGACTGAAATTAACTGCATGATAGCTCGAAATGCTAGGCGGCGTGCAATGGATATTGCTTATGGGAATGAGGTCGAGTCATATCATGATATTCGAAGAATAATTCGTGCTTTAGAATGACATAACCCTAGAACCTACACGTGGTTCAAGACACAAGAAGGCCAAACGAAAGTACTATACATTTTCAGATATTGTTTGTATCATTTGGATAGTGTCGTAGAGCATTCAAATTTTGCCGACCTATTTTACGTATTCACGGAACACATTTGTATGGTAGATACGCCGGTCACATGTAGTGGCCACAACGATATATGTAAATAATGGTCTATTTCCGCCCGCATTTGCTATAGCTGAAAATAACAAGAAAATTACGACATGGAGATAGTTTCTGAATTTATTAAGAGAGATCATTGATCGTCGGGACATATGTTTTATCAGTGATCGATTTCCTAGTCTGAATGATGTTGTGAGTGATTTATTTCCACCGAAAGAGGGATTCACTCATCATCATTATCTCATACATATGCGTGCAGACATGCAGAGAGTTGGACATAAGACTCGTACAGTTCAAAATAGATTCTACGCCGCTAGAGAGGAGCCATATCAGAATAAATTTAACAGTATGATGCGAGAAATTAATATACTCGACAGAAATTTAAGAGTATCAACTTAAATGGCCGAGAAAATGAATGCATGCGTGGTTTTATTCAAATGAAATATTTTGTATGTCCACATGTTATAGTCGAAGCTTCACATACGCGCAAACATGTGGATAACTATGATCTATGTTCACAGTATTATTCCAACGATTACTATCGTTAAGAGTACAACTTCATCTTTCATCCCATCCTAGATAGATGTTATTGGGGAGTAGAAGACGCCACTATTATGATACCTCCAATAATCGAGAAGAGAAATGCCGGACGACATGTATAGGGAAGATTTAGAAATGAAATGGTTGAAATGTGCGTACGAACGAAATTATATAAAATCTACAAGCAAATAAGACACAATAGATTAAGTTGTCCACACAGAACAAATGAATAAATGGATAGATTACAATTATCTATAAGGATATTTTAACTGCATAATTTATATTTCGTTTGCAAATAAATTTACAATTAATGTTTTAATGAAATTTATAATTGTTAATGTAGATGGCACAGATGGATAGAGTTCCTATACCCGTAGATACCTTAGTATTGTATGTGCATAATGAGCATCAATCATCACAACCTACTAGCTCGGTAAACAATTAAATAAGTTTTAGAATTTTCCATTTGGTTTATACTGTTACTTATGTTTTGTTCAACATATTTTACAGAATCGATTTTTTTGAATATAATGAGTTACTAAACAACATTTCTGACAAGAAGAGTGTAGTAATAGAACGATTGTTAGAAGCATCGGGTTTCTCATGCGTAGTGAATATGAGAAGATTACAATTGGATCCTTCATTACTGACTAGTTTACTGAAGCGGTGGAGACCTGAGACACATATATTTCACCTACGATTTGGGGAAGCCACCATTACTTTACAAGACATGGGATTAATTAGTGGGTTGAGAGTTGATGGTCAGCCTATCACTGGTCCAGATACTCCGACAGGTAGATAAGATGCACTATGCTTGATTTTGTTAGGAGTAATACTGATGAATCTCCATTTCATCACCTTTATTCTATCATTTTGGCCTCAAAAACCCCAGCAAATGCATGTAAATAGCATCCAATTGTACATAATAGCATTCATGATTTATTGTATTCATTGTACATTAAATAAGGTTTTAATGCCAAAATTATAGAATAAAGAAAAGAAAAGAAAAAGGAATAAAATATTGAAGATATTTTATGACCCAAACCCCGAGACCAAGGCCAGCATGGTATTGGTCGACAAGGAATAAAGTAGGGGGAGATAAGGGCCAGTGTACAATAAATACTGCATTTATTTCTTCATTTATTAATGCATTTTTTACACCTATTTTGTACATAATTATTTATTCATCAAATAAAGAAACTTTGTTCATAAAAGTTGTAGATAAAAATGTAAATAAAATTACAAAATTGAGTTTGTGTAAAAATAATACTCAGTGTATGATAAGCCAACTGAGCGACTAAGGTAAAGTGTCTAATTGGTCGTCGCGACCTCAATCACTCAGCTAGGCTCGATCAAGAAAAATAGACCACCAAATAGATAAAATGAAAATCAATCAAAAACAAGCTAGCGGTCTTGCTATTAGTTTAACCTAGTATAGCGACCAGGGTCGAACACAAGGAGCACGGATTGACCTTGCGGCCTACGAAGTAGTCAAAAAGGAAATAAAATAAAAGAAGAAAATATTTTTGGTGGTTTTTAAATATTTTATATTTTTTTGGATTTTTAGTGAATTAAGAAAATAAGAAAGGCAAGGAAACTACACACTTCAACAATTTATTAAATGCACTAAAAATCAACCAAAAATTCTAACAAAAATATTTTTATGTGTTTTATAATTTTTAGTGTTTTTGGTGAATTTTTGGGATTTTTCTGATATTTATTTAATTTTCTAAAAATCAAACAGTGACTGAAATGAGAGGTACTGTCCAGCCGAGCTAAAAGGACCTAGATAAAATATCTAAAAGCCCCAAATTAGCTGGGAGGTGATTTTCTTGTAAAGAGAATAAAACAAGGAAAATTTAGGCACCTAGATTATATTTTTTGGGTTTTTAATATATTTACTAGAACTTTTATAAGGTTTTGAGTATTTTTCAATTTTTAGGGGTTTTCAGTAAGGCAAAATAGCCAAAATTGGCTAGAAAATCAAGCTAGACAAAACAAACAGTAGACAATTTTTTTTGGAATTTTTAGATATGATTTAATATTTTTTTTGTGATTTTAAAAGTTAGACAGTAGCAAAATTAGAGGTTTTTGAATTTTTAAAAATATCAAATCAACTCTGAAATGTCTCCAAAAATCCTCGAAAATTTTACACTATGGCAGGAGCCATGTGTCCAATTTTCATTGGATTTGGAGGTAATTTGCTATTTTATTCAAAAATAAAGAGGGGGCATTGTGCACAAGGACCTATGTGCAAATACCCAGAGTTCTGGGGGGTCTGGTGCAATTAACCCAGCAAAACACGTGCGTCGCGCGTGTCTGGGGCACTCAAGGACCCAACTGTAATAAAAAAATAAGTCTCTGAACTATTTGGTAACATGTACCAAAAGTCCAAGGGCTTATATGCAAATAACCCAAAAATATCCGCACATGCTCAATTAAAATACGCACAGGGGTATAAATGCAATTTCTAAGAAGTATTCATTCATTAAGGAACAACCAGAACTACAAGGGCTTATAATGCAAATACACCAGAAAGCACGTGTCGAAGCACGTGTCACATCACACACAGGGGCATAACTGCAAATAAAACTAAGCACGAGGTCCTCTATGCAAATATACCAAAAACTAAACAACTATGCTAACTAATTACAGGACTAAATGCGAAATGAGATAAACAAAAGGGCCTAAGGGTAGTTTACCCTTTATTAATGCGGGCCGCAGGATGGACGCCACGTGGAGTGATCAACGGTGAAGAGTAGCGGGCGCTCCAAGGCTGGGGTCCTCGCAGCGATCCAACGGCTGGGGCTACGCCACTTGGTGCATCGGACGGTGGTGGCTCTCTGTGGCTAACCCTCGAGCATCGGGCGGTCCAGATCTATCCTCCTCAGATCAAACGGTGGCTGCTGCTCCTGAACGGACGGCCCAGATGCAAACTGGAGTTGGAGGTCTGATCGGACGGTGAACGATGGTCGAGGAAGAACAGTTCGCCGGTGAACTTCGCCGGCCTAAGGTGCACGCTCCTGACCTTCTCTGCTGCGCCTGGAGATCGGAGAAGCTCCGCGATGACATTCCGCAGCTGCTGGTGAACTCCGATGACCTAACCGGGCTCTGGAGAGCTCCGGCGAGGTCGGCGGAGATACGCCTCCTGGCTCGATGTCGAAGGACCTCAGATGGCCCTCACTGAACCTGCAAAACAGTCCAGAAGGCTCGCGGGTCGAGGGCAAACTGCCTCGACCCGGTTAGGCGGGTGAAGGTGGACTATGGAGCGATATGGGCGAGCTCCGGCGAGGGGGGTAGATGGGGGAGCTCGAATCCCAGCTCCTGTGCGAGCTGGGTTTAATGGGATTGCGAAGAAGATGCGCGGGAAGGAGGCGATGGCTATGGTGAAGCCCGATGGTCGGTTGGTGGTCGGAATCGATCGGAATCAGCGGGGGACGGCGGAGCAACGATTTGGGCAAAATGGGAAATCAAAGAAAAAGAGAAGGCTAAGGGAATACATGGGTGGACGAGGAGACTGGGGATGAGCTTGCGCAGCTCTGGGTCGTCGCCTCAAGGAGCGTCTCCCTCCGAGGCTCGAGCTCCTGCTGGTGGCGGAGCAAGGCGGCGAAGCTTCGCCGGATCAGTGGTCTCGCTCCCTCTCCTCGCTTCGACACCACGGGGGACAAGCTGTCACTCTCGCCTACGCAATGGAGCTCACGGGAGGTGGAATCGAATGGCCAAAGATGAGCTTTGAGGTGGCGGAGCTGAGAATATATATGGTGGAGGGTCCGGGAAGAAGGGCGCGGGTAGAGCGATGAAGCGCGCGGATCCCGAGGTGAAGGCTCCGACGAGGGTCTCGGATGCATCATTAAGGAGTCGGACCCGGGGTTTAGGTGGTAGGAGATCGGGTTTAGACGGGAAAAATCCGAGAAACGGGTCACCCGCTAAGGACTCGTGGGAAGTGGTCCTGGGGGGGGGGGGTAGTTGATCGGGCGGTCAACATCCCCAGGGCCAATAAGGATCGGCCACGTGGATAATATTTGGAAGTGAAATAACAGGTGGCAAGCGGCCTAATTTGTAAAAAGTTAAAACATGAAATATTTTTATTTTATATTTTTCTATTTTTTAGTGATTTTTAATTAATTTTTCAAAATAAAAATAAGGTATATACATAGTAGGGTTAGATATAGGTATATATACAATATCTAGGGTTTTAAGTTTTGATTTTTAATTGTTATTTTTATACAATTTTATTCCCATTTTATATTTTATTTATTTATATTAAAAAAATAAGTAATAAAAAGATATTTTTATTTTATTTTTATTATTTATATACATATGTGAAATAAATACATATATACATTCATATACATGGTATATTTACAATATATTTTTGTGTTTTTATTTTGCTCTTTTTATTTTGTTTTTGTTTTAATTTTTTTTATTTTATTTATTTACACTATATAATGTAGAATATTTACAAAAATTTTGGAAATTAATTTTATTTATTTATAAGGCTAAATAAATATAAAGGTGGTCTATATACAAGGTGAAAGTGATGTTTTTGTTCTTTTTGATTTTTTTCTATTTTTATCTTGTTTTTTTATACTTATAAATATGTACAAGTATTCACAAACCAATTTGAGTCTATTTTTGTGAGGAAAATACTTTTATTTATTTACATAAATATTTACACACACGAGCCCCTATCTCCCTCTACTTTGGCTTTTATGCGGTCAGGCCCATGCTGAGCCCTCTCTTGGGTTAGGTTGCTCAATATTTATTCTAAATATTTCCCTCTTTTTCTTTTTAATCTTTATTCTTTTATTTTTGCACAAAAACATGCTAATTACAGGTTTTTACACAATGCATGCTTTTGATAATTATTTGTATTTACACATATATACATGCATTTGCAAAGGTTTTTGTAGCTAAAATATAAGAATAAAGAGTGATGAATGAGTATTCATCACCCCCTATACTTAACTTTGCTAGTCCCTTAGCAAACACTTATTTGAAAAAGAAGTGAAAAAGAAATAAAGAAAAAGAAAAAGAGAATGTACATGGATCAAGGCTGATTATTAAACTTGCCTTCATTAAATTAAGGTATGGAGCTCGATCAGATCTTTGGATTATTAATGTGTCGGAACCTTATTTGGACTTAAGTCTAAAACTCAACAGCCTCTAAGTTCCATTATTCTATAACCAAGACTCCTCAATGCTCTAGGTCAGAACAAGTCATCAATCACAAACCCTGAAGACCATGAATCTTTTCTTGTCCTGTGAATGTGAGGTCTAAGCTCTCCACCTCAGAAATGGCAACTTGACAACCCTCCCTAACAAGGTAACTCTATGACCTCAATCTGGCCACTCTTTTCTCGAGGAGCGGGGTATTCCCTTCTAAGTTCAAATTCAACCGGCTCAAGAAGAGGAGGAAGAAGAGAATGGGTCAAGGCCAGTGTAGCCAAGTACCCTTGGGAGCTTGACCAGTGTAGCCAAGTCTCCCTGCTGCACGCTACATCAGGTGGATCATGAAACTCAAGCTTTGCTTATTGCACTCTATATACATACTCCGGTGGGATTATCATTTTCTCTCAGACCCACCACTTTTTTGGAGTTATTTTCTTTTTGCATTTTTTTCAAGTGCATCTATACAACATATACATGTGCAGCATATATACAAGGAGTTTTTCCTCTTGAGCCAGTAGATGATGAATCCACATTTCATCATCTTTATTCTATCATTTTGGCACTAAAAACCCTAGCAAATACTTGTAAATAGCATTAAAATCATCATCTTAGCATTTATGCATATGCATTATATTAGTGTATAAAATACTGTAATTAAAGCCAAAATTATAGAATAAATAAAGAAAAGAAAAAGAATAAAATATTGTAAATATTTTATGACCCAAAACCCCCGAGACCTAGGCATCTTGATGAATAGGTCGACAAGGAATAAAGTAGGGGGAGATAAGGGCCAAATACCTATAATTATTAATTCATTCTTTATTCATTTTGGGAGCTATTTTTGGTTCCACTTTTTACACATCAAATAAATAAACGTTGTACATGAAAGTTGTAGATAATTTTATATAGAAAAGTACAAAATTGATTTCACAGAAAAACAATGTACAGATACAAAGTTATGGTCTGAATAAAATTCCAGAATCCCAACTTCCCAGACCCGTATCTCACAAACAACAACTCCAAATGCAGCATACTCACCTTTAATTGTATATTGAAGAAAATAAGCTATTTCATGGCGGTGGTTTTGCATTTGGCGGGGCTACGGTTTGAAAGTTGAGTTTTGGACCCATATTGTATACTTATACAGATTAAAATATTCAATTTATTCTTTAATCATTATTTTTGTATTTTTATATTTTTATAATGTTGTAAATATTACTTATAATAATTGTGAATATTAAAATCAGAATAAAAATGCAAATAAAAATCAAAATAAAAATACTTAGATACACAAAACATAGATACAATACCTATGTACATACCTATACATACCTTTTATACTTTTATTCTATTAAATATACTAAATAATTCAGAAAAATAAAATAAAAATATTTATGTACATAAAAGTATTTTATGTTTATAAAATAATAAGTAAAAATAATAACAATAAAAATACAAAAATAAAAATAAAATACTAAGACATATAGGTATTATACCTATAAGGGGTTTACATATGAACTTGTAAAAATTTAATTCATAAAAATAAATAAAAATCGGAATAAAATACTACATAAAAAATTAAACATTTTTTATTTTATAACCATAATTTAATTCAACCTATTTCTATTTTTAAATGATTTAATAAAACATTTTCCGGGGCTTTTTCCTGGTTGGTCCACGTGGACCAACCATGTGGCTTGGGGAGTTGACCTCGGGTCAACTCCCTGGCCCTAGCCCTGCGGCCCTTGTCAGGCACCCGTGACCCCCGCTTTTCTCGATTTTTTCGCCATCAAGGCGTTGCTCGAGGGAGGCCGACTCCTTCTTGAAAATTGATCACTGTAGATCCTAGATCTCCGCCGGCCTCTTAGATCCTACCAGATCTTTTCCATCTGCTCGAAATCTCACCTCGAAACTCGCTCGACCACCATGTATCAAAACCAAACCCATCACTTTCCCTTCTGGTTTTGAACCGCGAATCCTCAGAGAGCCACCTCCCTTGGTCCGGCCATAGGAGCCCGAAGGTGACAGCTTCGAGCTCGACGCATCCAAGCGGCGGGGGAGTGTCAAGAGCGCCGCGTGTTCCAACCTCCGGCCACCGCCGTCGAGGTATCCCTCTTCCCTCGCTCAACCTGGGCTTGAGGCCGTTCTATCCCTTAGTTTTCGCTCATCACTTCGTTCATCGCATTCCCCGCTTAGTCTTTCCCGTTTTTCCGTCTCATTCGTGCGTTGATTCGCTAAATCAACAGTCGCCGGAGACATATCCGGCCACCGCCACTCTTTGCGCCAACCGTCTCCCCACACCACCAATTTTTGCACCACGTGATCGGGGCAACTTGCCCCCCGATCATATCACCCCTTTTTGTGCAGGTCGCAGAGCCTATCAAGATCCTGGAGCCCTTTTGTGAGCTCGCCGGAGGTGGTTTTGGAGCTCCAGCTCCTCTCCCTTCACCTGCGAGCTCTGGTGGCCACCGCCACCCTCTGAAGCTTCAGGCGACCAGAGGACACCTGCAGGAAGGCGGAGAGCTCATTCGACAGCACCTGAGATGGCCTCTTTTGCTTTTTCAGAAAATCCAGCCATGGCAGACAGAGGCGAGCATGCAGATGATCATGAGCATTTCCATCTTTCGCTGTACAGATCCATCTGTTCATATCACGATTTCATCTGTTAATGCATTTTCTTCTTTTCTTCTTTTCCATCTATCAAAAAGGTGCCGCCCTTGTAGACAGTTTTCCATACTTAGGACGTACTTTGTCCTAAGTATAGGGGGGTGTGCACCCCGAGTATTTCCATTCTTTGATCCTCTCCATTGTCTCCTCTTCTTGTCTATACTTAGGGATATCTTACCCTAAGTATAGGGGGAGACAATCTGAGTACGATCTGTTCATTCCCACCCTTGACCCTCCCTGCGTTGTGTACAGTCTTCTATACTTAGGATTATTTGATCCTAAGTATAGGGGGGACGGTCAACTTCTCATTCATTAATTCGTTCATTCTTTAGACTTGCCTATACTTAGTACGAGTTATGTCTTCGCTTTTCTCTCCGATCTATGAGGACATAGCTCAAGCTAAGTATAGGGGGGTCGTATATACGGCGTATATACTTTAGCCATAACTCGTACTTTCGTATTTTCTTAAAAATATGGCTAATAATTCATTAAAATTCATTACAAATTCTTTAAATAAAAAGATGTGGTTATTCCTCAAATTCTTTTTGTATATACTGATTAATAAATCAGGTGAAAATGTTTTTTGCGAAATGTTTGAAAAATAGTTTGAAAATCTTTGTGAACATCTATTGAAAACTATTTTGAAAATATTTTGTTACATGTTTTCAACCTGTATAAAAAGTGTGGTTTGTAAAATTTATTTTCTTTGTGTGAAATAAAATGTTTGAAAAATGATTTGCAAATGGTTTGAAAAATAGTTGCAAAAATATTTGAAAAACCTATATATACTGTTTTGAAAGCCTTTGCAAAATGATTTTCAAATGTGCGTACATGTTTGTAAAAATGTTTGTAAAAATTATTTTGGACTATAGTTTTCAAAAATTGTTTGAAAAACCTTGTGTCAAATACGTTTGAGGAACACTAACATCCACTACCTATATATATATGTATAAAATTGATCACTTACCCTTGTGAATTCTTAAAATCCACTTCTTGTATATATATAAGAAGCACTCCCATGTACATAGCTTTCACCTAGTTTACAGCCAAAATCTTTTGTTTTCAAAAATCCCAAAAACATTTGCAAAATGAAAATCCAAAAACATTTGAAAAATCTTTTTGAAAAATACAAAAAAATTGCATCTGCATGTGCATCATCATCTTTTCAAAAATCCATAAAAAGTTCAAAACATCTTGAAAATTGCATCACAAAAATATTTTCTTGCATAGCATAGCATGAGCATTTTTCGGATTGAGTTTGATAGTAGAACAAGTCTAAGTAAAATCCGGAGATTGGAGCTTGATTGGACCTTAAAATCTACCTAATAACAGGAACCTTATAGGAACTAAGTTTGAGGTACTTCAGGTCTAGTTGACTTAACTCTTTGAGGATCACGGGACTTAGTTCAATGGATTCTTGACCGCCTAAGTAGAGTATTTCGGAGCACACGCACGACTCTTGTTGATAATGACCTAACTTGGACACATGCACCTTTCACAGAGCTCTCCACGGATGAGGTGGTGAGGAGGCAGTTCCTTTGGCTTGGGGTAGCATATGAGGGTAGTACTTCTAGGTGGAACCTCTCTTCTTCTTATAGTGAAGGAAGTGCACCTCAACTTGGTCTAGTGGTGATGAAGGCTAAAGACAGAAGCCGTGGGTTGCAATAAAGCTTCAAAAGAGGGATAGTCTACTGGCTCAAGAAGAAATTTCTTGTATATATGCTGCACCATGTAGATATGTTGTACAGATGCAATTGAAAACAAAAAAAAACTCCAAAAAAAAAAGTGGTGGGTCGGATTGAAAATTTAATAACCCCACCGGAGTGTATATAGTCCAATAAAGCAAAAGCTTATGATATCCATGTTACATCTCATGAAGCTTGCAGCGGGAGACTTAGCTACACTGGTTGAGCTCCCAAAAGTCTATACCTCTTCCCCCTCTTCTAGAGCCGGTTGCACTTGAACTTAGAAGGGAATACCCCGCTTCTCGAGGAAAGAGTTGCTAGATCGAGGCATTAGAGTTACCAGGTTGGGGGAGGTTGTTTCTTTGCTACTTCTGAGGTGGGGAGCTACATATCATTTACACTGTACGAGTCAGATTCATAGTCGTAAGAGTTTGCGTATGAGTTGAAGTATATCTGACCTGGCTATTGAGGAGACTTGGACAGAGTTTTGGGATTCTCAAGGACTGTTGGATTTCAAATGTGGCTCTCATTAAGGTTCCGACCGCACTAAAATTCCAAAGGTCCGACTTAAGCTCCAAACTTTGATTTTGCGAAGACAAGTTCGATAATTAAACTTAATCTAATTTTCTTCTTTTTCTTTTCTTTCTTTTTCTTTTGCACTTATTGCATAAGTGTTTGCTAGGGACTAGCAAAGGTAAAGTATAGGGGGATGATGAATCCACATTTCATCATCTTTATTCTATCATTTTGGCACTAAAAACCCTAGCAAATACTTGTAAATAGCATTAAAATCATCATCTTAGCATT
The DNA here is from genome assembly GCA_037367405.1 of Ottelia alismoides. Taxonomy (NCBI): domain Eukaryota; kingdom Viridiplantae; phylum Streptophyta; class Magnoliopsida; order Alismatales; family Hydrocharitaceae; genus Ottelia; species Ottelia alismoides. The sequence continues at coordinate 322,467 of JAZKJV010001703.1, forward strand.
TATGCATATGCATTATATTAGTGTATAAAATACTGTAATTAAAGCCAAAATTATAGAATAAATAAAGAAAAGAAAAAGAATAAAATATTGTAAATATTTTATGACCCAAAACCCCCGAGACCTAGGCATCTTGATGAATAGGTCGACAAGGAATAAAGTAGGGGGAGATAAGGGCCAAATACCTATAATTATTAATTCATTCTTTATTCATTTTGGGAGCTATTTTTGGTTCCACTTTTTACACATCAAATAAATAAACGTTGTACATGAAAGTTGTAGATAATTTTATATAGAAAAGTACAAAATTGATTTCACAGAAAAATAATGTACAGATAAAAAGTTATGGTCTGAATAAAATTCCAGAATCCCAACTTCCCAGACCCGTATCTCACAAACGACAACTCCAAATGCAGCATACTCACCTTTAATTGTATATAGAAGAAAATAAGCTATTTCATGGCGGTGGTTTTGCATTTGGCGGGGCTACGGTTTGAAAGTTGAGTTTTGGACCCATATTGTATACTTGTACAGATTAAAATATTCAATTTATTCTTTAATCATTATTTTTGTATTTTTATATTTTTATAATGTTGTAAATATTACTTATAATAATTGTGAATATTAAAATCAGAATAAAAATGCAAATAAAAATCAAAATAAAAATACTTAGATACACAAAACATAGATACAATACCTATGTACATACCTATACATACCTTTTATACTTTTATTCTATTAAATATACTAAATAATTCAGAAAATAAAATAAAAATATTTATGTACATAAAAGTATTTTATGTTTATAAAATAATAAGTAAAAATAATAACAATAAAAATACAAAAATAAAAATAAAATACTAAGACATATAGGTATTATACCTATAAGGGGTTTACATATGAACTTGTAAAAATTTAATTCATAAAAATAAATAAAAATCGGAATAAAATACTACATAAAAAATTAAACATTTTTTATTTTATAACCATAATTTAATTCAACCTATTTCTATTTTTAAATGATTTAATAAAACATTTTCCGGGGCTTTTTCCTGGTTGGTCCACGTGGACCAACCATGTGGCTTGGGGAGTTGACCTCGGGTCAACTCCCTGGCCCTAGCCCTGCGGCCCTTGTCAGGCACCCGTGACCCCCGCTTTTCTCGATTTTTTCGCCATCAAGGCGTTGCTCGAGGGAGGCCGACTCCTTCTTGAAAATTGATCACTGTAGATCCTAGATCTCCGCCGGCCTCTTAGATCCTACCAGATCTTTTCCATCTGCTCGAAATCTCGCCTCGAAACTCGCTCGACCACCATGTATCAAAACCAAACCCATCACTTTCCCTTCTGGTTTTGAACCGCGAATCCTCAGAGAGCCACCTCCCTTGGTCCGGCCATAGGAGCCCGAAGGTGACAGCTTCGAGCTCGACGCATCCAAGCGGCGGGGGAGTGTCAAGAGCGCCGCGTGTTCCAACCTCCGGCCACCGCCGTCGAGGTATCCCTCTTCCCTCGCTCAACCTGGGCTTGAGGCCGTTCTATCCCTTAGTTTTCGCTCATCACTTCGTTCATCGCATTCCCCGCTTAGTCTTTCCCGTTTTTTCCGTCTCATTCGTGCGTTGATTCGCTAAATCAACAGTCGCCGGAGACATATCCGGCCACCGTCACTCTTTGCGCCAACCGTCTCCCCACACCACCAATTTTTGCACCACGTGATCGGGGCAACTTGCCCCCCGATCATATCACCCCTTTTTGTGCAGGTCGCAGAGCCTATCAAGATCCTGGAGCCCTTTTGTGAGCTCGCCGGAGGTGGTTTTGGAGCTCCAGCTCCTCTCCCTTCACCTGCGAGCTCTGGTGGCCACCGCCACCCTCTGAAGCTTCAGGCGACCAGAGGACACCTGCAGGAAGGCGGAGAGCCTATCGACAGCCCTGGAGAAGGCCGGAGGAGCCCACGCCACCTGATCCAAACTCGCCCCGGGCGAGTTCGTCTTCTGTTCTTCCAACCATCTCGCGGGCCGTCGATCTTCTGGACGTTCTTCCCCATCAGCAGCAGCCGTTGGATGGCGGATCACCAGCACCGTCAGATCAAGGGCTGAGATCTAATCTCAGCCCTCCGCCCGCGAATCGTCATCGGCGCGCCTGGACTCGCCACGTGGTTAAGTGGGACATATCCCACCGTCAGATCGCGCCCTTTGACTGGGCATTTTGCATCGTAAGCCCCGTCACTTTTTGTATTGAATAAATAACTCTTAAACTTTCATCTGCGTATATATATTTTAGGGGAATTTGCATCTAGCCCCCCGACTTTTGTAATATTTTAGAACGATCCTCCCAGGCGCACGTGCTCCGGCACGTGTTTCTTGGGAATTTTGCGGATATAACCTCGTATCTTGTGCCTTTAATATTCAGTCCGGCAGTTATTTTATTAAGCTATATATTTTGTGGATAACTTGCAAGAACACCCCTGATCTTTGCGATTTTGCATTTAGGTCCTCCCCAGGCGCGTGCATTGCACGCGCGTGGGTGGACATTTTGCGTAGAAATCCTAGCGGCTTGTGGTATTGGTTTTTGGCCCAGAAAGTATTTTAGTTCAGTTCAAATTTTGTGTGCAAATTGCAATTAGGTCCCTGGAACTTTGTGTTTTTGCATATATACCCCTGCCAGGACTGTTTAATGTTTGGATGTTTGCTCTAATTATTTGACCTATCATTTTAAGTCCAAAAATTTCACAAAAATAGACTTAAGTATCTGGACATGTGTATTTTAACGCCACATATTTAGTTTTTGATTTTATTTTATTTTCATATTTATTAAAAATCAAAAACTTGCTATTTGTGCACTGTCTAGCTTAGAAAATACCAAAAAATATTAAAACACCTCTAAAAATTCCAAGAAAATTACCTAGTGTCTATTTTATCATCTTTTAGCGTCAGTCCAAAAATCACTAAAAATCTCAAAAGAAAAACACTAAAAATTTAAAAACACTCAAAAAATTTCAAAAAAATATATATAATAGTAGAAAACTCCAAAAATCAAAAACTCAGTTCCTGTTTGTTCTTAATTTTCTTCTCTTTATTTGAAAAATAGTGTGAAAAATTTTGATTGCTGTTTGCTATTTTTAAAGTCCATTTTACTCACAGCCAGCACATACTTCATTGTTTGCCCTGTTTAGCTATTTGAAAATATCAAAAATACCTTGAAAAATCCTCCAAAAATCACAAAAACAGTAGAAAACCACAAAAATACCAAAAAGATTTTATTCCTGAATTTTTGGGCATTTTTGCATATTTTTATAAATATTTCATCTTGCCTCTCATTACCTTGCCTTTAAATTTCAATATTGAAAAAGAAAAAAAAAGAAAAAAAAATATAAAATATAAAATTATAAAAATCAGAAAATTAAAATCAAAATACAAAATTAAAAAATAAAAAAAAAATAAAAAAATACAAATTCAAAACCCACAAAAATTTGTTTGCTTGCTTGCTTAGTGTAGACACTTCACATACACATTCACTTGAGCACATTTTTGTGAATTACCCTGCTTGCTCCCTGTGTTCGAACTCTCTGCATACTTGTCACTATACACCATTTGTGCAGAGTTAAAAATAAATTTGACTCCACACTTGTTTTTCATTGTTTGATACTTGATTGTGGGTTCATTGTTGATTAATCACATTTTATTGTGGGTCGCCACAGCGACGTATTTAGACCCTCGACAATTTGTGATTATCAGTAGACTATCCCTCTTTTGAAGCTTTATTGCAACCCACAACTCCCGTCGTTAGACCTCATGGCAACCAGACCAAGTTGAGACGCACTTCCTTTACTAAAGAAGAAGAGAGGTTCCGCCTAGAAGTACTACCCTCATATGCTACCCCAAGTCAAGGAAGACTGCCTCCTCACCACCTCATCGGTAGAGAGCTCGGTGCATAGTGCTGGTGTCCAAGTAAAGCCATTGTCTATATGAGTCATGTGTTGTTGTTAAGTGCTCTACTTAGGCTCATTGAGATGACATGTGATCATAGCCTAGTGGACTCAAAGAATTAAGTCACCATGGACTTGAAAAGCCTTAAACCTAAGCCCTATAAGGTTCCTCTTAGAAGTTAGGTTGATTAAGATCTTAATCAAGCTCCATTTCTCAATTTGATTCCAGGCTAGTTTAAATGTCAACTATCATCCAGAAAAACTATATACATATGTACAAAAAGATGCTATTTACACAAAGTTTACAAACATGCAAAATTTTTGAAAAATGTTTTGAAATCATGAATGGATGATGCATGAAGTGCAAGTTTTGCAAAAAGATATTTACACACATTTACATGAGATTTTTGCAAACTTTTGATTTTCATAACATTTTGGGAAAATTTTGTACTATATACATAATTTTGATAGGAAAATATTTACACAAGCTTTACACAAAAGATTTTTGAAATCATTTTTACAAAAATAGTTTGTACACTAGCTATTTATGTGCAAATAAAAGAAGTTTATGTACATTAAAAATGTTTAATTTTTTGTGGTTTTTAGCCTTTTTATTTATTAACACACTCACACAAAGTACGAGTTATGGCTAAAGTATATATGAAATATATACACACCCCCCCTATACTTAGCTCGAACGATGTCCTCAGAATCAAGAGCGATGAAGAAGACATAACTCGTGCTAGGTATAGGGAAGTGAAAAGGAAGGCTATATACAAAGATGAAGATAGAAAAGTCAAGAGGGTCTCGGGTCTTCCCCCTATACTTAGGATCAAGTAATCCTAAGTATAGCAGGCTGTATACTAAGGGAAAGCCGAGAGGAGAATGTACAGGGTCTACCCCCCTATACTTGGGGTGAAATATCCCTAAGTATAGGCAGCAAAACAGGGGTAGAAAGAAACAAAAGAAATACCCAAAGGTCTCACATCCCCCCTATACTTAGGGTAAAGTGCACCCTAAGTATAGCATAATTACAAGATGAAGAAAGGGATGTGGGACTAAAGAATGTGGTGATATAGACATCTGGATCTATACAGGGCGGAAGATCAGTGAAACTCAGGCGTGAGATGCATTAGATGTGAGTCAAAGACCACATCTCACGCAAAATGAATAGGGGCAAGATCAACGACCCGCGGCTCATGATCTAGAAATGGCTTGAGCCGCTGGCCGTTCACTCGAAAGGTACTCTCAGAAGACAACTCGGATATATCAATGCTACTGTTGTCATGTACCTTTCTGACCAAGTAGGGTCCCTTCCACTTGCTCTGTAGCTTCCCCGGAAATAAACAAAGCCTCGCATCAAACAGCCATACTCTCTGTCCAATCTCAAAATGCTTGTGGCTGATGTGAGAATCATGCCACTCCTTCACTCGCTCCTTATACTGTAGGCTGTTTGAGAAAGCTGTATCTCTCAACTTCTCCAGGGCTGCTAACTCTGCCCACCTCTGGTCTCCTACACCATCTGGATCCATAAGAATATCAGTAACTGCCCATAGTGACCTGTGCCTCAACTCAACAGGCAAATGGCACGGCTTGCTATATACGAGGCGAAAGGGAGATGTGCCCAATGGTGTCTTGAAAGACGTCCTATATGCCCACAAGACCGAGTCCAAAAGCTGTGACCAATCCTTTCGGTCAGGGCGGACGACTTTCTGCAGTATAGTCTTGATCTCCCTATTCGACACCTCGGCTAGACCATTCGTCTGTGGATGGTAAGGTGTAGCAACACGATGGTCTATACCGAACTCGCTAGCAAGGGCCTTCACCTGGTCGTTGATGAAATGAGACCCCCCATCAGAAATCAAAACTCGTGGAACCCCGAACCGCGTGATGATGTGCTTCCTCAAAAATCTGCAAACTGTCCTCGCATCAGCGGCTCGGGCGGGGATAGCCTCAACCCAACGACTAACATAGTCCACGGCCAACAGAATGTACTCAAATCCCTGACTCTTAGGGAATGGACCCATGAAATCGATGCCCCATGCGTCAAGAACCTCACAGAAGTGAATGGGCTGCATCGGCATCATATCAAGCTGTCCACAAGTGCCCATCCTCTGACAGTCAGTACACCTCTTCACGAGCTCATCAGAGTCCTTGAAGAGTGTAGGTCACCACAAGCCGGATTGGAGCACTTTCTGTGCCGTTCTCCTCCCATAATGATGTCCTCCTGCCTCAAGCTTGTGGCAGTAAGTGAGGACGCTATGGTGTTCCTCCTGAGGAATACACCGACGCCAGACGCTATCCCCTCCTTCGTGGTAAAGGATGGGATCCTCCTAGTGGTAGGACTTGGCCTTCGCAAGGAAGGTCTCAAGCCTCTGCCTGGGCCAATCTTGTGGGACTTTCCCAACAACGAGAAAGTTCACAATATCGGCATACCACGGGAGTGAGGCGATAGCAAGGATCGCCTCATCTGGGAAGGTCTCACAAATGGGATCTATCTGCTCAGACTCCTCAGGCTGCTCTATACGGGAGAGATGATCCGCCACCACATTCTTGACTCCAGGCTTATCCTTGATCTCAATGTCGAACTCCTAGAGTAGAAGGATCCATCTAGTCAATCTGGCCTTGGCATCCTTCTTTGCCATGAGGTACCTGATGGCGGTGTGATCTGTGTACAGGGTCACTCTAGATCCAATGATATAAGATCGAAACTTATCTAGGGCGAACACTACGGCTAGTATCTCCTTCTCTGTGACCGTGTAATTCCGCTGCGCGGAATCCAATGTGCGGCTAGCGTAGTGGATAGCAAATGGGACTCCATCCCTCCTCTGTCCCAGCACTGCCCCTACGGCAAAATCGGAGGCATCCGTCATGATCTCGAATGGGAGAGACCAATCAGGCGGCTGGAGGACAGGAGCCTCAATCACACACTGCTGGAGAGTCGCAAAGGACGAAAGACACTTGTCATCGACAAGGAACTCGGTGTCTTTCGTCAAGAGGTCAGTCAACGGCCGGGCAATCCTGCTGAAATCATGAATGAATCTCCGATAAAAACCAACGTGCCCCAGGAATGACCGTAGCTGCCTCAAATTGGACAGCGGTGCGAGTTTTCTAATGACATCAACCTTGGCCGGATCAACCTCCATGCCCCTGTTGGAGATGATGTGGCCAAGCACCGTCCCTTGAGTCACCATGAAGTGACTCTTCTCCCAAGATAGAACCAGATGGTACTCAATACATCGCTGGAGTACCCGGTCTAGGCAGTCAAGACAGGAGTCGAATCCGTCGCCGTAGACCGAGAAATCGTCCATGAAGACCTCCAAACACTCCCCTACCATGTCCGAAAAGATCGACAGCATGCACCTCTGAAAAGTCGCAGGGGCATTGCATAGCCCAAATGGCATGCGTCGAAAGGCATATGTACCGAAGGGACAGGTAAAGGTGGTCTTCTCCTGATCCTCAGGAGCGATGACCACCTGGTTGTAGCCCGAGTACCCATCCAGGAAGCAATAATGGCTCTTCCCTGCCAGTCTCTCAATGATCTGGTCAATAAAAGGCAGGGGGAAATGGTCCTTCTTTGTGGCCTGGTTGAGTCTCCTGTAGTCAACACAGACCCTCCAAGAGGTGGGTACTCGTGTAGCAATCTCCTCTCCCGACTCACTGATCACAGTCGTGATGCCCGTCTTCTTAGGCACTACATGCAAGGGGCTGACCCACTTGGAGTCGGAAATGGGATAAATGAAATCTGCACTCCACCATTTTGATATTTCCTTCATCACGACCTCTCTCAGGTTGGGGTTCAGCCGCCGCTGGAACTCACGCGACGGCTTCGCCCCCTCCTCGAGAAAAATATGGTGGGAGCACACTGATGGACTAATCCCATGGAGATCTGCTACGCTCCATCCGATTGCCTTGCGGTTCTTTTCAAGAACCCCCATCAAACGGGATTCTTGCTCTCAAGTCAGATCGGCGGAGATGATGACTGGGTACATCTCAGGTTCGCCCGCAAGGAACCGATACTTCAACGAAGTAGGGAGCGGCTTCAGCTCTGGACAGCTGGGTGCTGGCAAGTCTGGCCTCGGAAGAAGATGTGTGAATGCTGCTAAATATGCCAAATCTGCCTGGGAGAAAGAATACGAGCTCTCGCAAACTGGATCTGGAGGAGGCTGCTCAACTGTGCTGTCTCTGATCTGCTCTGCCTCTACCTCCTCCTCATCTGTAGGCTCAGGTGGACTCAGGTCTGGCATCTGGTCATCACAATCTGCCAAATCAGACTCTGAATCCGGGGGATCTGCATCAAATAAGGTGGCATCAGTACCACCATCACACAAGGTGGCCTCAGTACCACCATCACTAGAAATCGTGTCGCGGTCAAGAACCGGCTCTGCTGCCTCTGTAGTATCCTGGATCAGGGCTGTGCTCTCCAAGCTCTCCTCTACTGTCATCTCGGCATCAGCGGTGTCTGGAAATGAGAGGATGGCCTGTGCTAAAGGGTCTGCCCATGCTGCCTCATCATCTGTGATCACAAAGTCACAGTCCTGGTGGATGTCTAACCCAGCATCTGTCAGCTGCTCTGTGTCTGTGCTGGCCTCTGAGCATGCTCTCTCTCTAGCTCTGTAGTCCTTGACCGTCTCTATTTGTACACTCTCGCCCTCGACGCGAAAGTATACCTTCCCGCTATCATGATCAGTTACCGCCTTGGCTGTGGCCAAGAACGGACGACCGAGGATGATGGGGGTATCGGTCACTGAATCAGGGATCTCCATGTCCAACACTACGAAGTCCACGGGGAATTGCAGGCCCTGAATAGTGACGATAACGTCTCGCAACAACCCCTTCGGCCTCTTGACAGATCGATCAGCAAACTGAAGGACTGTCCTGCTATGTCTAAGAGTGCCCAACTCGAAGCGGTCGAGAAGGGCTGCCGGAAGGAGGTTGATAGACGATCCGCTATCCAATAGAGTCCGGTCGAACCTCTGCTCACTAATCTGACATCTGACATACGGGGCTCCTGAATCTGGCCTCTTGGCCGGCAGACGGTTCTGGATCGCGAAGCACGTGGCTTTCGTCAGCACATGTATCTCTGAATGGTGGTTCCTCCTCCTCCTCCTGACTGTAGTCCTATCTCTCAAAGATCGCTGAAGAAGGGGGATGTGCTGTAAAGCCTCCTGAAGGGTCAGCTGTATATGGAATA